>CM035158.1:38533949-38853265 GCA_020205615.1 Panax quinquefolius | reverse complement strand
TTTATGTCACACTTGAGGCTGATTGGCACTTTTCGGCTTCACATGGAATTTTTCACCCATGATATAGCCATGTAGTACTCCTTTCAACTGCGGGTGTCACAGATCCTACGTCTTGGTCCGTTTTCTGGCGAGGATTGGAGATCCGTTTGATATATTTTTCGTGTCTGTGGCTCACTCACCCTACTGCCTTCATCACTCATACTGCAGGCATGGATTATCTCCCTCTAGCGGTTTGAGGGGGGACTACTTACCATCCACTTGGCCGTGATGTGTCGGTTTGACCGATTCGAGATTTCCATCCTTTTAAGGGGGCATTGAGTCAGTGCTTAACTTCTCGACATTTATCAGTAGAGGACATATCCAGGTTGTATGTCTATTAGGATCTGCGTGAGCTAGCTGAGTTTTTTGTTAGCCATTCAGATTATTCTGCAGAGTATTCCGCATGGATGGAGACAGAGACGACATTGACTATGACAGTATCCACAGTGTAGGGGATTGATTCCGATGATGGGGAGCCTATGGAGGAGACTTATATTCCCATCGAGGAGGATTTATCTATTGGGTTGCTAGCAGTTGTGATGGATTCTCCCACTACGAGTGCTACTGTGATTCAGCATTCGGCACAGTATCTAGAGCAGAGTCTACATCTGATGACCTTTGAGAGAGATCAGGCTAGGGCCTTGATGTTGCTAGCTCTTGATGGGAGAGACGCGACTCTATTAGAGAGAGACGAGGCCAGATCAGCCAGAGATGCCTTGATTGTAGAGCGGGATGCTGCCCTATCTGCACGGGATGTGGCCGTCACAGACAGTACTTTAGTGAGATCCTTACGACTGGCATCCTTACTGATATGAGTGCATACATTGATGAGCATCATGCCACCATGCAGTTAGTCTCGGATCTGCTACCTCATGTAGATATCATTAGGCAGGAGCTTGCAGCGTTACCTCCTTCTTCGGAGAGGGATGCTATGTTAGATCCGATAGTCCGTATACGTACAGATCCTAAGATAGACTTGTATTTTCCTGCGCAGACTAGCTTAGTCATTTTGTTATGTACAACACATATGTATATATCAAACAGTATTATATATGGCAGGGAAATATATTTTGATTCACTTCCCTTTCAGTTGTACCTTGATACTTGCTTGATATTTGCATGTTTTTTCATGGCTTGTGATCTTGATACATTTTGAACTCATCCTTGATGTGTAGACATTGAAACATCGCAAGATCTTTTAGAACAGATCATTGATTTGTGTGTATCCCTACCATCTTTGGTGTCTTGGGACTGGTCTCTATATGTAGATGTGGAGAGGAGTGTGGCTTTTCCTCTCTGAGATTAACTGTACCACAGATGGTCGCCAATACTCCTATTTAAGAGGAGCCTAGTTAATTCCATCTCTTATGGATTGGCGTTGCTCTTTGAGGCACAATCGCAGCTTAGATAGTCGCTGGATCTCCTATTTATGAGGAGAGGTCAGGTAGTTCCATCCCTTTGGTCTGAAGCCGATGAAATGTGGTGGATTGAAATTTGATCCCAGTACCGTTGACAAGTATTGGTGTTTTGGTAGGGGTTTAGACCGAACCATAAATGGTTACCTACGTACTCCTATTGAAGAGGAGATCATATCTGCGTAGTTCGAACCTGGTGTACGAGGTTCAACGATTAATGTAAAAGGGAGTAAGAATGTTTTTGTTGTTTTTGTTTATGTAGAGAAAGGGTAGAAGTGTTTTTGTTTTTGTAGAGAAATGGCAGAAATGTTTTTGTTTGTTTTTTTATTGCGACCGGGCCATATAGAATATGGTTGCCTATGTACACCCGGGTATCAAGGAGATCAGGTCGACGTAGTTCGCCCCTCAGGATGATTTGCAGCCGAAGAGAAGTTTGAATCCCATGTGCAGGCTAAACTACGAGGGAAAGAAAGTTTGATCCATGTTTGGGACAAACTGCAGGTGCGAAAAAAGTTTGATCCTAAGTTCTGGACAAACTACAGGTGTGAAAGGTTCAATCCTTAGTGGGATAACCGAAATTGTATGAAAGGTTTGAAATGAGGTGAAACCAGGCTGCTGGCTTGAAAAGTATGTTTCCCTAAGGGGCAGAATTGTAACGGGACGAATTGTTTGAGTTGTGATTCTGAGGACATAATCCTTTTAAAGGGGGAAAGATGTGACAACCGAGATTTTGTAATTTAATTTTTATATTTATTGGATTTAATAAATATTTTTCGATGAATTAATTATTGGATTAAATAATTAATTGATGAAGTTAATAGTAGATTAATTTAATTATATGTGTTATATTTATTAAATTAATGTGGAGAATTTTTTTTATTCAAGTATGTAATTATGTGAGCTTAATTAATTAGAAGACATATTTAATAAGCCTAATAGTATTTTAATTAATTAGAGACTTAATAATTTGACATAATTAATAAATGAAAATTTTAATTATGTGAATATGTGAATTAATGAGAAATTATTATATGTTATTTAAAATAAATTATATAAGATATTAGATTTATTTTATAAAGGGGTGTGACACTATTTAAACTATATTATAAAGGATTAATTAAATTAAATGGATATAGCTTTTAAAAATTAGCCAAACATGGCCTTAGTGGGAGTTGAGGCGGTTAACCCCATGGTGGGTAATCCTCCACAACGTCGATTCTTCATTATATACGCTTTCTTTCTTTTTTATTTGTTAAGCATTTTATTTGCTAAGTCTGGAAAAGCAAAAACAGAGGGAGTTTTGAGAATCAGTGAGATTAAAGGAGAAGAAGTGTGGGGAAATTGCGAGTTGTTATCACCCTGTATAATCCAAGCAGAGTAATCAAGGGTAATCTCTTTTTCCCCAAATTTCAAATTTACGTTGTTTAAGTTCTGTTAAATTCGTGTAATTGGAAAGAGTAAGGATTATGTGCATATATGTGTTAACACCAGTACAAAGTACTAAATAGACAACACTTAAATCACAACGTTTGGTATTTTTTTTCATAACGTTTTTAAAAAAACATTATAGATATATACAAAAACATTATCTATTTAAAAATGTATTTTTTTGATTTTAACTAGATAACATTTTTTTTTCAAAACGTTATCTAATTAAAAAACACGAACAAAGCTAAAACTTAAAATTAAAAAAAAACGACTCGGTGACTGGGAGTGCATCCTCCAGGGTTCCAAGTAGGGAAAGTTAGAGAGAGAGGCTCCTCATTCTGCTGATTTTAAAGGTCTTACATCCTTGTGACTGGGTGGGTGACCTAAGGACTCATAAATATTTTGAAACAAAATCTATGGTTCCTAAATACTTTAATTATTTTGATTAGGACTTTGAGCCCTTGGAACTTCTAGTTCAGAGGGAGTTTCAACCATATATGTTACACTCAGGGCTTTTGTGACCTATCTTGCCACATTTATAGCATGTTGGAGGTTTTGAACTAATCACCTTTCTTTTAGATGACTTTCTCCTTTTAGGTTGATCTTCTTTGGCCTGATGTTTAGACCTTTTATGATGATAACTCTTTTTAGATCTCTTGTTATCTTTATAACCAGAAGATTCTTTTCCAGTTCTTCTCGTACGCTTATCCTTAGGGATTTCAGCAAGGCCATATTGCTCACAAAAGTCTCCTAGGGCTCGCTTTCCTCTAGCTCTCTCTTCTGAAATTTGCTTCTGGATCTTCAAAATATTGCACATAGATCCGCACCTTCAGCAATGACTTCTAAGGCTAATTCTCCATAGGTATATTCATCCCAGGGAATAACTCCATCATTTTTATTTTTTAACCTTGTTTTAACTCTTTGAGAGAACAAAACAGGTAAGCCTTCAATGAACTTTTCTTTCCAGTAGTCGCTATTGCAATCTGTTCTGTTAAACACCATAGAGAAAAACGTATCACGATAGTACTTGAATTCGAGAGAAGCGATTTGCACTTTAAGTTGCTTAATTCCTCATATGTTCTTGATATTACCAAATGATTGTTTCCTACAAATGGCGCATGATGGTATACAAAGAAAATATTAACTCGCATCCTCTACAAAACGCCTGCTCGTTCATAGCATCAACGCCTTTTGAACTTGAAAATTAAAGATGCTCTCCTTTGTTTACGCTTGTTGAAGGTTATCCCACCAAAGTCCAAGTTGACTTTCTGAAACCAAATGCTAAAGCTTGAGCAATCCTTTTTCGAGAGTTCATTTTGATCCTAGTTTGCTTGGGCAAACATCGTCATTTGTTTTAGAAGAACTACTATTTGATAGTCGGTAAGACCATCAAGATTTCATTCACAAATATATTCTCCACTAAACTGGACTCCATCATTAAATGCTCTATTTTCAAACTGAGCATCAATAGGAGATGGACGATGATAATAGGGTTGGTTTTTAACCTTTCCCCATTTCCAGAAAGCAGTAGGATCTGTAGAACATATTTCTTTACATAAATCCTCTTGGTAAGCTTTAACTTTGAGCTTAAACTTATCATCTTTAAGATGTTCTTCAATCTTCTTTATTTCTAACTCTTGTTTGAGAAAGAAAAGAAAATCTTCTTTTCGTTTAAGCAAATGATTGACACCTTGATAGCGAGGTTCTGAAATAAAATCAAATCTGACCTCTAACCCCTCCTTATTAGTGCTTATTCCCTTATGGTCAATAGAAATGGGAAAAAGCAAACTAATAAAAGGTGTACCAAAAATAAATTTGCTGAGCCATATTCTTGACTAAGAGAAATGGAGTTTCAAAACAAACCCCATTATTGCATACCACGACGTCTGATAATTTGTAATCAATATGCAATTGGCTCCCATCAGCAGTACTCAACATTTGAGCTATTTTTGAATAATATTTGGAAGGAACTAGACCTTCAGCCAGGCAATTTAAGTCTGCTCCCGAATCAATCAAGGCTTCAGTAGTGACTGAGAACTCATCTTCAATAAGGATAGTAATTTTTACATACCACTTTTGAGTGATAATTCTATCAATCAGGTTGATCTTTAATCCTTTTGAACAACTAGATTCTCCTGGAATGATTCGCCTATCTTGAGTGGCAAAGTTAAGGACTTCATCCTCAAAATCATTACCATCATCATCATCAATAATAGGTAAATTTGATTCATCCAATTTGCCTTTGCCTTTATCATCTCTGCCTTTAAGCCAGCGGATTTCCTTTTTAATCTGCGTGATTTCTCTTTTTAAATCCGCAATATCAACTTCCCTAGCGTCACTATTGGCTTGCAGATTAATGATCATTCCTTGTAACTCTTTAAGAGTTGGCTCCTTATGCCGGTCGTTCACCTTATCAAAGATCTTTTGTAATGAATATTGACCTGGATCAAACCTTTCATTATCCTCATCAGAAGATTTTTTCTTACTTTTAGCAAGCAAAATATATTTCTCAATCATTTGTCTCTTTTGACCAGAGTCTTCCAATTGATCAATAATATCAAGGATAAAACTATCTTCTTTAGATAGAACATTAATAGAGAGTCCATTTAAGTCACACAAACAGGCTTCTCCTTCATTGCTAGCGATCCATTTAACTCATTACATGAGATCTCTTCTTCAATGGAAAGAGAATCATTCGAGTTAGAACAACTACTTCTAGGACTTAAACCTATGAAGAGAATTCTTCCTCATCGAGTTAATAAAATGGCTAAAAGTTGCCTTTTCAAATTTCTCATCCTTAACCAAATTGGTTAATTTTCTTTTAGTAGTACACTCGTGGCTTTTGTGACCTATCTTGCCACATTTATAGCATGTTGGAGGTTTTGAACTGATCACCTTTCTTTTAGATGACTTTCTCCTTTTAGGTTGATCTTCTTTGGCCTAATGTTTAGACCTTTTATGATGATAACTCTTTTTAGATCTCTTGTTATCTTTATAACCAGAAGATTCTTTTCCAGTTCTTCTCTTACGCTTATCCTTAGGGATTTCAGCAAGGCCATATTGCTCACAAAAAGTCTCCTAGGGCTCGCTTTCTCTAGCTCTCTCTTCAAAATTTGCTTCGGATCTTCAAAATATTGCATGATCCACACCTTCAAAGAATGACTTCCAAGCTAATTCTCCATAGGTATATTCATCCTGTGGAATAACTCCATCATTTTATATTTTTAACCTTGTTTTAACTCTTTGAGAGAACAAAACAGGTAAACCTTCAATGAACTTTTCTTTCCAAAGAGTCGCTATTGCAATCTGTTCATTAAACACCTTAGAGAAAAACGTGTCACGATAGTACTTGAATTCAGAGAGCGATTTGCACTTTAAGTTGCTTAATTCCTCATACGTTCTTGATATTACCAACTGATTGTTTCCCACAAAATGGCGCATGATGGTATACACCAAAGTATTAACTGCATCCTCTACAAAAATGGGCTCGTTTATAGCATCAACGCCTTTTTGAACTTGAAAATTAAAGATGCTCTCCTTTGTTTCGGCCATAGAGGTTATCCCACCAAAGTCCAAGTTGACCTCACGAAACCAGATGCTAAAGCTTGAGCAATCCTTTTTTCAGAGTTCATTTTGATCCTAGCTGCTTGGGCAAACATCGTCATTTGTTTTAGAAGAACTACTATTTGATAGTCGGTAAGACCATCAAGATTCCATTCACAAATATATTCTCCACTAAATCGACTCCATCATTAAATGCTCTATTTTCAAACCGAGCATCAATAGAGATGGACGATGATAATAGGTTGGTTTTTAACCTTTCCCCATTTTATCCTATTTACTTGAGGATCTTCTTGTTCCTCTTGGATTTTATTTAAGATCTCATCAAGATCTAATCCATCATTTTTGAGGACCGAAATGGAAGGTCCTTGAGAAGTAGATCTTGTAGATGTCCGTTTTAAAGACAACTTTTCTAATCTATTCTTCGCTTCTTCAAACATTTCTATAGAAGCGCCCTAGTTTAAACTCTTTAGACATCTCGGGTGGAGGCTTAAATAGGATTGTTCTCGCTTCTCCTCTTCAACAAGTTTTCCTTCCTTTGAGGAAGTAGTAAGGATTTCAGGAGATGGACTAGCAAATAAAGGTTTTACTTTTGAAGTAACAACCTTTTCCAATCTAGACAGTTGTGTTCCAAGGATTGTAGAAACAAATTAGTATAATTATTTTGTTCTATAACTTGATTGATCCTCAACTTCTTCGCACTTTCTTTTCACCTCTTTATCTAGCACCTTCTTGTAAGGAATAACTCTAGTCTTTCCAGTTCCTACAAAAAATCAATGGAGGAGGATGAATTGATGACACAACTTCATTGTCGCCTTTGTCATTGGCCAACCTAGGGGTTTGTAAGAACTTTCTACCATATTTATGGTGACAGAATTTTCTTTTTCGCCACCACCTTTTCCCCCTCAAAAGGGAAAGTATAACCTTTTGCACGGCTCCAATGTTTAAGAAAAACAAAGAAGTCAACATTTTTTCCTGATTCTTTTAAGAAATCGTAATAAATGTTGCGAATGAGATCTTGAATCTCAAGAGAATAAGTAGCAAAGAACCATTCACGTTTAACTTTGTTTTTGTCAAAATTAAACAGTACTTTTAGCAAAGATTGATCCGGACCCCAACTTTGATTGGTAAGAGTATAAATACTCTCTGAATAACCAAAATCAGATGCCGTAGGACTTTGAGCCCTTGGAACTTCTAGTTCAGAGGGAGTTTCAACCATATATGTTGGACGACTGATGGGATCATCTGGCCGATTAAAAACTCCTTGAATAGAAGACGTAGATCTTCTTGAAGTTTCACCTATATTCCTTTGAGGAATAGATGACGTGCTATTTCTCCGGGGTTCGTCTAAGTTAAGACGAATAGAGCTATTATTTCCGAATCTGATATTTACAGATCCATCTGGATTTTCTGTAACCTCTTCCAGTTGATGATTTGCTCCTTGTACCTTTTTAGGTACTGCATCTTGTAGTGTCCAATTTTCTGGAATTGCTATATCATCCCACTTTAAAGTCTTAGGAATTGAAATATTAGCCTTCAAAGGGTTGATTTGAAACACTGTAGTTTCTCCTCTACAATCTTTAATAAAATTACTCTTAAGATTAATATCTGGAGTAATCGTATTCATGACCTTAATATATATTCTATATATAAGTGCCATGTTAGAGGATAGAGGATCCATATCAAAACCTGACGTTTGTAAAGTCAATGTTAAGGTTTTAAGAATCGTGGGATCAAGAAGAGAGACTGAAAAGTTTGGAAAACTATTAAAGTAAACCGGTCCTTCAGAAAGAGATGAGGTAATACATCCTAACAAAGAATCGTTAAACTTTAAATGTCTCTTATCCCTTAAACACAACAATAAAGAAGTGGGAAGGCCAATTCTGGTTAACGGTTTGACCACAACTTGGACTAACCCAATATGCAAATATTTATAGCCTCTTTCAACTGCTTCTTCTAGCAATCTTTTGGGTAACATCTCAACAGTCATATGACCTTGAGTTATCGGAAGAGACTGTTCAACAAACTTAATAATATAATCAGACTTAAACAAAAAACTGCCTTTATTGTATACTTGGGAAATAGGAGTTTTGGGATGTACCAATCTCGTAAATGGGTCTCAATGTTCCTAATGGACACAACTTGTTTAGTAGATGAATCCAAAGAGGAAGAAGAAGATGAAGAGTTTCTTGACTTAGAAAGATTCCTGAATAGGTTTGCCATTAGACGTATAAACGGAAACTAAAACTTAACAAGATAAGCGCAAAGTTTTGATGAACCGGAAGTCTACTACAGATTTATGTCAACACTATTAAACACACAACAAATTCTTTAAACGACAACCAACTTACCCATAAGCAAAACTATAAGCTTAATCTATAACGAAGATTTAGATGATGTTTATAACAAAATGAAGCGATTCAGAAGAAAGAAGTCAAAATATCTTGAAACAAACTTCAAACTCTATCTTGGCTCGATACCAAAACTTGACAAGATCATATAGAGATTTTGATATGAATATAAAGATTAACAAAAGCGGAATATTATTGAATAACATACAAACTTACATAGAGTTGGAAGCTTGAGAACTTGAACTTGATAATTCACACTAAAAACTTAAGAAATAAACCGAGTACAAATTTTTTGGATGCCTTCATAGATAAGCGCACCTATCCTCTTATAGAAGCGAGGAGAAACAAAATGATTACAAAAAAAAAAACAACTTTTAAAAGGAATCTACTTTTACAAAAGCAAAAGCAAAAGCAAAAGCAAGAAAAGCATTCCATAACATCAACCGACGCGCTGTCGTGTAAGATAGATAAGATGGAGCCTAGAGGACAATGAAGGGACCACAAAAGATAAGATGAGAATCTTATCACCAAAAGCCCTAATTATTAAGGCAAACGACAAACCCAACAAAATGCTTTAAGCATTAGCATGCCTCCATTATTTAGGCTGAGAGCACGGGCCACCAAATGGGTCATATTTTTCTCATCATCACCGCTTCAAAGCATAGTGACCGTGTCATCATGATTCCTGAGAAAATTAAGGATTTCATTTTTTGGAATTCCTTTGAGGATGGATTTTAACTTCTGCTGAGAGGCATCATATTTGCCCATATCATCGTCGACAACATGAGGAGGAATATTTTCAATTTTGTCCTCATCAAATTTGGACCACCATTTAATGGCGGTTATTCTCGCAGTCGATGAACCCCTGTTCCTGCATGCTGAGTAATAGTATATGACCATTTAAAAATCCAAGGAATTTCATTGGCACAACAGAAAGATAATAAGGCTTGATTCTCATAAAGGCCATTTGAGGTTTGAAAATATCTATCAAACATATCTTCAACCTTAGGGGGAAAAAACTGTGGGACTGGTCCCCAGTAATAGAACCAAGACTAAAACCATGCAGGAAAATCCAGAACATTGATGGTTTTGGGAAACTTAGGGTGAAGAAACCAGCTATGGGTATAGTGCTCATTTTGATAATATAAAAACTTTTCCCATGCTAGAGTGTAATCAAAATAATTAAAGTATTTAGGAACCATAGATTTTGTTTCAAAATATTTATGAGTCCTTAGGTCACCCACCCAAATACAAGGACGTAAGACCTTTAAGATCTTAACCGCTGAGAACGCCAGATTATAACGATCTCTAGGTTTATGAGAGACTTTAATTGAGCTGCTTCAACCGTAATTTTTCAAAAACTCTCTAGTTTTAGGGAGAAAAAGCGGTAGATCATGAGAGTAAGATAGATAGAGATCATTTACTTGTTCGGAGATCTCGATCGCATCCATATCTTCAATATCAACTACTTCTCCGATCATGGTGTCCAGTAGTTAGAATCAAACCGAACTTTAAGCTCAGAGTCTTGCCTTTGTTACCTCTCTTTGAGATCCCAAGATTGTCCTTTGAGGAAGTCATTAGAGGGTCTCTCCATTCATTGGTTTTGGCGAAAGCGCCTAGAGACCTCGCCAAGATTTAACACACAAATATTAGGAGTATCCTGCGCAAAAACTCTCGGTTAAAAAGTCCGCAAAGAGTTAGAGTCTCCTTTAATAAACTCTATGTCAAAATCAAAGGTCGATAAAGAAGGCTTGCCACCGAAAGCAAAATCATTTAGAAGCAACGCTTTTAACGTCCTTCTAAGACTTCTTTGGGTCGATTTACAATCAACTCTAAGAAGGAATCTCGGTTTAAGAGATCTCCTCGAATTTATCAATACACGTAACTATGGAACAAATTTCCTTTTTATAGTGGAATAGTTTTTCTTCAGCATCATTCCATTTTCGAAAATAAAACAAACTAAAACTTCGTTTGAGTTTATAATTTGTTTTAGAATGCCCCCATATCCTTTATCTCAAGCATCGGTTTACGACAATCTTTGGAGCATCGTGGATTAGAGAATGTAGACATGATAAGGATTTCACATGAGCCTTAATCCTTTTAATGGCTTGAGTATATTCTTCATCCCAAGGTGTAGGCTTTATTTAACCTTTTATAAAGAGGAGCAAAGATCAATCGCCAGATCTTTATAAAAATCTCTAACATAATTAACACTTCCCATAAATCTCTGGAGTATTTTTGATCCAAGATTTTGTCTCGAAATTTATCAAGCGAATCAATGGCTCTGTCGACCGGGAAATATTTACCTTGAGAAATTTCAAATCCCGAAACCTTATCTTCGTTTGGAATAACAACATTTTTGCTAAATGAAACCACAAGACCTTCTCTTTAATGACTTTTTTGAAAACGTTTAAATGTTTCCAATGTTGATCAATGTCTTTTGAGAAGACTAAGACATCATCAATATAAATAATCATAAAATCCATAAATGGATTAAAGATTTCGTTCATAATGTTCTGAAACTCAAATGGCGCATTTTTAAGACCAAAACCCAGAACATTCCATTCGTAATGCCCAAATGGCACTGTAAATGCTGTTTTATACTTATCTTCTTCTTTAATCTGGATTTGCCAGTATCCACTCTTCATATCGAATTTGGAAAAGATATTTGCTTTAAGCAACCGATTTAGCAGATCCCTCTTGTTTGGAATTGGATATCTAATCCATCTCAAAACTTTATTTAGAGGTTTATAGTTAATCACCAACCTTGAACTCCCTTTTCTATTTCTGCAAAGATTTTCTACGTAGAATGCGAATATGACCACCAATGGTGAGTAACTTTTCCTTATTAATCCTTTTTTAAGAGATCATTGATCTTCTTTGTAAAAAGATCATTAAACCTTTCGTTCATTTGAATTGGTCTTGCTTTTGTAGGAATAAACTTCTTTCAATCCTTCCATTTGAATTGAGATGACATGCTTTTTTTCTATTCCAAAAAACAATAAGATTTAGAGAAACATTTCTTTTACTTAAATCCTCTCGATAAACTTTAACTTTTAAACAAAAACTTATCTATTTAAATGTTCTTCAATCTTCTTTATTTCTAACTCTCTTGTTTGAGAAAGAAAAGAAAATCTTCTAAGAGGTAGTCGTTTCGGTGGCGGCGGCGGCCGCGGTGGTTACCACGATGAAGGCCCTCCTGCCGAAGTTGTAGGTCTGTTGGTTCTCTCTTCTGCTATATATATATATATATATATATATATATATATATGCTAATTTATACATTGTGATGTTCTAATTAAGGGTTTGATTTGGATGAAAGTAGAGGTTTCTGCATTTGTTCATGGTTACGAGGGTGATGCAGTCACCAAGCTCACCAATGAGAAAATACCCTACTTTAACGCCCCTATTTATCTTCAGAACAAGACCCAAATTGGAAAAGTTGATGAAATTTTTGGTCCTATTAATGAATCTGTGAGTTCCCCACAGAGCATTTCTTTGTTCATAATTACTTGGGTTCTCTTCGTGAGTGTTTTAATGAAGTTTTTTCTTGAAATGTAATATGTTTATTAATTTATGTTCTTTTTGGTTGAAATGAAGGAAGGCATTGTAGCTACTTCATACTCACCTAGAGATAAGTTCTACATTGACCCATTTAAGCTTTTGCCATTGGCTAGATTTCTTCCGCAGCCAAAGTAACACTACAAGAAAACCGTCTAATTCCGACGGAACTAAGTTCGACGGACCTATCCCATATTACAAAATAACAGATTAGACATACAATCATTCTGGTGTCTGTTTTAGTAGAAGGTCGTGCTATTTGTTTACATTTATTAGTTCGTAAAGAATTCGATGCAGACTTTGACGAGAATCAAATGATTGTTCATGTCCAATATTTTTGTGGGATGGATCTATTCCGAAAAAGTAACTAGAGTAGTAGGAATCTTATGTTCTAACCAATGAAAAATCCTTACTTTACACCATGAATTAATATGCAACTTAGTTTTGAGCATGGTAATTCATTTTTACTAACCCTTTTAAGCTTCTGGTATGAATCAGGTTTCAGGAAATCGTACCTCTAAATGCAGGAAATGTACTGGGTGCAGAGGATAGTGATCCTGCTGCCAAATGGCTTTCCCTCATTCGAAAAGCTCTAAACAATCAGAATCTTGACCCTCAACTTCCTCATTATTACAACTACACCACTATTACTGAATTTGACCGCCAAAAACAAGCTAGCCCAAAACCAAGAGTCAGTTTCTCTGATATGCTCTCATTAGAAGATGAACTTAGCCAACAAATTTTTTTAAGATTATTAAGTTTGAATCTGAATTCAAGCTCTAGCTCTAGCTCTAGCGACGAAGATTCACCAAGTCCACCTTGCTTGTCAACGAGGCATGAGAATCCCATGCAAAATGGCTATAGCTTAGCAGCAAGTAAGCAAATGGTGGGTCTTTTCCTATGTGTTTGGGTTCGATCAGATTTATATCGCCATACAAGCAATTTAAAAGTCTCATGTGTCGGACGAGGCATCATGGGATACCTTGGAAACAAGGTACACATTTTCAATTTTGATATATTAATTACTATATATCTTTTCATGTTACATGATTTTGATTGCAATATTAATTACATAATGTAGTTAATGAATTGCATGCTTGATGCTAATCTAAATATTTTTATTTTCCGGGGTATAGGGGTCCATATCCATAAGTATGTCGCTGCACCGGACAACATTTTGCTTTGTTTGTACACACTTGGCCTCTGGAGAAAAAGAGGGAAGTTTGCTTTTCTTTTTTACTCAAGGCTTGCATATCTTGCTAATTAGTTGCATTATCAGAGTCAACTAGTAATATTCACTTGGTACATAGTCTTGAGATGTTTGACCTCACAATATGTGGTGTTGGCATTAATTTCTATTAATATTTGCTTCTGCTTTGAAAATTTCTGACAAAACACTTGGCAGGCATACTATATATTGGATGAGATTTTGATAGCTGGTGAGCTTCAAGAATCCAGCAAGAAAACATTTGCACAATTAATCGCTGCACAGGTAGGGCTTCTTCTGCGTTATTATACTCTGTTAGGCAGCATATTACAAAATTTTAAATTTGGATGACCTTGTGATTGATATGCAGGATTCCTTAGTTGAGGCTGCTAAAGAACATGCCAATTCTGTAAGCTATATGATTTCACAGGCGACCAAATAAGCTAGAAGGTTTATAGTATTTCTCTAATTTGCATATTGGACATGGTCCATGTAATGTAATGCAGGCTGTTTGTACTAAATATATTTTGGACGAATGGTTGATCATTATTTTCATTTGAGTGCCAGTACATCTAATATGATTTTTCTGGCAGTGGGCTGCTAATCCTGCAACTGTTGGTTCAGTGACTTCAGGCATTTCCTTCTCCGCGCCATTCCTCCATGCTCCTCATTCTCTTGAAGCATTAACCATCATGTGCTTTTCTTTTCTGTTATTTTCTGTCATATCTCTGTGACTCCTAGAGATGCAATCAGTGGGATTTTTGCCAGTTGCAATTGGAGTACATATTGCTGTCTTTCTTATGGTTAGACCCGAACTAGGTGAAGTGTTTTAAGGAAGTAGTTGCTGGTTTTAGAAGTCTGGTGTGACAATTTTTTGTGAATTGTCTCTTTGTTTGTTGTGCTTAGCTCATCTATTTCACGGCCACAAAATCTAGGTTCATTTTCTTTTCTTTTTGAGTACAGTTACAATGCCTCATGTTATGTATTCATTTGATTGAAAGTTTATGATAATATAATACCTCACATTTTATTTTTTATATATATTTTTTTATAATTGTAATCAAGTACAGGTTACTTATCAATAAGATACCCACTGATGTTTATAAGCTGTCTAGGGAGGCAATACTTGCAGCTGAATTGCCTGTAGCATTCACCATGCGAAGCAACTGGAAGGGCCCCTATCCTAGGGATATCCTCTTTACAATTTGTCATCAGCACCAGTTATCAGAACCTATCTTCTCAACTGTAAATATCCCGTTAAAAATGTCAGAGTTATGTGGATCATACAAGAAGGGCAGCGTGCATACATTGTCAACTATATGTCGAGAAATGGCGCTCTAAGGCAACAACTTTACAAAGAAATTGAGGTAATCTTTAAATCCTCCTTGCTGCTGGTAAATACATTTCACTGTTTGTATCTTCTATTTGTAGTGAATCAATTATTTTTGGTATATGCTGTGATTCAGAGGTTACAACAGCTTTGTGTATTACTGATGGAGCACTTGTTGTGGTTGATTGCATTGAAGGTGTGTGTCCAAACAGAAACAGTTCTCAGACAAGCCCTTGGAGAAAGGATTTGACCTGTCTTGACTGTGAACAAGATGGACAGATGTTTCCTGGAGCAATTTGATTTCTTAATGCAGAGTTGTTTTGTCTTCTCAAAATTTGATTATTTTTTTTTGTTTTTACATTGACATAAATGTTTCTTTTCATGATCAGATTCATTTCTAGTTTCTACAATAACATGTTCATTTATATTTATATTGAAAAGTGAATTTGAGATGCATATATGGATAGTTTGGTATATATTTTGTGGATGTAGTAATTTGAAACGTAAACGAATGGTATTATTTGGATGTATTTTGAATGGTTGATATATTTTGGCTTTAAATTTAAATGAGAATTTAGACCTTTTAGCTATATATATCATGGCGTTAACGTATTATGAGTGCGTTAGTAATGTAGGTGAATCATAATTTTTTATTTTTTTTTAATCTATAACATTTTAAAAACGTTGTGTAAATGTGCTTAAACGTTATCTGTTATATTAAATTACAACATTTTTAGCCAGAAAATGTTGTGGAATCATACTTTCTACAACGTTTTTAAGCATCTATTAATTTTTAAAAAACAAATCTACAACGTTTTTTTCTTAAAAAACGTCGTGTATTGTGCTTAACTACAACGTTTTAAAAACGTTGTGTAAGGGTGTCAAATAGATGATACCTTTAATCACGACGTTTTTTTGATTGAAATCACAACGTTTTTTTCGCGTTATCTATTTACTGTTTTGTAGTAGTGTAAGATGTTTTAATGTGTTTTCCTATGTATTAGATGGTTTCATATCATCAGTTTCATAATATTATAACGTATGTTATTGCATCAAAAGTTACAGAGTATAGAATATGGCCATATGACCTTTATATCTAAATTTATTATGTCAAACATACATTGTTTCGTAAAATTCACACTTGTATATAATTATGCATGTTAAAACGAAGAAAACAAACCTTGAATGGATGGATTTGGTGTTATAACGAATTCGTAGTGTTAATTTTTATGTTGTGTTCAAAACCTTCTAGAACATCAAGAACAGTGAAATTACATGTTTTAATTCTGTAATTATGTGTTTTAATTGAATAAAATCACTCTATAAAGGTTAGGTAATGATTATGTACGAATTCTAGTATGTGGGTATGTTTAATTTGATGAATTTAATAACCATGTAATGATAATTTCGCCTGATTCTGTGTTCTTCGCGAACTGAAAATTCAGAAACTGGAGTTTCAAATGCATACCAACTCCATGCCTAATTCCCATGTCATGTCACATACACTGCAACATGCCGTTGCCAGTCTCAAGTAAGCATACCACTGCCGCCGCATCGCCAAGAACCAGTATAACAGTGGCGCCGCAACGCCACTTAGCAGAATGGTCCAAAAATGAATTTTTAAATGCTCAAGTCTAGCAATGTGTTAGTAACTTAATCTAATGAATATAAAAACATGTTAGACATATAATGAGGTGTTAAAATAAATTCTTAACATGTCAATAACACATTTATGTGTGAATTGAATGATTGAATGCATAGTTAGCTTATTGTTCATGAAGTGTTAATTATGTGACAATGAGTGTAGTAATTTGACTAAGTATAGTCATAAATTTGAGTTAGACAAAAAGAATGAACTTGTGATGACTAGTACGTTATAATTGACTGGTATTGTGAACGTAAATGATATGTAGGATTAAATCAAGGAACGAGTATAATTAACATGTAATCTACACACGAGGCAAGTTTCCTAACCCTACTAAGTTATCTTTATACGAGCTTATAAGTTGTCTCTTTACATCGAGCAAATTCTCGTTATTATCGATCAAGTCCATTTTATTATATTAAAATGTATTAATCTTTCAAAGTATGATTACGCTTATACAATAATTATTCTATTGTATACCTTTTGAGTTTGCTATTCAATTTTAAATTATCGATTCATTGTTGAACTTTGTTGGACTAATGAACCCTTAATGATTCGACTTAGTCCATAGTTGATGAAGCGTTCTAAATTTCGTAACCCTCGATGAATTATCCAAACCAAACTTTCTTTAGTGCGGACTCTAATGTCAAACCGAGATGAACAACCACAGATAGGGGATTACTTATCACGTTAGGGTTAAGATATTGTGCACGATTATGATACTGAAGTTTGATCCCTCTGGTGCGAGAAGAAGAGTCCATAGTCTTATGATTGTTAAAAGTTTCAAGTATAAACACTTGACAACCTAGGACATAGTTCAAGGTCTTATGACCTCGAAGTTCTTTTGTTTCTTGTTATTCATTCTTGATTCAAAAGCTGAGTTTTTCTTATTTTTCAGAAGCCTTGATTTATTCGCATGTTATTATTCATCTGTTATATTGTTATACTTGTGGGCAATCGTGCTCACTGTTGCGTAATAATAACATTGCAGTTAAGAACGCAAGATCAGACGAGCCTTCCTCTAGTAAAGGCAAGGGCAAGGTTAACAAATGAGGAAGACTTGTTATTATTGTGTATTTATTTTCAGACTTGATGTTGTTTAAGATTTGTTATTTGTTTATGATTTCGCACAGATATTTAAGGTTAGAGTGACCTGGGATTGTATTTTTATGCAGATGATGTAACCCCATAAGGGGAAGATTTATTTATTTAATTCTATCTATTGCATAGTTTGTATTTATTTATGGGTAGATAGATAGATGATATTTGTACAGTGAACACCAAATCCTGCAGAAATGGAAGTACCCAGATTTAGGGGTGTCACAAGAATAGTACGCATAAGATTTTGTATGTAAGAAATGGTTAGAAAACCTCAATGACTGGTGATCTGATGATCCAAAACCAGGATGTTTGCTTAATGGTAACCTCAGACATAGTATCGTTTCACGGTGTCCGAGTTGGTGAGCTGTGGAAATTCATCGCCATCCATTTCCTATAGTCTGAGAGCGCCTCCTGTCAATACCTCCTTGACAACAAACGAGCCTTCCCAATTTGGAGCGACTTTTCTTTTAGATTGATCTTGGTTGTCAATGATCTTCTTCAAAATCAAGTCATGTTGTTTAAACTGCTGTAGCTAGACTTTTCTGTTGTAGGATCTGGCGATCCTTTGTTGATATAACTGACCATGGAAGATAGCCACGATTCGCCTTTCGTTTATTAGATACAATTGGTGATATCTGTCTTGTACCCATTGGTCTTCATCCAGCTAAGCGTCCATCAATATTCTGAGGGATTCCATTTCCACCTCTATGGTGAGCACTGCTTCCATACCATAGGCTAATGAGTAAGGGGTTTCCCAGTGAAGGTACGCATTGAAGTTCTGTAAGCTAATAAAGTCAGAGGCAAGAGGTCAGGCCATCCTTTGTGATTGGCAGACATCTTCTGCATTATCTTCTCGATATTTTTATTAGCCGCTTCAACAACACCATTCATCTTTGGACGGTAGATGACGGAGTTAAGATGTTTGATGTGAAATTTACTGCATAACTCCTCCATCATTTTGTTGTTGAGGTTTTTAGCATTGTCTGACACAATTATCTCTGGTTGTCCATATCGACAAATGACATTGTTTCTGGTGAAAGCAATGATGACTTCTTTAGTAATCCTAGGGAAGGAGGCTGCTTCTACCCACTTGGTGAAGTAGTCGATCATGGTGAAGATAAATCGATGCCCATTACTGGCTTTGGGCTTGACGGGCCTTGTGACGCCCCCAAAACATGTATACATCACCCATCTTGAGTCGCCAAATACATGGTACACAAATCAAATACAAACTTAATTATACAACTGTCAGATAATATACGACAAAACATAGCTGAAAGTTTAAACAAGAATATTGCCTTCTAGACAATATCCACTCTCAATGGAGTCCTCATTACAATTATTATCATACTATTTCATAGAATAGCGAGGACTACTAAAGCCACTTATCCTAGACCATCACTCCATTTCCCAACTCATCCCAGCTACATTCTCATTTCCTGTAGAGAATAATGAAAGAAAAAGGTGAGGTCAACTAGCCCAGTAAGAAATATTATGACTAAGATAACGAAGAATAAATTATCCTTAGCCTTCAACAGTATAACAACTGATAGAATACAATAGACAATAAGTTTTAGATCAACAACTGCAGCGGAATAAGCAATCCATTAGAAGAGTCAAGTAGAGCATAAAATCTACTATCTTCTATGATTAAAAAAGTTTTTCATCAACTTTATCGCCGAGACTCGACAATAAATAAAATCGAATCATCCTGCACCTACGACCAAGGATATTCATGTAATCATCAATGGTCATGATTATCTTTGAATAATCCTGTCATAATCATACCATCAACTGTCTATCAATGAACTACAGGTCAATGAGGACTTTTACCGCATCATTCGTCACATTACGGTCATGATTATACCGAATAATCCATGGGTATAATCATACCAAGTCCATCTATGCACGTAAGCCAAAGATGACTTTCATCACAATATAAGCATGAAGATGATGACAATGACATAATAATTCAATAAAACAAGTTCAAGGATAAATTTTAAAGATTTATAATTTAATTTATCCAGGAATCAATAACGTCCAAATTGTCAACATGATATTGCTTTGTAGAGTAAAATTCAAGAATAATATTCTTGTACCAAAAATAATTTGGATAGAAAAGAAATATATTTTTCGGGTGAGTAGTACCCCGTGAATAGTACCTCGTGAATAGTATCCCGACACAAAAAGTGTCCCGAATACCCGAGTGAATGATACTAGAGTGAATAGTAATTGGATGAATAGTAATCCGTGAATAGTAACTTATGAATAATACTCTGGCAAGAAAAGTACCCCGAATACCCGAGTGAATAATACCAGAGTGAATAGTAACTGAGTGAATAGTAACCCATGAATAGTAACTCGTAACAGAAAAATACCAAAGAAAACAATATTTCATGACGAGTTAAAAAGAAATGATATCCCAGATGAGTATAATAGAATATACGAAACTGCAAATGGATTTTCACCCAAATGCGGTAATCCACATAGACATATCTTTTCCACAATTTAATAAAGAATGAATATGAAGGATCATTCACCATGCATGCGGAAATCCACATAGACATGTTATTCTAACAGAATAATAAAGAATGGAATAACGTAAGAATTCACCATGCATGCGATAGAATCGAAACGCAGACGGGTTATTCCCAATGTAATAATAAAGAATGGAACCAAAGTCGCAGTAATCTGCATGCACGTGATATTCCAATGAGAATAATAAAGAAGCGGAACCGAATCAAATGCGTAATCCGCATGCACGTGATGTTCCAACGAGAATATTAAAGAAACGGAACCGAGTCACGTGTAATCCGTACAGACGAGGATATTCAACGAAATAATAAAGAATGGAATAACAACAAAATTCACCGTGCATGCGATAGACCACACGCATGAGTTATTCCAACAGAATAATAAAGAATGAAATAACAGAAGAATTTTACCATGTATACGGTACTTCGCTTAGACAAGTTATTCCAACATAATAATAAAGAATGGAATAACAACCCTTACGAGTATTGAAAGAAAATAACTCTCTTCATGAATACGAAAGAATAATACCCCTTACCTCAAAAGAAGACTGGATATTGGAATAGTGAGGTAGCAGACTTCTCTTTTTATTTCTCTCTATAAATTCTCTCTATAATAATTGCTCTATAGCTTTAGTGAATTGGTGAGAAATGAAGGAAGAATGAGCTTCTATTTATAGGAAAAAATAGTTTCAATAATTGCACATTTTGGGGCTCAAAATATTACAGTATAATACCTTCCTCTTTTCCTTTATTTTTTAATTTAGTCATCCAAGTATTATCAAAATTGCACCACCTCCCCTAATAGTAAATCATGTGAATCAATAGTAAATCATGTGACTCAATAGTTCTAAACATGTGAAAAAATTAATTACAATATAATACCTTCATCTATACTTCAATTTTTAATTTAGTCATGCAAGTATTATCAATCTTGCACCAACTCCCCTAATAGTAAATCATGTGAATCAATAGTACAGACATGTGAACACATAGTTATAAGCATGTGAATTAATAGAAGTTAATTGCTCATTTATCCGGTTAATTACCCGATTGGTCAATATAACCTCCAAACATTAATTATTATCGAAATAAATATCGATTTTCCTAACACTAATAATTCCCACACAATGGAATTATCAATTTCATCTTTAATCAACACGAACTTATTCATCATTAATATTATAACGCATAATATTTAACAACTAGGTCGTTCCTGTGGAAAGAGGGGCTTTCAATAAGGATTTCTCCTATTGGCGCCAATTAGATTATCTAACCTCCTCGATGTAACTTCTAGACATTGTCAATATTGCAATTAATAATATGAATAACTTTGTCGCCTCAATTATTTCTTTAATAATATATCATATTATACGGATGATCTTTGTGTGATAATAATTGAATCAAGAATATGAGAGATATGATGTAGCAATAATTGAGTATAATCGAGTGACTTTTCACGTAAGCATCAATAATCAATACCGTGTGTCTACTATGCAACCACGCGTGATTCTTCGTACTTTTACTAAGGTAGTTCAATGGTTTAATGGTAACACTTTCGTTAGTTATTTTTATAAAATGATAATTACATTTATTTTCTTACTACGACAATACTTTCGTTGTGGGGTCCACCAATAATTGTCTTGATCGTACGGATATTCCACGATAAAAGAATATATTCCAGAGCCAAACAAAAATTTTATAACAACTTGCATACTTTGCAAAAAATTTTCACATATCACCCTTAACTTTAACCTTTTATCAATTTAACCATTTACGAAATAAAATAATAATTATAAGAAAATTGAATACTTTCATTTCATAAAATTCGGGGTCTTATAATCTCCCCTCCTTATGAAATTTTGCCCTCAAAATTTACGTACGTACCTGGTATACCGAAGAGGTGAGGATACCTTGACTTCATTTGATATTACAACTCTTGAGGTATTACCTTTGAGTATCGAATATGATCCTTCTTATTCAAGATTTAACACGTATCTCATCATACGTTAAATCTTCTGCTATCTCGTCTAGTTCTAATTCAATAATGTGGCTCGGGTCGTCCACATATTTTTGTAACATCGATACGTAAAAAAAAATGTTATGAACACGTAACATACTTGGCGGTAAAGCGAGTCTATAGGCCACAGTTCCTACTCGATCGATGATTTCAAATAGACCAATAAAATCGAGGGTTGATATTTCCTCTTTTCATCGACTCCTGCTTCTAGAATAACGCCTTCTTGAACCTTCTTCTTCATATTCATCAGCTCCAAGTGTGTAGTTTGAGCGGCTTTAACTTTATCGATTAAAGTCGATTCTAATCGTATATTTGTTATCTTCACGTGGGTCCCTAGAGTCTTTAACTCTATCTTCATCATTTGTAAGTTATAAGAAATGGGTTTTTGTGTTAACAACATCGCACTCGTAAATGCATACGATCTTTTACTCAACGCGTCAGCTACAATGTTCGCTCTTCCACAATGATATTGAATGGTATAGTCATAGTCTTCAACAGCTCGAGCCAACGTCTTTGGCACATTATACGTTCTTTTTGGGTGAAGAAAATATTTGAGGGTTTTAGAAATGGGTTTTGTATTGGGGTCAATACAAAATTCGATTTCACGCTCTATGGGTAGGCTAAGAAGTCTTCAAGAATACGCCAGGAAATTTATTAACAATAGAAAAAAAACTATGACTCTTATCCAAGACTTGGATAGCACGTCACATTGATACCTATCAACTTGCCACTGTTATTCACGACGTCCCCTACGGATATTTTGGCTTCGATGCATTCCACACAAGGAAGTCAACAACGAAAGGCTCGGGGCTCTTTACTTATGGCTTGGTATGACAGTGATTGACTTTAGGGTTTGGTTGCTTGAATTCTCATGATAGGTTGGTTAAGAATATTAAAGCTAACAACCTTACAAAAAGCATGATGAGTAGTTAACCAATCGATTCCCAAAATCACATCAAAGGCAAGTATTTTCAAAGAGATAAGATCGACAGGTAACGTGAAAGTGTCGATTTGAATCGACAAGATTTATAAACAGTGGAGGTAACGAAGGTTTCTACTAACGAAGTTTCAACCAATTAGTCAAAGTCTAACTTCTCTGGGGTCAAATTTAAACGTTGAACACAAGCAAGAGAGATAAAAGAATGGGTAGAACCGGTATCTAATAAGGTATAGACTTCGCAAAAATTTATAATTAACTAACCCGTGCTAACTTTGTTAGAGTTACTCGCTTTTTGAGAAGTCACAAAAAATGCTCTTCCTGAAACCACCGACTTTGTTTTGTCCGTATCCGCCTTTGGTGCCACCGTCCCAGCTGGACTTGATTTCGCTATAGGATAAAATCAAGCTATGTGACCGTCTTTTCCATAACTAAAACATACCTTGGAAGGCTGTGAACAGTTTAGACTTATGTGTCCCTCCTTTCCGCATCTATAGCATCTAACTGGCGGTCGTTCTCCTCCCCTAGAATTTGTTGCTGGTGTTGGTGCTGCTGCTGCTGCCGACGTCTTCCCATCATTGTTAAATCTTCTCTTCTTAAATTTTCCACTTCTATTATCTTGGCCATGATTACCACCAAAGTGGTTACCATTCTTAACATAATAATTTCCCCTATGATGGTTTTCATTGTTCCGATGGCCGTTGCCACCGGTACGATTATTATCGTGTTGTTCGTCGTTGTCTTTTGGTTGTGCTGACTCATTATCGCACTCCAATAACTGAGCCCTATTCACAACATCTAAATATAAACAAAGTTTGTGAGAAATGAGGTATTGACGTATATCGGGTTTCAAACCTCTTAGAAACATTCGCGTCATTCGCTCCTCATTATCGACCAAATGTGATGCAAACCGGGATAACTCCGCAAATTTAGCCTCGTATTGCGACACGGTCATATTGTTTTGCTCTAACTTGATGAATTCCACCTCCTTCATGTGATGAATACTTTCAGGAAAGTACTTGTCATTGAACACCTCCTGGAACTTCTCCCAAGACATCTTGAGTGCGTTAAATTTTGAGTATGCGTTTCTGATTCCCACCATGTCTGCCTCTTTCACGCAACATAAAGGTGGCAAAGGAACCTTTGCTCCTCGGAGCATTCCAAGACATCAAATATCTTGGTGATATGCTTTAGCCGTCTCGCCTTTTAGTGGGTGCGGCTTTCCCAAAACTCGATGGTCCTAGCTCCTTGAGCGACTTAGCGGTGACCATCCGAGAGTTGCCAGTGTTTTCACCTGCATTATGAACAGGAGTCTCTCTCGCCTGATGTTGCATGAATTGCATAAAGCCTCTGAACATCCCATCGTTCATCATCTGATCGGTGTTGTTGTTTACGTGAGGATTATTATTTTCCTGTCGCATATTATCCTGGGTATTGATCGTTGGTGACTCAATGTTCTCATGTGCTTCATTGCTGATCTCAACATTTTCAGATGCCATTTTCAAACATTGTCACAAAACAAGGGTTAATTGACATATCACATATTATTCCTATACTCTAACCGACCAATTAAATACCAAATAAACTTAGGTAGGTCATACTAATGAAAGAATTCCTCGTCTCTCCCCTCCTAGTTCTTGTCTCACATCTCAGCCAGGGATCATATCCCTAAGCTTTGATACCAACTGTGACGCCCCCAAAACAGGTATACATCACCCATCTTGAGTCACCAAATACATGGTACACAAATCAAATACAAACTTAATTATACTGTTTGTCGAGTAATATACGACAAAACATAGCTTAGAGTTTAAACAAGAATATTGTCTTCTAGACAATATCCACTCTCAATGGAGTCCTCATTACAATTATTATCACACTATTTCATAGAATAGTGAGGACTACTAAAGCCACTTATCCTGGACCATCACTCCATTTCCCGACTCGTCCCAGCTATATTCTCATTTCACAGAGAAATAATGAAAGAAAAGGGTGAGCTCAACTAGCCCGAAGAAGAAATGTTATGACTAAGATAATGAAGAATAAATTATCCTTAGCCTTCAACGATATAACAAGCGATAGAATACAATAGACAATAAGTTTTAGATCAACAAGCTGCGTGGAATAAGCAATCCATTAGAAGAGTCAAGTAGAGCATAAAATCTACTATCTTCTATGATTAAAAAGTTTTTCATCAACTTTATCGCCGAGACTCGACAATAAATAAAATCGAATCATCCCCGCACCACGGCGAGGATATTCATATAATCATCAATGGTTATGATTATCTGAATAATCCACGGTCATAATCATACCAACAACAACGTCCCCACCAATGAACTACAGACCAATGAGGACTTTACCACATCATTTGTCACATTACGGTCATGATTATACCAAATAATCCCTGGTCATAATCATACCAAGTCCATCTATGCACGTAAGCCAAAGATGACTTTCATCACAATATAAGCATGTGGATGATGACAATGACATAACAATTCAATAAAACAAGTTCAAGGATAAATTTTAAAGATTTATAATTCAATTTATCCAGGAATCAATAACGTACAAATTGTCAACATGATACTGCTTTGTAGAGTAAAATTCAAGAATAATATTCTTGTACCAAAAATAATTTGGACAAAAAAGAAATATATTTTTCGGGTGAATAGTACCCCGTGAATAGTACTTCAGGAATAGTACCCCGTGAATAGTACCTCGACACAAAAAGTGTCTTGAATACCCGAGTGAATAGTAATCAGGTGAATAGTAACCCGTGAATAGTAACTCGTGAATAGTACTCTGGCACAAAAAGTACCCCGAATACCCGAGTGAATAATACTAGAGTGAATAGTAACTGGGTGAATAGTAACTCATGAATAGTAACTCGTAACAGAAAATTATTAAAGAAAACAATATTTCATGACGAGTACAAAAGAAAGGATATCCCATATGAGTATAATAGAATATACGAAACTGCAAATGGATTTTCACCCGCCATGCGGTAATCCACATAGACAAATAATTTCCATAATTTAATAATGAATGAATATGAAGGATCATTCACCATGCATACGGTAATCCACATAGATAGGTTATTCCAACAAAATAATAAAGAATGGAATAATAGAAGAATTCACCATGCATGCGATAGACCTCACAGATAGGTTATTCCCAACAGAATAATAAGGAATGGAACCAGGTCATGCGTAATCCGCACAGACAGGATATTCCAATAGAATAATAAAGAACGGAACCAGGTTATGCGTAATCCGCACAAACAAAATATTCCAACAGAATAATAAAGACCTGAACCAGTTCATGTGTAATCTGCACAGAAATGATATTCTAATAGAATAATAAAGAATGGAATAACAACAGAATTCACTAGGCATGCGATAGACCGCATAGACAGGTTATTCCAACAGAATAATAAAGAATGGAATAACAGAAGAATTTCACCATGTATGCGATACTTCGCATAGACAGGTTATTCCAACATAATAATAAAGAATGGAATAACAACCCTTACGAGTATTAAAAGAAAATAACTCTCTTCATGAATATGAAAGAATAATATCCCTTACCTCAAAAGAAGACTGGATACTGGAATAGTGAGGTAACAGACTTCTCTTCTTCTTTCTCTCTATAATTTCTCTCTATAACAATTGCTCTATAGCTTTAGTGAATTGGTGAAAAATGAAGGAAGAATGAGATTCTATTTATAGGAAAAAATAGTTTCAATAATTGCACATTTTGGGGCTCAAAATATTACAGTATAATACCTTCCTCTTTTCCTTCATTTTTAATTTAGTTATCCAAGTATTATCAAACTTGCACCACCTCCCCTAATAGTAAATCATGTGAATCAATAGTAAATCATGTGACTCAATAGTTCTAAACATGTTAAAAAATTAATTACAGTATAGTACCTTCATCTATACCTCTATTTTTAATTTAGTCATGCAAGTATTATCAATCTTGCACCAACTCCCCTAAAGTAAATCATGTGAATCAATAGTACACACATGTGAACACATAGTTATAAACATGTGAATTAATTGAAATTAATTGCTCATTTATCCGATTAATTATCTGATTGGTCAATATAACCTCCAGACATTAATTATTATCGAAATAAATATCGATTTCCACTAACACTAATAATTCCCACACAATGGAATTATAGATTTCATCTTTAATCAACACGAACTTATTCATCATTATTATTATAACGCACAATATTTAACAACGAGTCATTCCCGGGAAAGAGGGGCTTTCAATAAGGATTTCTCCTATTTGGCCGCTTTTATTAGATTATCTAACCTCTCCTTGATGAAACTTCTAGACATTGTCGATATTGCGATTAATAATATGAATAACTTTGTCGTCTCAATTATTTATTTAATAATATATTATATTATACAGATGATATTGTGACAATAATTTAATCAATAATATGAGAGATATGATGTAGCAATAATTGAGTATAACTGAGTGACTTTTCACGTAAGCATCAATAATCAATATCGTGTAATACTACTAAGCGACCACCAGTATTCTTTACTTTTACTACCGGGTAGTTCAACAGTTTTAACGGTAACACTTTCGCCATTATTTTTATAAAAAGATAATTTTGTTATTTTTTTACTACGACAATACTTAGTTGTAGGGTCCGCTTAATGATTGTCTTGCCGTCGTCATGGGATATTCCTCGACAAAAGAATATTCACGAGGCAAAGCGAATATTTTATAACAACTTGCGTACTTTGCGAAATTTTCACATATCACCCTTAACTTTAACCTTTTATCAATTTAACCATTTACTGAAATAAAATAATAATTATAAGAAAATTGAATACTTTCATTTCATAAAATTCGGGGTCTTATAGGCCTGATCACGTCCATTCCCCAAATTGAGAAGGGTCATGGAAAACTCATATTGTGGAGTTCTCTTGGAGGGGTGTGGATAGCATTCTCA
Organism: Panax quinquefolius; assembly: GCA_020205615.1. Lineage (NCBI taxonomy): Eukaryota > Viridiplantae > Streptophyta > Magnoliopsida > Apiales > Araliaceae > Panax > Panax quinquefolius. Next base: position 38,825,155 of record CM035158.1, on the reverse strand, counting down.
TGAATTTGGCATTGATAGCACCTCTTGACGTGATCATCACAGTCAGCTTTGAGAGTAAGCAAGTAATGCCCTGTTCTGAGGATCTTTTTAACAAGTAAGGGTCCACTCATGTGTGGAACACATACTCCACCATGGATTTCATCCATGAGCCTCTGAGCTTGGTCTTTGTCTAGAAATTTAAGGATTCCTAATCCTTCATCTCTTTTGTAGAATGCATCTCCGTTCATGTAGAATTTCATAACCATTCGATGGATCCGCCTTTTTTCAATCGGGCTCGCCTTAGCGGGTGTAGATCCATCTCACAGATACTCCTTGATATGCTGATATCAAGGGTATTGGTTGGGAGGTAGCTCATCCGATACTTCTCCAATGTAATTCCTATAAGCTGGAGCCTTTTGTAGGCCAAATGGGATGTTTGGCATGTTTTCCTTGTCATGTATGTTAATCAAGGAGGCCAAAGTTGCTAGCACATCCGTAAAATCATTCCTACTATGTGGAATGTGGAGGAAGTTTACTTCTTCGAACTCCGAAGCCATCTATAAAACTTGCCAATGGTAAGGCAGCAAATGTAGCTCTTTGGTTTGATAGATTCCTGTGGTTTGTTTGATTACCAACTCAGAATCCCCGAAGATAGTTAACCGTCTGATGCCCATTGAGTGAGCAAGTTTTAGCCCCATGATACAGCCTTCATACTTGGATGTATTGTTGGTCTTGACAAAGCTACAATTTGTGATTGTGGATCTGGTCCTCGTCTTCAGGACACTAGAATTGTTCGACTCGGAACCTTCTATGTTAACAGCTCCATCAAAATACATTTTTCAAGTATGGCATGCATCGTACTGATGGTGTTGCTGAATTGCCATGACCCATTCATCAGGGAAGTATGTTTCTAAGGGTTTGTAATCCTCTGCGGGTGCGACGGCCAGTTGATCCGCAATTCCATGTCCTTTAATGGACTTTTGCGTTACGTAGATGATGTCAAATTGTTGTAGAATCAACTGCCATCTGGATAGCTGACAATTTAGTATGGGCTTACTGAACACATATTTGAGAGGATCGACGTGGGATATGAGATGGGTTATGTGACCATGGAGGTAATGCTATAACCTCATGGAAGCCCATGCTAAAGCACAACAAGTCTTCTCAATCAGAGTGGTTCATTGCTACTGAATCTTTTGCTAAGGTAATAGATAGCTCACTTTTGGCCTCTATCGTCTTTCTATCCCAGCATGCAGCTCATAGCATTATCATTAATGGACAAATACATGAATAGGGGAACATTATCCCTGGGAGGTACCAAAACAGGAGCATTAACCAACTGCTCTTTGATTATAAGGAAGGCTTTTTAACACTCATCATTCCATTTTATGGAGGAGTTCTTCCTTAAAAGCTTTAAGATGATCCCTCATCATTCCATTTTATGGAGGAGTTCTTCCTTAAAAGCTTTAAGATGGGATCACAGGTTGATGTGAGTTAAGAAATAAACCTGCTAATGAAGTTGATTCTTCCCAAAAATCACCATATTTTCTTCTCTATCTGAGGAACGAGCATTTCTTTGATGGCCTACATTTTTGTGGGATCCAGCTCAATCCCTTTGTGGCTGACTAGGAAACCTAGCAACTTACCTAATTTAACGCCAAATGCACACTTTCCTGGATTCAACTTCAAGTTATACTTACGTAACCTGTTGAAAAGCTTTCTGAAATGGTCTAAGTAGTCTTCCTCCCTTCGGGACTTGAAAATGATGTCCTCCATGTAGATCTCTATCTCTTTATGCATTAAGTCATGGAAAAGAGCCATCATAGCTCGTTAATAAGTTGCTCCGGCATTAATGAGGCCGAATGACAACCATCTATAACAAAAGGTTCCCCAAGGCATGATGAAAGTAGTTTTCTCACGATCCTCCTCAACAACCATAATCTGATGATACCCTGCGCAAAGGAGTACATGCCGTATTGAGCAATATTGTCAATGAGAATGTGGATAAATGACACGGGAAAGCTATCCTTAAGGCAAGCTTTGTTCAGATTGCGGTAATCCACGTAAACTCGCACCTTTCCTCCCGGTTTAGGCATGGGGACTATGTTTGATAACCATTCGGGTATGTAGACACCATGATGATGCTCAGCTGAAATTGTTTCACAATTTCTTCTTTAACCTTAAATTCCACTCGGGTTTCAATCGCTTTGCTTACTTTTCTGACTGGCTTGAATCCCTCTTTAATGGGAAGATGATGAAGGACAATGTCAGTGGACAAACCGACCATGTCTTCATGAGACCATACAAACACATCCTAGAATTGGGATAGTAGTGTAACCATGTCATTCCTTTGGTTTGGAGTGAGGTCTAAACCAATCTGGATTAGCTTAGGGTTTTCTAAGGTTCTGAGATTGAAAGATGTGGTTTGATCAAGGTTAGGTTTAGGTTTGTCTTTGACCCATTCCTTGATCTCCAGAGGTGTTTTAATGTCCTCTTGTATTTCCATCAAGTTTGAGTCCAACTTTTCATCAAAGTTACAGTCCTTGTGGAGAAAAGGCACCTCATCAGCAAGTACAGGCACATCTAAATTAAGAGTCCTAAAACAAAATATGGTTTCACTAAATATATAAAATTGTTCAATCATACAAAGTGTTATCATGTACTGATAAAACAACTGCTAATACTGTACAGAAAAGTAAGCAGTTAAAGTTATCTATAGGGCAGATGGAATTTCTGCTCGTTTTACCCTTGTCGACCAATGCATGGAGTGCTTCTCCAATTGTTGAGGGTAAAGTCCTAATGGACTGCAGTGATGGAGGGGCTATCATCGTCCTCCTTTTCCCTAATGATGACCATGATATCTAGGTAATCATCATCTGGGGTGTATCTGTTTGTATGCTCATTATGGACAATGATGTGTATGCCTGACATCATCAAGGTGATGTCTTGTTTATGTTTTTGTTCCCTCTCTTCCACATCGGTATTAGGAATCAGGACCTCTTTTGCTTTAATCGGTACTGGTTTAGGAAATAGCATAGCCATAATATGGGCTGGCACCTTTACCGGAGATTGTATCAGCTCAAGAGTTGTAGGTGGAGAAAATCGCCGTATGGCTGAAGTTGAAGGAATCTGTTTATGCTTATGAGGATTCCTGCGACTAGAGCTAGCAGAATAGCCTAATCCAGCTATCCCTATTTAACTGGGCACTTGAATAGGGTGCTTAATACCTTGATAATCTTTGCCCAACCCTTGTCCAGGTTGATGACCCAATGATATCATCTCTTGAGTGGTCGACATAACCTCGACAGAAATCTTAGGTGTGAGAAGTAGCACCCCAATGGGATGGTAATGAGTGTTGCTCACCTCCAAGGCATGGAAACTGACCGGTTCAATTTCTAAATTGAAGCTGATGAGTGGCATATCACTTTGTTCCTGACATTCCGGCTCAAAATTAACAGTGGCAAGGCTATTGTTGATAATGTACTAGAGTTCCTGACATTCCGGCTCAAAATTAACAGTGGCAGGTTGTATCCTGCGGCTATTTTGAGCATTTGAAAGGATACACTGAATGTATGCGGACCAATCTCCACTGGTAATTAAATTACTCCAACGGTGTTTCGTCGGGACCCATTAAAAGCTTTGATAATTGTATGGATTCTTTTGATCCTCTTGGGGTTGATATTCATATTCTCCAAGGTAGCATAAGGACAAATATTCAGAGATGAACCTCCATCTATCAAGACTCCTCAAACCATGTATCCGGAGGACAAAACCGCTATGTCTGACTGACTTGTAATGATTTGGTCCCTTGGCGGGTATGTAAATCATCGATGAAAGATATCACATTGTTGTTGAAAATATAATCAACCATATGTTGGAATTTTTCCACATCCACTGATTTCGGTAAATGGGCTTCTTCCAAGACCCTTAGCAATATTTTCCTATGATCTTCGGAAGCAAAAATTAAGTCCAATATGTATATTTGTTGTGGAGCTTCTCTCAAGCTTAAAACCCCCCTTGGCTTCGTTATGGCCCATGGTACGGAGGAACTCCTCAATCTTATCTAGGGGAGCTTTCCTATTTGATTTGATGGCGGGCTTCATCACCCGATGGGTAAGATACAGTGGATTCCCCTTCGACACTGCAGCTGTAGTATGTGAAGTAGATCCTTTAGCCTGCCCATAATTCCATGGAACTTTGTGTAGGCTGACAAAAGGATACTGTGGTTTGAATGGTAAGTTAATTGGCTCTGGTGCAGCCACTTTTAAAGGATTGTTAGCTCCTTTGAGTTAAATTGTTTGTATTGTGAGTGGTCTAGCAGCCAAATCATCCTAAGCGGAGATAACTACTACGCCATCCTTCCATTTTGTAGGACATGTGTTCCCACTCTCGAGTAACAAAGTGTCATTATTCCGCCATTTTGCGAGACCAATTTGTCGAATTAAATTTTGAATGAGGTGGCGGAGTCTTGAAACATTCTTACATCTTTGTGACCGCGAGAGGGGAGTTATATTGGCATACTCCTCACAATTAAAAAGTTTTTGGAGCGAGGATTGATTGGAGGTAGAAGGATGTAATTCTTCCTTCATTGATCGACATTTGAAATATCTCCTCCATAGGTTGGCCAAGATATGTAAATTCCGTTTTTTGGCAAAATCTCGATGGGCTTTGGCACTTACTCTTTTGCAACTTTATCCTCCGATGTTTTCACTTTTTTGAAGGCAAGATGGAATATTCATGACAAAGGAAGGAGACTAGCATGCTCTGATGATTAATTGGCGTGTGACTTGGTGTTGATGAATCACCAGTTATGCCAACTGATCTACTTGTTTGCAAAAAGCCTTAATCTTTCGCTCCATCATAAATTGGAACTGCAAATAATCCTATCTGTCAGCACCGTCTTTGCTGGTTTGGGAAGATTCAATAATGTAATTGGAACTTTATCCACTGCTCCAATTAATCATATTGACCTCTCCTTCTTTGTGTTGAGGAAGAGGATTGTCTTGCACATGAGGTTGGTCGGTCTTAGTAAAAAAAATCTCCCCCATGGTCAATTAAGTCCTGGATCTTGTGTTTCAAGGCCCAGCAATCCTGAGTGTCATGTCCCGGTGCCCCGACATGATAAGCACACTTTCGAGTAGCATTGAAACCATTCCCATTCGGGTTTGCTGGTGGAAGAAGATGTGTAATTTTCTTCTAAGTAGTCAGAAGAGTAAGGATATTCTCGAGTGAGTCCCCTAACGGGTGTGAACACTCTGAGGCATCTGACTTCTCCACCTTTAGGCAATGGAAGGTTTGAAGACTGTGCTAGCAAAGAGGAGCAGTTTCTCCTCTGGATAGGAATATTCTGACTGCCTTTTTGACCTTGTAGTATCAAGGAAACATCTCCTTCATTTTTTATGGACCCTCCGGGGTTTATTTCCATAAGTTCCAGACTGGATGTGATCAACAACTTCTTTAAGAGCGAATACGTCTTGAATCTTTCTTGACTTCAATCCCATCTCTCCGTGCTTGATCATTTTAGAAAATAGCTTGCCAATGCCGACTAAGACTCTTTCATAGAAAGGAGCTTCTTGTATGTCTATAAAGGTCAGCGACCATTTCTAATTCCGTCATGGAAGGAATGACTTGACGTGAGGCCCTCCACCTTTGAGCATACTCTCTGAAAGACTCAGTAGATTATTTCTTGACCTTGGTAATCTGGTACCGGTTAGGAGCCATTTGAGATTGGAAGCTGTACTGAGTGAGGAAGGCATGAGCTAGTTCCTCCCAACTATGGATCTTTGAGTTGTCTAATCTGGTATACCATGATCGGGCTTATCCGGTCAGAATCTTCTAGAACAGCTGCATTCTGAGCTTCTCGTCCTCTGCATAAGATCCAAGTTCTCCTATAAATATCTTCACATGTGTATAAGGATCTCCTAGCCCATCATACTTTTCAAAGTGAGGAGTTTTGAACTTCTCTGGATAATCCACACCAGGGAATATACAAAGGTCAACATATGAAACACTCATATGTGTTCCAATCCCTTTGATAGAACGGATAGTTTCCTCCATTTGAAGGACTTTCTTCCTGATATCACCGGTGTCTGGATCTTCTATAAGATGAGTGTTTTCAAGAATTTTGTTGGTCACATCCAACTAAGGTTCATGAATTATTTTATCTGAACCTTGTGCTCCTCCTTGTGCAGAGGATTCTGTATGTAGGGGTATTCGCAAACCCTGAGTAGATTGGTGTAGTTCTTTAAGCAGAAAAGCCAAATCTGTTATTTGATTGCTTAATCCGTCAAACTCTTCTTGAGAGACAGGAGTAGGATTAGACTGGTCAGATGAAGACATGATTGGTTGTAGGCTCATGGCCTTTTTGGATTTTGAGCGGGTAACAGGCCCAATTGTTTTCCTACAAAAACTTATGTAGTTTAGTCTTAGGGAATGTATAAATGTTTACATGCTATCATAATGTGTCCATTTTAGGAATATTATCCTGCGAAATGGGTGTCATTTGATAGCATGTCAAGTCTTAATATGCATGTGCAACTATTCTTCATATTTTCCATTACATATAGATGAACATGGAATAAATTACAAGTAATTGTCTTTACAAGTAATTGAAAATGGAAAGCATGAAGAGACTTTCCTCCGCGTTTGGTTTATCAGAGGCTGACCTATCTTAGGTTACTCTCGCAGCTTTTTGGCATGAAGGTTCCCAGATCATCACAATCTACTTGACGGGAAGTTAAACCGGTCTTTCAACTGGAGCGAATCTGGGTGGTGACTTTCCTGAGCCTCATTGGAATTAGTCTTCCTATGAGTCCAGTAATCAAACACCGACAGGATAGCCTCCTGCTGGAGGAACCACACAACATACATTCATATACAACATGTCTCAATGTTTATGAAAATGATGATATATGCAAAGCACTAATATCATAAATAGATATATTACAGTGCAGTAAGTAAAATGCATTCATACACATTCATCAAAAAATGTAAATGCAACATTCATACACAAGCATCTAACAATTTTGAAAAGCTTGTAATAACGGCTTAAGCCCTCTTACTGGTGTCCCCAGCAGAGTCACCACCTATCGATGTCGGGATTTTTATTTGTCCCTTTTCTGTTCTTATTCTTTGGTGTTCTCGTGTTATGTGAGATTTGTTTGAAAAAACAAGTAAAAAAGGTTCGACATGTATATGTCAACAATTTGACTGTAAGAGTCTCCAGTTGGTGTTTTTAACAGGTTGCACCAACACAACCGAGAAAAGGTTTACACATTGACCCAGTGATGTGACAATTGCTAAATGTCTTATGAAACCGAGATTCATTTGGGTTCGGGGGCTTGATTATGCGGAGGGAAGGTGTTAGGCACCCACCGACATCAGTGTTACCACGGTGACCGCCACTTTTCAAGAAACTGTTATATGAATGTGTGTGTGTATGTGTGGGTCAATGTGTTGTCATTTGGAAGTAGTGCGAGGCCTCGTTCGCACCTATACACAAAGGGTTTGAATTTGTATGAAAAATTCAATTTGAAACATGATATCGCAGTGAGGTTTTGTAAAAGAGATTTTCCAAACCCTGTGCTCAATAGTAATTAAGACATTTTCATACTTCCATTTTATTATTAAATGTTCGGGTTGATTTCTTTTATTTTTCGAGATGCGAAGCATCTTCGAGAAAATAATATATAGCAGTGTCGAACTCCTCATGGGCATGAAAGCCATCTAAGGAAATTCAAACACTGTGAATAATTTACAAAGTCGCTTCAATTTGAAATATCCATCACGAGGCAAGAATCTAGATTCGATTAATTTGAATCTATGATCACATGATTCCTTAGCTCAAATGATGCATGCGGTTTATATGAAAAGCGATAAGTAGTTATATATATATATATATAAACATTAACCACCACGAAGCACCTCCATGGGGATCGAAATGTAAATAAATAAGCGATAATGCGATCAACCAGCAGAAAGTAAACCTGCGGTAGACGGAATATAAATAAAAAGCGGTAAAATGATCAACCGCCACGAAGTAAACTCGAGATGGGGATGGAATGTAAATAAAGCAAAAAAAGCGATCAATCACCATGAAGTAAACTCTGGCGGAATGAAATGTAAATAAAAGCGGTAAAAATGATCAATTGCCACGAACATAACTCCGTGGGGCCGAAATGTAAATAAAGTAGTAAAAGGCCACGAAGTAAACTCTAGAAGCTTGACAGAATGTATATATATATATATATATATATATATATATATATAGAGACTTTATTCGATGGTAGAAGTGCGTTTCTTGATTTTATATATATATATATATATATATATATAAGTAAGTAAAACGCTTCAGGATGTAAAATCGAGTTCATCGAACAAAGTTAAACAACGATTATATATATATATATATATATATATATATATATATATATATATATATATATATATAAAGCAAGTAAACGCCTTTGACGACGTGAGTCCACGCTCAATCGAGGCATAACTTCGATAATGTTAGTCCATATATATATATAAGTATATATATATATATGACAATAAATGCAAACCACTGGATATCAAGTCCAGGCATACACACACAACACGACTCTCAATGTGAAGAAGAGTGTGTGCAATAATGAAGAGAAAGACTTTATAATGTGTAAGAAGGCTTACAAGGGGCTGCCAAAGTAGACTTCTATGACTTTAAGTGGATGAACACTCGGCTCCCGCCAATAAAAATATAGCTATATGTGAGCTAACAAGTGTTTAAAATGAGAAAACACTCAATATAGGGTGTGTACAAAGCAAATTGGACAGGACTTTCTCAACTTTCTTCTCTTGAATATGGCCACCCCAAGCCCTCTATTTATAGAGGGAGGGCATGATTGCACTACTGGCTACACTGGGTGCCCCAGGGCTCTCTGGTCTTGTCGTCTCGAAGTACGTGCACGCGTGCAATGTGATGTCGGCTCGAACTTGCAGAACTTCAATCCGAGCATCCGATTGAGGTGTATAAGACCTATTTCGGACTATTGTTGTTGAGAGCTACGCAATGAAATGGGATTAGAGGTTGTACGAAGTTAGGAAGATGGAACCATGTCCTATTTCTTCAAGCTTTAATTTCTATCCGGTGTTCTGCCTTGCGTAGTAGTCACTCGGGATTGCAACTCCTTAGTTCTTGTGGGACATTGTTGTGTAGAATGTATGTTTACTGTTTGTTTGTTGAGACGGTGCCATGTGGGGTTGAGGTGGCAATTTGATAATTTTTCCCTTCACTTGGGTTATCTCATATTTTTGGCTGATAAAGTAGACGTTGCTGAGGGTTATCTCTGAGATTGGACTGCTGCAAGTATTGAATGCACTCAGAGTTATCTCTAAGGTGTGCCTGTCCTCCCGGGGTTATATCCAGGTTTGGGAATTGAGTGCCTCGCTGTGAGTCCCGAGGTTGAAGCTGACTGTATGGGTTGAAACGAGCATCACCGGAACTGCAACTGCACTCCTTGGGGTTATCTCCAAGGTTGACATGATCTTTCCTGATGTTGTTTCTGGGACTAAGAATGAACATCTCGGGGTTATCTCCTAGACGAATTGGCCTTCTCCGGTGGAATTTCCGGTATTTGAACTGCTATCCTTGGGGTTATCTCCGAGGTGGGGAAATGATACTCCTGGTGTGTTTTTCGGGGTTGAAACTGAACTTCCAGTAGTATTTCCAGGATTAAGCTGAGCTATCTTCCAAGGTTATCTCTGAAAGAAGATTCTGCACTTCCTGCAATGTTAGTAACATGTAGGCAGAAAACTTCAAGTGTCTACAACAATAATTAAATTAAACTAAGTGACTTCTCACGTAAGCATTAATAATCAAAGATACAACAATACTGTGTGCTACTGTGCAACCACGCGTATTACTGTACATTTACCACCGAGTATTTTAACAGTTAACGATAAAAATTTTGTCGTTATTTTTATAAAAAGGTTATTTCCGTCGCTTTCTATATCCGACAGTAATTCTATTTTGGGGTCCACTAATGATTGTGCCGTCGTACAAATATTTTCTGATAAAATGAATATTCCCCAACCAAACGAATATTTTATGACAGCTTACTTACTTTGCAAAATTTGTAAATATTACTCACAACTATAACATTTTATCAAACCCACACCTTATTATTCAAAATGATATTTAGAGAAAATTAAATCTTTATTCATAAAATTTGGGGTCTTACAGTCTCCTCAAAACGAATGTTCCATATTCGAGAAACTTGCTTTAATCCATAAATGAATCGTTGTAGCTTACATGCTAGATTTGTTCAATGGAGCACATGAGATCGTTGAGTCACCGCTGATCAACAACCAGGATAAAGTGCATCAGGAAGGAAATAACCCTCCTATAAACAACAACACCGACCAAATAACGAACGATAGTATGTTTAGGAACTTTCTAGAATTCATGCAAAACCAAACGAGAGAGACTACGGTTCAAAATGCAGGTGGAAATAATGGTAAATCACGACATCGCTTTGCTAAGCAATTTAAGAAAATTTGGGACCACTTTGGAGTTTTGGGAAAGCGAGAACCACTTCTGGCGAGAGACATGGATAAAGTAGATCACCAAGATATTTGATGTCTTGGGATGCTCAGAAGAGCAAAGGTTCCCTTTCGCCACCTTGGCGGCTGCGAGAGGCATATTACCGGTGGGGAATCCTTAAAGCGTACTCGACCGCTTACACACTCAAGATGTCTTGAGAGAAGTTCCAAGAATTGTTCAACATCTCTTCACATGAAGGAGGTAGATTTCATCAAGATGGAGAAAAATAATGTGATCGTGTCACAGTATGAAGCTAAGTTTGCCGAGTTGTCCCAGTTTTCATCCCATTTGGTTGATAATGAGGAGAGAATGACGCGAATGTTTCTGCGAGGTTTGAAGCCTAGAATACATCAATACCTCTTTTCTCACAAACTGTGTTTGTATTCAGATGTAGTGAATATGGCTCAGTTATTGGAGCGGGATTATGAGTCAGCTCAACCAAAAGAGAACGACCAACAACACGATAATAATCGTACCGATGGCAACGATCATCGGAACAATGATAACCATCGTGGAGGAAATTATCATGCCATAAATGGTAACCACTTTGGTGGTAATCATGGCCAAGATAATAGAAGAAATTATTCAAGTGGAAATTTTAAGAAAAGAAGATTTAACGATGACGGGAAGACATCGGCAGCAACACCAGCAACAAATTCTAGGGGAGGAGAAAGACTACTAGTTAGATGCTATAGATGCAGAGAGGAAGGTCACATAAGTACAAACTATTCATAGCCTTCCAAGGTATGTTTTAGTTATGGAAAAGATAGTCACATACCTCAATTTTGTCCTGTAACGAAATCAAGTCCAGTTGGGACGGTGACACTGAAGGCGACTATGGACAAAACAAAGTCGGTAGTTTAAGGGAGAGCATTTTTCATGACGAGGAATCGAACGAAGTTATCACGGGTTATTTAATCATAAATTCTTGCAAAGTCTATACCTTGTTAAATACCGGTTCTACCCATTCTTTTATTTCTCCTGCTTGCGCTCAACGTTTGAACTTGACCCTTGAGAAATTAGACTTTAACTTATCTGTTGAAACTCCGTTGGGTGAAACCTTCGTTACATCTACAGTTTATAAATCTTGCTTGATTCAAGTTGGCACCATCACAATACATGTTGATCTTATCTCTTTAAAGATACTTGCCTTTGATGTGATTTTAGGAATTGACGAATTAACTATTCATCATGCTAAAATTAATTATTTTCGTAAGGTTATTAATTTTCATATTCCTAACCAACCTGTTATGAAAATTCAAGCAACCAAACCACTAAAGTCAAACACTTTCATATGAAGCCATAAAGTCATTCGTTTATTGAAAAATGGATGTCATTCTTTCTTAGCCCATGTCATGGACTAGAACAAAAATACGTCAGATTTGAATAATATTTTCGTTGTTAATGAATTTCTTAACGTATTTCCTAAAGAGCTTCCTGGCCTACCCCAAGAGCGTGATATCGAATTTTGTATCGACCTTGAACCCGGTACAAAATTCATTTCTAAAATCTCATTTCGAATGGCTCTTATTGAACTTCAGGAGTTAAAAACTCAACTACAAGAGTTGGTACCCGAACCTCTATCTAGTGACTTCCTTTGTGGAATGTGTAATGAATGAATTTATTGAGTTGTGATTCTAGGGACACGGTCCTTTTAAGGAGGGAAGGATGTAACAATCGAGAAATTTTGTAATTAAATTTAAATATTTATTGAATTAAATAAATATTTTAATTAATTTATTTATTGAGATAAATAAATAATTGGTGAAGTTGTGGTACAATAATTTAGTTAAGTATGTATGTAACTAAATTCATGAATAGTAATTTTATTATTTGAAGATTTAATTTAATGAAATAATTAGGTTAAATGAATTGTTTAATTTCATTAAATTAAATGAATTGCTAATATTTAAAAGAATAATTAAATTACATAAAATGATGTTCAAGTCTAATTTAATAATTAAATTAGATATATAATAATTTATTAATCATAAGTATAATTATAATAAATGTAACAACCTAGATATTTTCTATACAAATAAATCAAAAATTTTACGTACTAATTTTTTATTTATTAAAATAAATATAGAGGGAATATTTACAAAGATAATGTGTATGTATTTATGTGATGAATATAAAATATATTTATTACATGAATAATTTTTGAATGATTATATTTTAGAATTATTGATCATTATAAATTATATTCTATTATTAATTAATTTTATAGTAGAAATGTTTTTATTAATTATTTCCCATGAAAATATAATTATATATTATTTAAATAATATATAAAATGATTTTAGAATAGTTATAATAATTATTTTATTATATGAATTTTAGTACAGATTATTAAGTTAATTATTTTAAATTAATGAATAATGTTAAGTATGGCAGACAAATCATATATGGAATCCAAACCCTAATTTTGAATTTTGATCAAGGAATGAGAATAATAATATAATATTAAATATATTTTGATTTTTCAGTGCTATAGATATGTACTGTATGAATGTGAACTGTCAATGGTTGGTCAATTATGGTGCAGTATTTGAAAACCCTAGTCTTACTGTGAGAAACCCTAAATTGAAACTCAATTGTGAGTTTAAGACTATTATATATAACTGTGTATATATGATTTTGTGATTAATTAGGTTAACCCTAATTAACATTTGGATATATTAATTTCTAGAAACCCTAATGACTAGAACCCTAATTATAAACCCTAATTGTGTTTTGGTAACCCTAATTACCAAACTTATAAACCTTAATTGCTAAAGTAGCAAGGATGATTATAATTAGTATATAATACCCTAATGTTCATGTATAATTAGAACCCTAATCTAATTAAGAAAACCCTAATTATAAATTTTAGAAACTAAATTTTTTATTTTATACAAACTCTAATTGCTAAATATTGTAAATGCTATGTGCTAAACCTTAGGGTTTAACCCTAAGGGTTAAACCCTAAGGGTTTGTCAAGATTACTTTGTTGCCATTAAAATTACAATATAATTGACTATATTGCCCTTTTGTGCATTAAAGAAGCTATGTATAGGTTTTGACATTAGATGGGAGTTGGTTACCTAATGCAACTACTTCTTTGACTTAAATTTGCAAGCAATCAGCCCCATTAATTAGATACATGCATTACAACACAATATATATATATATAGATTGGAAGAAAGAGATATTCCCATTTGTTAGCCCATTTGACCCAAGCACTCAACCATTTCCTCTCAACTCAAAACCAACGAAATATTGAAGTGAATCACCCTCCCCGATCATTACTACTAACACATTTAGCCAATCAGAAAGCCTTGATCAAAGAATTGTTCGTAAGAGGTATAAACCTTAGAACTAAATTTGACCTTTGATCCTATGTTTAATGTTGTGTTTAAGTGTTAAAATATGTTATAAGTAGTGTATAATGATGATCTGGGTTGCTAGATGTTAGATCCATATAATCTAGAGGCTCAGATTTGAAGATCTACAAAATCTGGAAATTTTTTTTTTGATGTCTGACAGTGAATGTCAGGCCTTGTAGATCTCTGTCTGTGTTTGATTTTTGTGTTGTAAGTGTTGGATATTGTAGGCTGATATGTGGTGTTTGATCTGCATCAAGAATCAAGCTTATATATGGTCTAGATTGCATGTTATTTACGATTAAGCAGCCGTTGATAAAGCATGGTGGGCATTTTTGGGTAACCCATAAACTGCCCAAAAATGGCCTGACAACGCCTTTGATCGACTAGATCTGTCAGTATATTGATGTTTTGGTTCTGTTGTTGTAATAGAATGGTGTCATGGTATATATATAAACTTTAGTTTAAAGCTTTCATATCATCTAAATAACGTATAAATGTAATGCGTTATCGGGTCAAAGTAGTAATGGTCAAGTTTGAAAATGGTTTTTCGGGTAACCCGAAAACCTATGAACACTTACCTCGACATGCTTTAATGAGCTATATCTTCTTAATCTGTTGATGTTTTGTTGATGTTTTGTGTTAGATCTCTTCATTTACACACTGTCTACACACTGCAGCTTATTCTGTATTCATGGCTTACTCTTAAATTATTGCTATTATCACTCTTTATATAAGTGAACAATTGTTTGATAACTCTTGCATTTAAAACTGTAGCTAAGGTTGAGAAATTTGATGAGCCATCTTCCAACAAAGGCAAGGGCAAAATATCCAAATGATGAAGACTTATTTAGTTTATTTACTGAACCATGTTATAAGATTTAATTTATTTTTGTGATGTATTTCGCAGACTTATGTAATAGTTTAAGGTTGGATTACCCGGGATTGACTTAAGTTGATGTAACCCTTAATGGGAAAGATTATTGTTTAAAGTTATTTAAGTTAAGTCTTTATCCTTTATTATGGATAGTTAGATATAATTGTTTTAGATAGTGAGCACCAAATATTGTGGTAATGGAGTACCTGGATTTGGGGGTGTCATAGGTTGGTATCAAAGCCTTAGGTTATGAACCTTATGTTGGAAAACCTTAGAAAGTAACCTTTAAGGATACAGAAAACATAGTGGTGATAAACTCATATCGAGTTCAGAGGAATAAATTATGGAGATTCATTAAAAGATGAATAATAAAAAGACATTATGTGCTATGTGTTAATAACTTATGTGCTCGCGAGTATCGAAGAATGTCATGTAATAAAAAATAAGAATAAAAACTTAAAAGTATTTTGTTGTCAGGATGTCTAACGTTGGAGGATCCAGTTCAGCTAGGGAAGTGATACCTCAGATACCTAGAGATTAGAAACCCTGAGATATCCATGTTGTGCGGGAACACTTAATCTAGAGGAAGCCTGTGTCTGATCCTGAGGAGGAGAACTCTAAGGGATAGAGGTGGAGGATGAGGAAGAGTATCCTGTGGAGTTTCTATTAAACTCCATATCAGCTGAGATGTATGATGAGCTATATGATCAAAACATAGGACTATGGGATAAGATTAAGGAGATGAGGGAGATAGTTGGGATGCGTCAGGCTACTATAGAGCAAAAAGATGCTGAGATTCAAGAACTCGACTCATGACTTTGAACCCAGAGTGGAACATAGTTTATACAAAGGGTCAGCAAGAGGATTTGTTGGCTGAGAATGAGAAAATGAAGACTGATGTGGAGAAGTTGAAAGACGACTTGAAGGAGGAGTCAGCAAAGCGTGCGAGAGAAAAAGAGGCCTGGATGAAGGCTTCCCAACATGCAGATCGTGCAGAAGCCAAGGTTCAGACAAAGAAAGCTAAGATGAATGAAATGGATTATGCTTTTCATTTTGCAATTGATAGGGCCCATGATCGAGTCTTTTATTACCCACCTCAATTTGAAGACTTGTCGCTGTTCGTGATGGATAGTAGAATGACATATCATATTAAAAATCAAGGAAAAGCAATTCGAACATCTTTTGGACTAAAATATGCAAGCAAATGCAAGAAGGGAAGTTTGCAGGGCTTTTGACACTAAGTTGGATGCATTTTCTTAGTTTGGAACTTGGATTTCATTGTATATCTACTTCATAGCTTTCCGTAACATCTTGAATCATCCCAAACGGAGCTCGGATGCGGGAGTTATGGCCTTTTTATCAACAAAGATCAAAGCTAAGAGTTGTCATGCTTGCCATTTACATAGCAACTACTTCAATCCCAATTTTGACCTTTATCCGGCCCGAATCTGTCAAATCTCAAAGAATAAAAGTTGTAGATCTCATTGATATCTTCGATTGGATAGGTGGCAGGCCTAATAACTCCTAGTGGATCAAACATTATGCCTATTTTACCAAGGGACATCACAACAGAAAATATAACGGTCTATAAATAAACACGTCGGGCCATCACAATTTACACATTCTGATGGCGTGGGGTGCGCCTAAATTGGCCTAGGAATAGCGCTTGGTGTGTCGATCGGCGGGGTGGGGGAGCGTTAATTTGGGTGTTAAATTGTCCAATTCGAACTAGAATATGATTGTTAGTTGCCTAACTTGGTAGGGATTCCATTAGAACTATAAATACTTGATTTTAACTTGGATTGGGAGGCTAGTTCTAGGATTCCATTAGATTAGATTAGAGTAGATTAGGACCAAAACCCTAGTTCTTATGAGATTTGGAGATTGAACCAACTTGGAGACCATTGAAGATTCAAAGTAGGAGCAAGGAGGGAGCATCAAATCTGCAGATAATAGATTCTATCTTTTTCTCTTCTTCTTTTTTTTCTTTTAATGGTTATTCAATTGTTGATTCTTAGTTTTAATTCATTAATCATGAACTAAATCTTTTGATTAATATTATAATGGATCGTATTGCATAGTTTATTTTAGTATGCTTCTCTATTAATTATTGTGATTATTCTTGGATTGTCTATTATGATTTGTGATGAATTGCTTAATTTCCTAGCTAACAATTACCGTGATAATCTATATGAACTCGAGAGATGAATTATAGATTTAGATCTGATCATAATAGCATGTGATTGTGTTTTATACAGGGCGTTGGAATATATAATTTATATCTATGATAGAGATATACCTATACATCGTATGTAATCTGATAGAGAACTTGTGCTTAAAATCCTCTTTAATTGTAATTAAAATAGAGATATAGTGAATTAGTTAATTAGGGTGTTCTTCTTTATTCTATCATCTGTGGATTTGATTTGTTATGAGTATGATGGCTCGAGAGATGGTCATATTTACTTATGTGTTCTTGATTAACAATTTAGAATAGTGAGAATAATTGATAAGAAGTTTATTAATTTAAGTGAAGCAATAAGTGAAGTTGTAATCTTAAATCTCCATAATCTGATTTTTAATTAGTGGTAATTAGAATTAGTGTAATTAAATAATTTAATTCATAATCTTAAATTGATTGTTTAAATAAAATTAGTTTGATTAAGAGTTAGTATTTGGTAATTTGTATTAATAATTTCTCGTGGGAACGATACTCTACTTATCACTTTATTACTTGTTGACTACGTATACTTGCGTGATTGTGCGTAATTAAATTTTACACCAACAAGTTTTTGGCATCGTTGCCGGGGAATTAGTTTAATAATTTTTGCCAATATTAGCTTCACTCAAATTAGTTTGACTTTAAACAACTTTTCTTTCTTTATTTTTATTTGTTATTTAATTCTCTTCCTATTTTTCTCTCTTTTCAGGTACCATGGATGACTTTGCTTATTAATGACCATATACGAATATGACTCAACCAAGGGACACATGAATTGATGGACTCAATACATTTTTTGCATTGTTTGCACAAATTGAAACACTTTCGAAGAGGTTAGATGTTCTTGCAGCCCAACGTATTCGAAAGATCGCAGTAGTTTGTAATTATTGTGCTGGCAATCATCCGAGTCATCAATGCATCGTCAGATGTGGACCAGTACATTATGGGGGTGATTACTTCAATAACTATGCTTATCCCAATTATCATCAAGATTGGGGGTATCACCTAGATTCTTCATGGAGCTATAACTATCATGACCAATACTACGCCCCAAGTCCAACATATCCACCGGAATTTTCATGTACACCTCCATTGCCCTAAGAATAAAAGTCAAATTTGGAGGAATTCATGTCGAAGCTCATAGGAAACCAAAAAGAGAGGATGATGAGTCAAGAAATATCGAGCCATAATTTTCAAAACCAGATGGAACAACTCATCACTTCTTCCACACATGGTCCTCAATACATTGATTCCAAAACTGAGACAATAATTCAGAGTTGGAGGAATTGTTGTCCAAGTTCGTAGCATAAAATGAGGAGAGGAGGATTAATAAAGAGAGATCAATTCAGAATCTTTCGAATCAGTTAGATCGAATGTTCAAAGCCATGAATAATTTTCCTCAAACCAATTGGTGTTATGACATGGATTCTGAGATTGACGAAGTGCCCGAACCAAGTCTACAACTGGATGAGCCACTAGATGATGAAAAAGAAGAGACAAGTAGGGATAATGAAAACAAGGTCGGTGAAGAACTAACCGTGAGTACCAACGAAGATGAGCCGATGTTTTTGGTCCCCTAAGTGCCTTCTCCGCCAAAGATCAAGGATCCAGTTAGATTTGCAAAACCATGCCTACTTGGTAGTCATGTCATCGGCAAGATCATTTATAACATGAGTGCTAATGCAATGTTAGAGCCATGGTTGAATGAAAAAGAGAGGGTAGAGAAGGAAACCAATATATTTGACAAGCCTCAATGCCCCATTCAAATTACAGATATAATGGAGAAAAAACCTAGTTGTTGGATGCTCATAAATTAGATTCTTTATACGAAAAGAAAGCTGGGTGGGTTTGATTTCAGAGTTATCAATAATGGGAGTCTCTCGAATACTACATTGCTCCTAATGGATGGAGAATTCCTTAACGTTCTTAGAGGAATTGGATAGAGAATTGAAGAAGTCATGCTTAGACTATAAAACAAGCGCTTATTGGGAGGCAACCCAAGTTTAATTTTTATTTTTAGTTTTTATTAGGTTTTATATTAATAGTTAATAAATTTGCATTTATTAGGATTTAATAAACTTGCTTCTATTGTGTTCACAGGTTAGTCAAGTCTAATTCAAGTGTGGTGCCCGATTCATTCTAATGTGCCTAACCTATTCTCCAAACTTAGAAGACAAGGAGGAATTTTGATATATCTTCAGGGAAGTCCTTTGCTTTACTTTTTCCTATTTCAAACATTGAGAACAATGTCTAGTTTAAGTTTGGGGATTGTTCTTATTGTTTAGGATTGCATATTTAGTATAATCATGTTGATTGCATATAGTTAGTATTACTGTTTTAGTTTAGTGTTCGCTGCATATGTTAGCATGTTATTTAGCTTTATTTTTTTAAAAAAAATATTTTAAATTATAGCATTTAGTGTAGATAGGTTACATTGCATGAATCCAGCTATTAGATAGTAAAAGTATATTTTGGCCAATGATGAGATTGGAATGGTGTAGACAAGTATAATATTGACTATTTAGGCTTTGATATGATCTTCTATTATGAATTGAATCTTTTTTCTGTTTGAAACTAGTATAATTAGGTTAGCATGTTAGAAACAATCTTGTTGACTAATTAAGTTTAAATTGACACATAATGGAATTCTTAAGGATAATACTCGTTTGAATGAAAGAAAGACATGAATAGGCGGAGATGGCTAGATTTAGACAAGAACCTAAGTTTGGGGGAAAATTTGGGATATATAAGCTTTATAGTTGAAAACAATAAAGAAAAGAAAAAATATATGAATAAACACCGTGGCTAGTCTAATTGTGTAGCCTTTGTTACTTAAGTAAGTAAGCCCGAGGGGATTGTCTTTACACCTAGCGCCCTAAGGCCTTAATGGTTTGGGAGTCGTTGGTGGCTTCGTTAAGGTAGCATTGAAAAGCCTAAGGGAATAAGACATTGCACAGCCATGAGAAAATTTTATTATATATAAAAAAAAGAAAAAAAAGGAATAAAACGGGAAAAGAACAAAAAGCCTCAGTAATGAAAAATAAAGCATAAGTATCCCGTTTGGACTCTTAAACTTGGAAAATGCTTGACTTTAGTTAGATCTAGCTTGTTCTTAGATTTTGTGAGTTTACACTTTATGATACCATTAAAGAAGCCTATTATATGTTGTATTTAGCATTATATCAGTTAGTATGGTTGTTGAGCACACACACACTATATTAATAATAACAGTTTAAGATTTGATGATAGATTGAGAAGTTATTTATTGGTCTAGATATGATATACTATCGTGTTTGCTTGATTTCTTTAAGGCTGTATAATTAGACTATGTTCTGTCTTACTACTGGATTCATAGGTATATCGTAGTTATATTTGCATTGCATTATGTTGTGTTGCTTGGGGACAAGCAACTATTTAAGTTTGGTGGTATTTGATAAGTAGGTTTTATACCTACTTATCTAGTATCTATTACTTGAATTAGTTACTTAAACCTATGTTTTGTAGTTACTTTGCTTGCATTGTGTGTTCATTTCATACATTTTATGTTATTTTGTAGGCTATGACACGACATTGGCATGAAGAAGCAATGTAAAGCAATTCGGACATCTTTTAGACTAAAATATGCAAGCAAATGAAAAAAGGGAAATTTGAAGGGCTTTTAACACTTCGTTGGATGAATTTTCTTGGTTTGGAACTTGGATTTCATTGTATATCTACTTTATAGCTTTCTGGAACATCTGGAATATTCTCAATCGGAGCTCGGATGCGGGAGTTATGGCCTTTTTATCAACAAAGATCAAAGCTAAGAGTTGTCATGCTTGCCATTTACATAGCATCGATTTCAACCCAAATTTCGCCATTTATCCGACCCGAACTTTCAAATCTCAACGAATAAAAGTTGTAGATCTCATCGATATCTTGGATTTGATAGGTGGCAGGACCCGTAACTCCTAGCGGATCAAATGTTATGCATGTTTTACTAAAGGACGTCGCGATGATGAAAATAGAAAATAGGGTGCATGCAGCCAGACCATCATAATTTCTGCTATGATTAGGCGTGAGGCGTGCCCAAATTAGCCTAGGAACATCGTTGGGCATGCCGATCGACGGGGGAGAGTTAATTTGGGTGTTAAGTTGTCCAATTTGAGCTAGAATAGGATTGTTAGTTGCCCTAACTTGATAAGGATTCCATTAGAACTATAAATACTTGATTTTAACTTAGATTGGGAGGCTATTTCTAGGATTCCATTAGATTAGATTAGATTATAGTAGATTAGGACCAAAACCCTAGTTCTTATGAGATTCGGAGATTGAAGCAACTTGGAGACCATTGAAGATTCAAAGTAGGAGCAAGGAGGGAGCATCAAATCCGCAGACAACAGATTCTATCTTTTTCTCTTCTTCTATTTTTGTCTTTTAATGTTATTCAATTGTGGATTCTTAGTTTTAATTCATTAATCATGAACTAAATCTTTTTGTTTAAGATTATAATGGATCGTATTGCATAGTTTATTTTAGTATGCTTCTCTATTAATTATTTTGATTATTCTTGGATTGTCTATTATGATTTGTGATGAATTGCTTAATTGCCTAGCTAAAAATTACTGTGATAATCTATATGAACTCGAGAGATGAATTATAGATTTAGATCTGATCATAATATCATGTGAGCATTGGAATACATAGTTTATGTTTAGGATAGAGATATACCTATACATCGCATGTAATCTGATAGAGAACTTGTGCTTAAAATCCTCTTTAATTGTAATTCACATAGAGATATAGTGGGTGTTCTTCTTAATTCTATCATCTGTGGATTTGATTTGATATGAGTATGATACATTGAGAGATGGTCATATTTACTTATGTGTTCTTGATTAACAATTCAGAATAGTGAGCATAATTAATAAAAAGTGTATTAATTTAAGTGAAGCAATAAGTGAAGTTGTGAACTTAAATCTCCATAATTTTATTTTTAATTAGTGGTAATTAGAATTAGTGTAATTAAATAATTTAATTCATAATCTTAAATTGATTGTTTAAATAAAATTAGTTTGATTAAGAGTTAATATATGGTAATTTGTATTAATAATTTCTTGTGGGAACGATACTCTACTTATCACTTTATTACTTGTAGACCATGTTTACTTGTGTGATTGTGCGTAATTAAATTTTGCACCAACAGATGTTATCCTTATTATGATTATGAATGAATAAAAATATCAAAGTTTATTGAAATGTTATGTGTTATAGCTTAAATCTTAGAATGTTTAAGTTAAACTTCAAATATTCAAAAAGTTGAGTAATGAGCTAATAAACGTATATTTTAACAGAAAATGACTCCTAGAAGAAGACAACCACACCAACAACCACCTCCTGAGGGGTATACTAACAATAATAACGAGGCCAACGCTAACCCGGTTCAATAGTTGGTGACTTTATTGACTGGTGCACTTACGAATCAACCGCAAGCTTATGTCACGACCTTTAAGGACTTCAAAGCGGTTGGACCAACAGAGTTTCAAGGGTCTATGAATTCAGTTGAAGCCCATACCTGGATTATGGAAATGGAGAAGGTGTTCGACGTCGCCAGAGTCGATGAGGATGAGAAAACTGCATTTGCGATGTTCATGTTGAAGTCTGAAGCTAGCTATTGGTGGCAGGTGAATAAGGTTCATGGGGGACCTAGAATAAAAGTGTGGGATAGGTTTACAGAGATGTTTTTTGAGATGTACTTTCCAGTGAGTTCTCAAAATTAGATGGAAGTTCAATTCTTAGAATTGAAGCAAGGAACCATGACTGGGCCGGAGTATGCTACAAAGTTTAATGAGTTGGCAAGGTTTGCTCCATACCAAGTCAATACCGATGAGCGTAAGGCGAGAAGGTTCGAACAAGTTGAAGCCACAGGTAGTATAGCAATGTTTCGATGTTTATTTAAACACGCGTTGGCGCAAGATTGGAAAAGGCAATTATCGCGGAAGGTGGAAGTGATTCCTTAACCAAGTATATCCAAGAACAGAAGAAAAGAAAGAATGAGAATGAAAACAAGGCTAGTGGAAGCAATGGTGGAAGCGATGCCTTAACCAAGTATAAACAAGAACAGAAGAAAAGAAAGAATGAGAATGAAAACAGGGATGGTGGAAGCAACATCTAGAAGAGGAAATGGAATGAAAACTCAAATACAGGAGGACAACAAGGAATATAGCCAAAGAAGAAGTTTGAAGCTTGTGTTACTTGCGGGAAGAACCACACTGGGGTGTGTTTGAAGGGTAAGAGGGTGTGTTTCAATTGTGGCCAGGAGGGTCACATAGCACCAAACTAATTTAGTCCAAAGAAGGGAGCATGTTTCACTTGCAGTTCAAAAGATCACATGGCTCGTGATTGCCCTAAAAAGATAGTGGGAAATGCAAGTGGGGGAAAAGGAAACAACAGTGGAGGTACTTTAACTATCACTGGACCAGCACAATCAAGCTGACCTACTGCGAGGACTTTCAATATGACAGTACAAGATGTTGTGCAGTCAAAGGATGTGGTGTCAGGTATCATCCTGATTAATGGTATTAATGCTTGTGTGTTATTTGATTCGGGTGCTACTTGTTCATTTATATCCAATGAATTTGCTCAGAACTTAGATTTGCCTCAGAAAGAATTAAATTTCCCTTTAAGCATATAAATTGCGAATAAGGAAGTGATTCCTGTTAGATTTATATATAAGAATTGTAGGGTGGTTATAAAGGTTCATGAGATGATGGTAGAATTGATACCAATTAAACTTGGGGAGTTTGATGTTATACTGGGAATGGATTGGTTATTCAATTACGGGGCAGTAATTGATTGCCAAAAGAAGTGTGTTAACCTTATGACTCCGTCAAAGGTGGTGTTTTATGGTAGCAAGTCACCTCGACAAGCAAGTTGTCTGACGGTGATGCAAGCCAATAAGTTGTTGAGACAAGGATGTGAAGGATACTTATTCTACATAGTAGACACACAACAGAAGAGTGCGAAGCTAGAAGAGATACCGGTCATTAGAGACTTTGCAGACGTATTTCTAGACGAGTTGCCGGGACTTCCGCCGGATCGAGAAATCGAGTTTGTGATCGACTTACTACCAGGAACGGCCCCGATATGTAAAGCCCCATACAGAATGGCCCAAGTAGAGATGAAAGAGTTGATGGTGCAATTGAAAGAATTGCTCGACAAGAAGTATATCCAGCCGAGTGTATCACTATGGGGAGCACCAGTGTTGTTTGTTAAGAAGAAAGATGGATCGGTGCGGCTCTGCATTGACTACCGAGAATTGAATAAGGTCATGATTAAAAATAAGTATCTGTTACCGAGAATCGATGACCTGTTCGATCAACTGAAAAAGTGAGGTTTTTCTCAAAGATAGACTTGAGAAGTGGTTATCATCAGCTGAAGGTGAGGCCAGAAGATGTACCAAAGATGACATTCAGAACTCGGTATGGTCATTACGAGTTTCTGGTTATGTCATTTGGTTTAACCAATGCACCTGCAGCGTTCATGGATTTGATGAACAGGGTGTTTAAACCATTCTTGTATAAATTTGTGGTGGTGTTTATTGATGATATATTGGTGTATTCCAAGACCAAGGAGGAACATGGTGAACACTTAAGAGTGATGTTGGAGACATTGAGAAAAGAGAAGTTGTATGCTAAATTCTCAAAATGTGAGTTTTGGTTAGAACGTGTACAGATTCTCGGGCACGTTATTGATAAGGACGGAATTTTGGTAGATCCATAAATAGTGGAAGCTATAACAAACTGGGATCAACCGAAGACACCGTTAGAAGTAAGAAGTTTCTTGGGATTGGCAGGTTACTATAGGCATTTTATTCATGACTTTTCCATTATTGTAACTCCGTTAACGAGTTTAACTAGCAAAGTAGTTAAGTTTTTCTGGATGGAGAAGTGTGAGGAGAGTTTTCAAGAGTTAAAGAAGAGATTGAGTTCAACACATGTGTTATCATTGCCTGATGATACATGGAATTTTGTGGTGTATAGTGACGCATCGCATAAAGGACTAGGTTGTGTGTTTATGCAGAATGGTATAGTTATTGCGTATGCATCACATCAATTGAAGGATTATGAGAGAGAGTATCCGACTTATGATTTGGAGTAGGTTACAGTGGTGTTTTCCCTGAAGATTTGGAGACACTATCTATATGGAGAGAGGTGTGAGATATATACAGACCATAAAAGTCTGAAGTATATCTTTACATAGAATGATTAGAATATGCGATAAAAAAGATGGTTGGAGTTGATTAAAGACTATGATTGCGAGATTTTCTATCATCCCGGGAAGGCGAATGTTGTTGCTAATGCCTTAAGTAAAAAGGGATGGGAGAAGTTAATGATGTTGACTGCTCAGGAGAAGCTAGTATCGGAAATGGCAAAGATGGAGTTAGAAATTAAGTATTCGACATAATTAGCCGAAAAATGGTTCCACATAGGAAACAGTTCAACGTTGGTAGATAAGGTAAAGAATGCACAACTCTAGGATGAAAACTATGAAGAGATAAGAAGAAAAGTATCTAAAGGTGAGGAAAAAAAATTTAAAGTTGATTCGGAAGGGTTACTTCAATTCGAAGGGAGAATTTGGGTTCCGCCAGTACCGGAAGTTAAAAGAAGAAATTTTAAGCTAGGCCCATAACTCACGATATTCGATTCACCTTAGAAGTACGAAAATGTACCAGGATCTTAAACATCATTTTTGGTGGTCGAATATGAAAAAGGACGTGGCTGAGTGTGTGGAAAAATGCTTAATGTGTCAGAAAGTTAAAGCTGAACATCAAAGGCCAAACGGATTATTACAACCATTGGAGATACCAGAATAGAAATGGAAGCATATCATAATGGATTTTGTGGTATGTCTTCCAATGACTCAGCAAGGTTTTGTCGCTATCTGGGTGATTGTCGATCGATTGACAAAGTCAACAAACTTTTTGCCAATTAAGATTATATTTATCCTAGATCGGTTGGCAAAACTATACGTGAAGGAAATTGTTACAAGACATGGTGTTCTGATGTCCAGTGTGTCAGACAGAGATCCACGTTTTACATCAAATTTCTGGAAATGACTACAAGAATGCTTTAGAATGAGCACAATGTCTCACCCTCAAATCGACGGACAGAGTGAGACAACAATCTAGACATTGGGATTGTATTTTTATGCGATTTTAGTTCTGCATTGCATAAAAATACAATCCCAGTGTTTAAGGTTAGAGTGACATGGGATTGTATTTTTAACCTTAAACGACTACAGATGTTTAAGGTTAGAGTGACTTGGGATTGTATTTTGATGCAGTTGATGTAACCCCATAAGGGGAGATTTATTTATTATTTCTATCTATTGCATGGTTTGCATTTATTTACGGGTAGATAGATAGATGATATTTGTCTGATGAACACCAAATCTGTGGAAATGGAAATACCAAGAATTTGGGGTGTCACAGGTTGGTATCAAAGTCAGAGGTTATGAACCTTAGGTGGGGGAACAACCTTAGGTAGTAGCCTTGTAGGAGATTGAGAACATAGTAGTAGTAAACTCTTATCGAGTTATAAGAAATGAATTTCTAAATTCATCGAAGATAATAAAAGACTTTATGTGCTTATGTGTTAAATTATGTGTTCGCTAGCACGGATTAGTAACTAAAACTTAAATTTTTGTTGTCAGGATGTCAGATATTAGAGGAGCTAGTCGAGCTGGGGAGGAGGAACCCCGAGTACCTACAGAGGAGGGAGCCAGAGACATTCGTGTAAATCGGGGAATAGTTAGTGAGAGAGAGCCATCTCTGTTGATCAACATTGTTGGTCGGGCATGAGCACGAGGCCCGATCCAGAGGAGGATTACGATGAAGAAGAGGAGGAAGAGGTTCCCACCGAACTCCATTGATGCTTTGAGATGTATGATGCACTTTATGATCGTAACATAGAGTTGCAAGACACTGTTCAGGAGCTGAAGGAGAGGACTATTATGCAACAGAGTACCATCGAGTAGAAGGATGGGGAAATTGTGACTCTTCACACACGTTTAGGAAACGTGGAGTGGGATTTGGTTCACGAGAAGGGTCAAACTGAGGAGAAGTCAGAAGAATTAGAAAAGTTGAAGAAAGATCTGAAAGAGAGCTCGGAAGGCCGGCCTTAGCGAGAGGAGGGTTTGGGTAAGAGAGTCACGTCGTCTTGATCTTGCGAAGAAGAGGATTGTCGTGAAAGAAGGCTAAGCTTGGGGAGATGTACTCTACACTTAACAATGCTGATGGATGCGGCCCAGGATCGAGTTATGAAGTATCCAATCCAGTTTGAAGGTCTACCATCATATATGCTAGATCGCAGGACGATGTCCCGCATTATGGAAGAAGAACATGGCAAGGCTATTCAGCGCCTTAATAGGCAGTGATAAGATTAGTTTAATTATGTGAAAACTATCTGGTAGTTAAAGATGTAAATTCTGATGAGTTTATAAACAAAGGAATATTTTAATGTTTTAAATCCTATAGATTCTTTATCTCGGGATAGTTGATGTAAATAGTAATGACGCTATCGTATGATGATAAACTTTTGAATTGAATGAAAATGTCAGAGTTTATTTGAATTGATGTGTTATATGAATTATGATTAAATGTTTTTAGTTAAGCCTTAAATGTTTAAGAGATTGAATAAAGACCTAATAAGCGTATATTCTTAACGAAAATATACATGCTAGAAGAAGACAAAACCGTCAACAAGCTCAAGAAGAACCAATGAATAACAACAACGGCAATACTAACCACATGTCGTGATTGGTGAACCTATTAAGCGAAAGAGCAATTAACAATCAACCACAAGCTCCACCAAACACCTCGTTTAAGGATTTCAAAGCGGTAGGACTTCCAGAGTTTAAAGGCTCTATAAACCCAATCGAAGCTCAAACCTGGGTTATGGAGATGGAGAAGGTGTTTGATGTCGCTAGAGTAAGGGAAGATCAAAAAACCGTGTATCTGACATTAACATTCATCTTTGAAGTCTGAAATCGATTATTGGTGGCGGAAAAACAAAGTCTGCAGGGGGAGAACGTGTAATAACCTGGGAGAGATTCAAGGAAATGTTTTTCGAGATGTATTTTCTGACCAGTTCATAAAATCAAATGGAAGTTCAGTTTCTGGAGTTGAAACAGGGGTGTATGTTCGTAGTTGATTATGTGGTAAGGTTCAACAAGTTGGCTAGGTTCGCCACATATCAAGTGCATACCGATGAGAGGAAGGCAAGACATTTCGAGCAGGGACTGAAGCCCTGGTTGTATAACAAGGTGTCAATGTTCCAATTGAACACTTTTGCTGGAGTGTTAGAAAAAGCCATACTCGCTGAAGGTGGAAGTGATGCGGTAACTAAATATAATCTGGATCAGAAGAAGAAAAGGAGTGAGAATGAAGGAATTAACAAGAAAGGTGGTAGTAGCACGGGGGGTAGCCATAATCAGAAGAGAAAGTGGTCTGATAACTTGTCAACTAGAAGTCAACAAGGAGGATAGAAGAAGAAGATCGAAGCGTGCCCAACCTGCGGGAAAACTCATCTGTGAGTTGCATGAAGGGAAAACGAGTGTGCAATAATCGTGGTCAGAAAGGCCACATAACACCTAATTGTCTTAACCCAAAGAAGGGTGCCTGCTTCACTTGTGGCTCAAAGGATCATCTTGCAAGGGATTTTCCTAAAAAAGGATCAGAGGTACAGGATCAGGAGGGAATAGAGGAAACAGCGGTGGAAGCACTCTAACTATCGCAAGACCAATAGTAACTAACTAGCAAGCCGCGGAACATTCAACATGACAATACGGATGCAAGGCGGTCTTGCGATGTGGTGTCGGTATCATTCCGATCAATAAAGTTAATGCTTATGTATTATTTGATTCGGGTCTTACTTAACCATTTATATCAGATGACTTTGCTAAGAACTTAGAATTGCTTAAGGACGAGTTAGAATACCCCATGAACATAGAAATTGTGAATAGAAATAATCCATATTGAAATGCGTGCATAAGAATTCTAGAGTGGATATTAGGGGTAATATCACGAACGTAGATCTTATCCTTATTCAACTTGGAGAATTAAGACGTTATTTTGGGTATGGATTTGGTTATCCAAATATGGGGCTATAATTGTTTGCCGGAAGAAGAGTATTAACCTTATGACCACGATCAAAGGTTGTGTTTTATAGTATGAAGTTGCCTGAACAATGCGAGTTGTTTGGCGATGATGCAGTAGGGAGGTTGTTAAGCAAAGGTATGTGTAGATATCTAGCTTACATAGTTGATAGTCGTAAGAGAATTGAAAAAGAGAAGATACCAGTAGTGAGAGATTTCGCAGACGTATTTCTGAATGATTTGCCAGGACTTCATCCAAACAGAGCAGTTAAATTCATGATCAATTTGGCTCCAGAAATGGCTCCAATATCGAAGGCACCAGTAGAGATAAAAGAACTGATGATCTAACTACAAGAATTACTGGACAAGAAGTATATCCAACCAAGCGTATCGCCGTGGGGAGCACTAGTCTTATTCGTGAAGAAGAAGGATGGGACAATGCTGCTCTGCATCGACTATAGAGAACTGAATAAGGTCACGATATAGAATAGATATCCATTACCGCGAATCGACGACCCGTTCGACCAGTTAAAGGGAGCAAGATACTTTTCAAATATCGACTTGAGAAGTGGTTATCATCAACTGAAGGTGAGACCAGAGGATGTACCGAAGACAGCGTTCAGAACACGATATGGTCACTATGAATTTTTGGTAATGTCATTTGGTCTAACAAATGCTCCTGCAGCATTTATGGGCTTAATGAATGGAGTGTTCAAGCTATTTTTGGACAAATTCGTAGTGGTATTTATAGATTATATTTTGGTGTATTCAAAAACCAAGGAAGAACATGAAGAACATTTGAGGGTGACATTAGAGACATTGAGAAGGGAGAAGTTGTATGCCAAGTTTTTGAAGTGTGAATTATGGATTGAAAGAGTATAATTTCTAGTACATGTGATCGATAGGGACGAAATTTCGGTGGATCCCTCCAAAGTCGAAGCTATGATTAACTGGGATCAGCCGAAGACGTCGTCGAAAGTAAGAAGTTTTCTCGAATTGGCAGGTTATTACAGAAGATTCATTCAGGATTTTTCCAAGATCGCAAATCCGTTGAGGAATTTGACTAGAAAATCAGTGAAATTTGTTTGGACGGAGAAGTGTGAGGAAAGCTTTCAAGAATTAAAGAAGAGGTTGAGTTCGACTTTGTGTTATCTCTTCCGGATGATACATGAAATTTTGTGGTATATAGTGATGCGTCGCATAAAGGACTTATTTGTGTGCTTAGGCGAGCAGCGAGTCATTAACGTGTCGTCCGGGACAATTGAAAAGATTATGAGAGAAGGGTATCCGTACCATGACTTGGAGTTAGTGCAGTGGTTTTGCTTTGAAAATTTGAGGCACTATCTTTATGGGGAGAAGTGTGAAATATATGGAGACCACAAGAGTCCGAAATATATTTTTACGAAAAAGACTTGAACATGCAAGAAGAAGGTGGTTGGAGTTAATTAAGGACTATGATTGTGAGATTCTATACCATCCGGGTTAGGCAAATGTAGTTGCCGATGCCTTAAGTAGAAAGGGTCGGGAGAAACTGATGATGTTGACCAAACAGAAGGAATTAATTTCAGCAATGTAAAAGCTAAAATTGGAAGTAAAGTGTCCTATGGAGATTGATGAGAAGCTGTTTTAGATGCAATCTGGTACAGCTCTACTAGATATAGTTAAGGAGGCTCAACTTCAGGATGTTGAATGTAAAATGATGAAAAAGAAGATATCCGAAGGAAACGAATCAAGATTCAAGATGGATAAGGAAGGAATACTAAGATTTGAGAGTAGAATTTGGGTACCGCCAGTACCATAGATTAAGGAAGAAATTTTGAGTGAGGCTCATAACTCACGATATTCGATTCACCCTGGTAGTACCAAGATGTACCAAGATCTTCGACAACATTTTTGGTGGCCAAATTTGAAACGAGAGGTTGCGAGAATGTGTTGTCAAGTGCCCCGGCGTGTCGAGAAGTGTGAAGCGAACATCGAGGTAGAGTGGGTTACTACAACCTTTAGAGATTCCAGAATGGAAATGGGAACATATTATGATGGATTTAGTGGTTGGCCTCTTGACAACTTAGAAAGGCTACGACGCGATATGGGATATTATTGATGGATTGACGAAATCCAGCACACTTCCTTCCGATCAAATTAGATTAAACTTAGATCGGTTAGCGAGGTTATATGTGAAAGAGATTGTTTCAAGGCATGGAGTTCCGAGTGTCGATTATTTACGATAAAGATCCGCGCTTTCGTCAAACTTACTCGAAGCGTCTACAAGAATACATGTGTACCTACAGATTGCGAATAGACACGACATATCACCCTCAAAAGCGAGATGGATAGAGTGAAAGAACAATTCAGACATTGAAAGATATGTTAAGAGCTTGTATAATGGACTTTAAAGGAAATTGGGATGATCATCTACCGCTCGTAGAATTCGGCTACAACAACGCAGTTACCACGCTTAGCATTGGCATGCCACCTTATGAAGCATTATCTGACGAGAAAGTGCGTAACTCCGCTTATCTTTGGGATGAAATTGGCAAAAGATAATTACTAGGCCCGGAATTGGTATAACAAACAGTAGAGATAGTCAAAGTGATCCGTACAAGATTGATGGCAGTTCAAGATAGACAGAAGAAATACGCCTATCCACACTATAAAAATGTTGAGTTTGAATCGGTAGTTATTATGTTTTAAAGGTCTCTCCTGGAAGGGAAGATCGAGTTCGAAAAGAAAGGAAATTAAGCCCAAGATTCATTGGACCCTTTGATGTTCTGAAGGGTCGGAAAGAAGTTACTTATGAGGTAGCCTTACCTCCACTTTCTGAAAATGTCCTAGCGTTTTCCATGTCTCGATCCCCACGACCCTACAAACCCGATTACAAGCACGTGATTGAATACAAATGTGACGACCCCAAAATAGGTCCATTCCATCCAACCCATTACGAGTCGCCAAATACATGAATGCGAAACAACTACAACTTTATTATCACAACAATAAAAGCGTGAGTTTAAATACAAATATTATCTTCTAGACAATATTTATACTCAAATAAATCCTCATCACATTTATTGATACATTATTTTACAATAATGGTGAGGGACTACTAAACAACTCTTTCTAGAACCTTCATTCCATACCCACTAGTACTGCTACATTCTCGCCTCACGAGAAGAAAAATGGAACAACAAGGAAAGGGTGAGCTCAACTAGCCCGATAAAGAATGTTATGACTAAGATAATATACAACAAATTATCGTTAGTCTCCAGCGGGAAAAATCGATAGAATACAATAGAATGACAAGTTTGGATCAATATTAGCGAAATAATAATTCATAGAAGAGTTCGTAGAGAATGAAATCTACTATAATCTATGAATTTAACAGGTCCATCATCAATATTTTATCCACAACAACATCAATCGATATTCATCTCAAATCAAATATTCATCTTTACCTTTCTGAGGCGAAGATATTCATCAATCGGTCATATTCATCTCAACACTGTTCATCTTTGCACTAAAGGCCAAAGATATTCATCGATCGGTCATATTCATTTAAACACACTGTTCATCTTTGCACTAAAGGCCAAAGATATTCATCGATCGGTCGTATTCATTTAAACACCGCTCATCTTTGCCTCTGAGGCCAAAGATATTCTTGAAAATCATTCATCTTTTACTACTGGGCGAAGATATTCAATAATATCATCATTTAAGATTGAGGATGATGAAAATATTTTAAAGAAGCGAATCCGATGAAACAAAATGACAAGGATTAAGGATTAAGGATTAGTACTTTGTTTTATCCATGTCAACAATACCTCAAAAATAATCATAGTGGTGTAAAATTCAGAATGATCAAAACATGGATCTGATCAAAGCTAGTATCCGAATAGATATTTTAGACGAAAAGAAGAAATTTTTTTTTTAAATTGAATAGTCGTGAATAGTATCGTGAATAGTCTTGATATCGTGAATAGTAACTCAAACACCAAAGATAGAAATTCCACAAAAAAAACATTTTCACGCTTCATGAATAGTACTAAATGAATAGTAACTAAATGAATAGTAACTCATGAATAGTAACTTCGTGAATAGTAACTCATGAATAAGTAACCCAGAGCATGAAAAAGTTCCAAATTTGATAAAAACTTCCAACCAATATTTGACGTAATGATATTGAAGAAATAATATCATTCGAGAAGAAAATAACATCCCTTACCTCAAAGAATCGATGCCGGAAGGAAAGGTTGGAAGTGATCTTTGAATGAAACTTGTCTTGAATAAACAACTCTCAAAGTATCTAAATACTCACAAAATACTGCCAATAATATATAGAGAGAAAGAGAAAACTTTGTTTACGGTGTGATTTTCAATTCTAACTTAGCCCTCTATTTATAGGAAAATGTTAGCCGGCAAAAGCGGACTTGACACCGCTACGATGGCTTTACACTTTACTATTGCCACCACCACATTTGAAATAAAATTCAGCACATTTCTTCACCAACCACAAGTGGGGCCCACTCAATTCTAGAATTTTCCACCAAAATCAATTATAAACCTAATTTAGAATCAGACACCTCTTAAAATTCACAACAAATCATTAGTGCATTTTAACGGTTCAAAATTTGTGGACATATACTCAACTTATGTATGTATAACATACCCAAAAATTACCACAATCCAACGGTTAGGATTAAAAATTATAACCCCATGATATATCTCAAAATCCACGATTTGATTTTTAACACCTCGAATCAGATAAAATCTTGATAAAACACCTCAACATTAATTCCTTCATTAATAACCACATAAATAAATCCATCATTTATATTCATATAAAATAAATATTTCCTTATCATATGAATCAATAATTAATTATTCACAAATAATATTACGAGAATCACATTTATGACATGAAGTAGTTCCCGGAAGAGGGCTTTCAGATAAGGATCTCTCCTTCTTGGCGCATGAATTAGGTGACCAAACCTCTCCTTGAAGCAGAACTTTCTAGACATTGCCAATAATGCTATCTAATAATATTATTTAAATAATATGAATTATTGATCGATAATGGGAAATCTTGTGCGATGATAATTATTGAACAACAATAATATAAAAAATATCAACGTAGCAATTATTGAATCAATAAAATAAAATATTGAGCGATAACTCTTGTGAAAATTATTGAGTAGTGCCATCTTACGTGCGAATCAATAATTCAAATCTCTTGCAATGCAATCTGTAATCTTCTTGTCTGACCACAGCGTATTCTTGTATTTTAACCAAGGGTATTCAAACGGTCTTAACTTGGTAACAACTTCTGTGTTATTTTAACCAACTTATATTTGTCGTTTTCCTCATCCAATAAAACTTTCCGTTATGGGGCCCACACATGGGCATTTCTATGGTCGTCTGAATATTCCGACCAACGATTGCGAATATTCCACGACCAACGAATATTCCCAGAGCAAAATGAATATTTTATAACCTCTTGTTTATTTTGAAATATTTGCGTATTTAACCATAACTATCCACATTAATCAAATCAACCCTTACTATTTCAAAATAATAAATAAATGAAATTCCTTTTATTTAAAAAATTTGAGGTCTTCTGATCTCCCTCCTTATGAAATTTAGTCCTCGAAATTGGCGTCACGATTACAGTGTTTTGAAAAGGTAAAGATACCTCGCTTTCATTTTCGTTTCCAACTCCCAGTCATTTCCTCAATAACATGGTTTCTCCACAAAAACTTTAACTTATGGTATAACCTCGAGAATTACATGGGTTATGTTTCTTTCCTCTACAAATCTTGGCGGTACCTCCTCGTGCGTTAAGTCTTGGCTATCTCGTCCGGTTCTAACTTCTATAGCGTGTTTGAATTAGTCCACATATTTACGTAACATCGATCGTGAAAAGCGTTATGAACAACGCGTCATACTTGGTGGTAAAAGCGAGTCTATAGGCCACGATTCCTATTCGATCGAGAATTTCAAATGGATTAATAAATCGAAGGTTTGAGCTTTCCTCACCTCACGGATTCTCGCTTTTAAAATAACAACTTCTTGCACCTCCTTCTTCAAATTCATCGACTCCGGTGTGTAGTGAGCGACTTTAACTTTATCGATTAAAAGTCGATTATACTCGTATATCATCACGTGCTAAATTATATCATCACGTGGGTACCTAGAGTTTTCATCTCCATCTCTATTATTTGTATATTATCTGAAATTAGTCTTTGTGACATCGTACTCGTACTTGTATCGATCTTCTACTCAACACGTCGGCTACCACGTTAAGCTTTTCCGAGGATGGCATGGTGAAACATGTCTTTGAAATGAGTCTCCTCTTGAGTTCTTGAAGCTCTTCCCACATTCCTTGCTCCATTCGAATTTTGTATCTCTACGAGTCATTACGATAATGGAATAGCGATTCGAGAATATCTTTCAGCGAATCTCAGATAATAACCAACTAAGCCTGAAAGCTACGTATTTAGATTCTTGACTTAGGTTGCTCTCAAGCTGTGACTCATATCCCAATCTTGGATAGCACGTCACAATGACACCTATCGATTTACTATCGCATACGAATATGACGTCCCTACTGAGAGTGCGGCTTAGAATGAATTCCACAAAGGAAGTCACGAGATAAAAACTCGGTACCAAATTCTATAGTTGAATTTTTAACTCCACGAAGTTCAATAGGAGCCATTCGATGTGAGATTTTAGAAATGAGTTTTGTCTGGGGTTCAAAGTCGATACAAAATTTAATATCGATCTTTGGGAGTAAGCGATAAATTCTTGAAAAATCGTCGGGAAAATCAATAACAACAAGAATATTATTCAAATCGGCGTGTCTTTATTCAAATCCATAACATGGACTAAGAAAACTTGACATCCGTAATAAGCGAATGACTTCATGGCTTGATATGAAAATGTTTGACTTCTGATGGTTTGATTGCTTGAATTGAATAACGGGTTGCTTAGGAATATGAAAACTAACAACCTTACGAAAGCAATCAATTTTGGCATGATGAGTAGTTAACCTTAAAATCACATCAAAAGCAAATATCTCTATAGAAATAAGGTTAACGGTAATGTGATAGTGCCAACTTGAATCAAGCAAGATTTTTAAACAACGGATGTAATGAAAGTTTCTCTAATGGAGTCTCCACAGAATAAGTCAAAGTTTAATTTCTCCGTGAGTCAAGTTCAAGCGTTGGCGCAAGTAAGAGAGATAAAAGAATGGGTAGAACCAATATCTAGTAAGGTATAAACTTGCAAGAATTTATAATTAACTAACGAGTGCTAACCGTTCGGGTTCCTCGTATTTTAATAGGTCCGACAAACGCTCTTCGAGAATCGTTGACTTTGACTTTTTACGGGACATCCTTTTGAGTCACCATTCCATTGCACTAGGTTTTCGATATCGTCTGATCTCGAGCGATATGTCCTTCTTTTCCACAATTATAGCATACCTTAAAGCTGTTGTGGGCGGTTTGGGTGATATGTCCCTCTTTCCGCATTTATAACATATAATGGGTGGTCGTTCTCCTCCATTAGAACCAATTCTTCTTACGTGTTGTCGTCTTCACATGGTGGTTGTTGAATCTCCTCTTTTAAAATCTCCTCCCAACTTCGCTTCTTATTTTCATGGCCACGATTACCACCAGGAGTGGTTACCACCTTTGTCAAGTATTCTTCTTTCTCCCTTTGGTTATCGTTATTACGATGACTATATCTTTGGTATGATCCACGGTTATGGTCCCTCGGTTGAGCGTGCTGGATTATCTCACTCTAACAATGAGCCTATTGACAACATCTCGAATAGAGAAAAATTTATGAGAAATGAGATCTTGGCGTATGTCGGGTTTGAAACCTCTCGGAAACATCCGCGTCATCGTTCCTCATTCTCCACCAAATGAGGTGCTGAACACTGGATAACTCATGAAACTTAGCCTCGTCTTTGGGACACCGTCATGTTATTACTGCTCGATCTAATAAACTCCACTTCCTTCATATAGCGAATACTTTCGAGGAAGTACTTGTCATTGAATTGTTTCTGAAACGTCTCCATGACATCTTTGAGTGCGGTGAATGGATGCAACTTCCTGATTCCCACCGATGTCTGCCTGCCACGGAACATAAAAGTAGCGAATGGAACTTTACATTCCTCTTCGTGCATCCCAGACATCGAATATCTTGGTAATTTGCTTGACCCATGTTTCCTTGTGATCGGATCGCTTTCCCAGAATTACGGTGGTCCCGACTCTTTGAAGCTTTGCTTGGGCTGTGACCACCGTGAATTACTATCATCTCCTCACGTATTTTGAACACGAGTCTCCTAAATGCAATTTTGCATGAAGCTGCAAAAACTTCTAAACATCCCTACGTTTCATCATCTGCTTTCGGTGGTGTTATTCACGGAGAGGTACATTGCCCGACTGTTGCACGTTCTCCTCGTTGTTAAGTATAGGCATCTCCACGGTCTCATTTACACCACTATTAATATTCTCGATCGACATTCTCAATTCTTTGTCATAAAAAAACAAGGGTTAATTAAATAAATTAACAAATCACATAATATCCTATATCTTGACCCGACTAACAAATAAGCTTAGGTAGGACACACTAGCGAAGGATTTACTCGTCTCTCCCTCTGGAGTTCTATTCCCCGATCTCATGCGGAGATCGTATCCTAACTTCGATACCAACTGTATGATGACCCCCAAAATAGGTCCATTCCATCCACCCATTCTGGTCGCCAAATACATGAGTGCAAAAACAACTACAACTTTATTATCACAACAATAAAGCTGTGAGTTTAAATACAAATATTATCTTCTAGACAATATTTATACTCAAATAAATCCTCATCACATTTATTGATACATTATTTTACAATAATGGTGAGGACTACTAAACAACTCTCTAGAACCTTCATTCCATACCCCAAGCTAGTACTACGCTACATTCTAGCCTCACGAGAAGAAAATGGAACAACAAGGAAAAGGGTGAGCTCAACTAGCCCGATAAAAGAATGTTATGACTAAGATAATATACAACAAATTATCGTTAGTCTCAACGAGGAAAAATCGATAGAATACTGATAGGCAACAAGTTTCGGATCAATATTATTCATGATGAAATAATAATTCATTCGTAGAAGAGTTACGTGAGAGAATGAAATCTACTATAATCTATGAATTTAACGATCCATCATCAATATTTTATCCTGTAACATCAATCGATATTCATCTCGAATCAAATATTCATCTTTTGCTTCTGAGGCCAAGATATTCATCAATCGATTCGTATTCATCTCAACACTGTTCATCTTTGCACTAAAGGCCAAAGATATTCATCGATCGGTCGTATTCATTTAAACACACTGCTCATCTTTGCACTAAAAGGCCAAAGATATTCATCGATCGGTCGTATTCATTTAAACACTTCTTTCATCTTTGCACTTCTGGGCCAAAGATATTCTTGAAATCATTCATCTTTGCACTACGAATGAAGATATTCAATAATATCATCATTTAAGGCGAGGGATGATGAAAAATATTTTAAAAGAAAGCGAATCCGGTGAAACAAAATGACAGGATTAAGGATTAAGGATTAAATACTTTGTTTTATCCATGTCAAAAAATACCTCAAAAATAATCGTAGTGGTGTAAAATTCAAGAATGATCAAAACATGGATACAATCAAAGCTAGTATCCGAATAGATATTTTGACGAAAAGAAGAAATTTTTTTTTTAGGTGAATAGTCTTATTATAATCGTGAATAGTGAATAATAGTCTTAGTATCTCGTGAATAAGTAACTCAGACACCAAAAGATAGAAATTCCACAAAAAAACATTTTCACGCTTACATGAATAGTACTAAATGTGAATAGTAACTTCGTGAATAGTAACTCATGAATAGTAACTTTCGTGAATAGTAACTCATGAATAGTAACTTAGAGCATGAAAAAGTTCCAAATTTGATAAAAGTTCCAACCAATATTTGGCGTAATGATATTGAAGAAATAATATCATGAGAAGAAAATAACATCCCTTACCTCGAAGAATCGATGCCGGAAGGAAAGGTTAGGAAGTGATCTTTGAATGAAACTTGTCTTGAATAGCAACTCTCAAAGTATCTAAATACTCACAAAATCAACTCGATAATATAGAGAAAAGAGAAAACTTTGTTTACGGTGTGATTTTCAATTCTAACTTAGCCCTCTATTTATAGGAAAATGTTAGCCGTAAAGGCGAGACTTGACTGCTACTGATGGCTTTACACTACTACTTATTGCCACCCACCATTTGAAATAAAATTCAGCACATTTCTTCACCAACCACAAGTGGGGCCCACTCAATTCTAGAATTTTCCACCAAAATCAATTATAAACCTAATTTAAGATCCAGACACCTCTTAAAATTCACAACAAATCATTACGTGCATTTTTAACGGTTCAAAATTTGTGGACATATACTCAACTTATGTATGTATAACATACCCAAAAATTACCACAATCAGCGGTGGATTAAAAATTATAACCCATGATATATCTAAAAACCCACGATTTGATTTTTAACACCTCGATCAGATAAAATCTTGATAAAACACCTCAACATTAATTCCTTCATTAATAACCACATAAATAAATCCATCATTTATATTCATATAAAATAAATATTTCCTTATCATATGAATCAATAATTAATTATTCACAAATAATATTACGAGAATCACATTTATAATGACGAGAACATTTCCCGGAAGAGGGGCTTTCGATAAGGATTTCTCCTTCTTGGCGCGCAATTAGGTGACCAAACCTCTCCTTGATGAGAACTTTCTAGACATTGCCAATAATGTATCTAATAATAATATTATTCAAATAATATGAATTATTGATGCGATAATGGGAAATCTTGTGCGTGACAATTATTGAACAACAATAATATAAAATATCAACGTGAGCAATTATTGAATCGATAAAATAAAATATTGAGCGGTAACTCTTCTGAAAATTATTGAGTAGTGCCATCTTACGTGCAGAATCAATAATTCAACAATCTTGTGCAATCTGGTATTCTTCTTTGTCTGACCACAGCGTATTCTTGTATTTTTAACCATAAGGGTATTCAACGATCTTAACAGTATAACTACTGCCGTTATTTTAACCAACTTATATTTGTCGTTTTCCTCATCGATAACTTTTTAGTTATGGGGCCCACACATGGCTGCACTTGTGGTCGTATGAATATTCCCAAAGCGATACGAATATTCCACGACCAAACGAATATTCCCAAATGAATGAATATTTTATAACCTCTTGTTTATTTTGAAATATTTGCGTATTTAACCCTTAACTATCCACATTAATCAAATCAACCCTTACTATTTCAAAATAATAAATAAATGAAATTCCTTTTTATTTAAAAAATTTGAGGTCTTCTGACAAACCCTCACATTTTGACAAAGACTTATCTTACAAAGAAATTCCGATTCAGATTATCGGCCAAGAAAAGAAGCAAGTTCTAAGAAATAAAGTAATACCTTACATTAAGGTAATTTGGAGGAACCTAATTTGAAGAAGCTACATGGGAACTCGAAGAGAAAATGATGAAAAATTATCCTCATTTATTTACTTAGATTGTTATAAGCGATTGTGGGGACAAAATCTTTGTAAGGGGGAGAATGTAACGGGACGAATTGTTTGAGTTGTGATTCTGGGGACAAAATCCTTTTAAGAGGAGAAAGATGTGACAACCGAGATTTTGTAATTTAATTTTTAATATTTATTGGATTGAATAAATATTTTTGATGAATTAATTATTAGATTAAATAATTAATTGATGAAGTTTTAGTAGATTAAATTAATTATGTGTTATATTTATTAAATTAATGTGGAGAATTTTATTATTTGAAGTATGTATTTATGTGAGCTTTTTGAATTAAAAGGAATATTTAATGAGCCTAATGTTATTTTAATTAATTTAATAATTAATTAGAGATTTAATAATTTGATATTATTAATAAATGAGAATTTAATTATGTGACTATGTGAATTAAGGAGAAATTATTATATGTTATTTGAGTTAAAATTAAACTAGATGTTTGATTTATTATCTAATTGGATGTGACATGATTTAAACTATATGATAAAAGTTTAATTAAATTAAATGGGTATAAGCCTTTTAAGGCTAGCCAAACATGGCATTAGTGGAGGTTGGGAGCAGTTAACCCGTGATGGGTAACTGACCTCCACA
Source organism: Panax quinquefolius (assembly GCA_020205615.1). NCBI lineage: Eukaryota > Viridiplantae > Streptophyta > Magnoliopsida > Apiales > Araliaceae > Panax > Panax quinquefolius. The sequence goes on along the minus strand of CM035158.1, from coordinate 38,783,735 downwards.
ACGCGTCAGTTCCTTACCTTTATTATTATAAATTTTCTTTTCTTTTCATTATCTGCTAAGTCTGAAAAAGCAAAACAGAGAGGGAAAGAGAGAGAGTTTGAGAATTCAGAGAGAAATTTAGAAAATTGTTAAAGGAGATTGTGAGTGGGTGAGTGATTGAATAAGCACATGAGGAATCCTTACTAATCTACACTCTACACTTTGGGGAAATTTTTCAGCCCAGTTTATTTACGTTATTAAAGTTTTTATAAATATGGCTTTCAAGTTTTCTGTAAAGTCTCTATAAATTGGAAAGAGTAAGGATTATGTGCATATATGTGTTAAGATGTTGTTTTAATGTGTTTTCCTATGTATTAGATGGTTCCATATCATCAGTTTCATAAAAATTATACAGTATATGATTACGGAGTATGTCATATGGCCATATTGCCCTTATACGTGAATTTAATATGTCAAACATAAATTGTTTTGTAAAATTCCCACTCGTATATAATTATGCATGTTAAAACGAAGGAAACAAAACTTGAATGGATGGATTTGTTGTTATAACAAATCCATAGTGTTAATATTATGTTTTATGTTCAAAACCTTCAAGAACATCAAGAACAGTGAAATTAAATATGTTAATTTTTGCGAATTATGTGTTTAAACTTGTTAAAATCATGCTAGAAGGGTTGAGTATTAGTTAATTGTGTATTACAATGTTTGGGTATGTCTAAATTCGTGTAAAAATAATTTGATTAGAGTTTTTTCATGAATTGAAGCTGAAACTAGAGTCTCATGTTGCACAAGGCTGACTCCATGCTTTAAGACTCGGCGTCATGACCTATCTTGGCATGCGCCACCATGCCATGGCGCCCATAGCATAAATGGCCCAACTGCAGCCATGGCCTTGAGAATAAGCTAACGATTCTTGCATAATAGCGCTACTTAGCAGAATGGTCCAGAAATGAATTTTTTAAAATGTTCAAGTCTAGCAATGTGTTGGTAACTTAATCTAATGAACATAAAAACATGTTAGACATATAATGAGGTGTTAAAATAAATTCTTAACATGTCAATAACACATTTATGTGTATTTTGAATGATTGAATGCATAGTTAGCTTATTGTTAATGAAGTGTAAATTATGTAACAATGAGTGTAGTAGTTGACTAAGTCGAGTTAGATAAAAAGAATGAACTTACGATAATTAGTACGTTATAATTGACTGGTATTGTGAACGTAAATGATATGTAGGAATTAAATCAAGGAACGAGTATAATTAACGTGTAATCTACGCACAAGGCAAGTTTTCTAACCTTACTCATTATCATTATATGAGTTTATAAGTTATCTCTTTACATCGAGAAAATTCTCGTTATTATTGATCAAGTCCATTTTTGTTATATTAAAAGTATATTAATCTTTCAAAGTATGATGTTGTTATACAATAATTATTCTATTGTATATCTCTTGAGATTGTTATTCGATTTAAATATCAGTTACTGTTGAATCTTGTTAGACTAGCGAACCCTTAATGATTCGACTTGTCCATAGTTGATGAGCGTTACTAAATTTTAGAACCCTTGATGAATTATCAAACCAAGCGTCCTTTAGTGCGGACTCTAATGTCAAACCGAGATGAACAACCTCAGATAGGGGATTACTTATACGTTAGCGTTAAGATATTGTGCACGATATGGTACTAAGGGTTGATCCCCCTAAGTACGAGAAGAAGAGTCCATAGTCTTATGTCTGTTAAAGGTTTCAAGTATAAACACTTGACAACCTAGGACATAGTTCAAGGTCTTATGACCCTCAAAAGTTCTTTTGTTTCTTGTTATTCATTCTTGATTCAAAAGCTGAGTTTCCTATTTTAGAAGTCTTTGATTTATTCGCATGTTATTATTCATTCGTTATATTATTATACTTGTGGGCAATCGTGCTCACTATTGCGTAATAATAACATTGCAGTTAAGAACGAAAGATCAGACGAGCCTTCCACTAGTAAAGGCAAGGGCAAGGTTAATAAATGAGGAAGATTTGTTGTTCTTATATATTTATTTTTAGACTTGATGATATTAGGAATTGTTATTGTTTATGATTTCGCACAGATGTTTAAGGTTAGAGTGACCTGGGATTGTATTTTCATACAGTTGATATAACCCCATAACGGGAGATTTATTTATTATTTCTATCTATTGCATGGTTTGCATTTATTTATGGGTAGATAGATAGATGATATTTGTACAGTGAACACCAAATCCTATGGAAATGGAAGTACCAGATTTGGGGGTGTCACACAAAGTACGAGAAGTAAAGCTAAGCATGATTATGCACGATTATGAAATGTTCAAGCTCGAAAAAGATGAAACCATTAAGATAGCTCAAGCAGGATTTCTAGTCCTTATAAACTCCTTGAAATTGTTGGACAAGACTATTGTGACGCCCCCAAAATAGGTATACATCACCCATTATGAGTTGCCAAATACATGGTACAGAAATAACTACAACTTTTATTATTACAATTATCGTACAAAATACGACAACACACATGCTGTGAGTTTAAATACAAATATTATCTTTTAAAAAATATCCACACTCAAATAAGTCCTCATTACAATTATTGATATACTATTTTATAAATAGTGAGGACTACTATAACAACTGCCATGGAACATTACTCCACACCCCAACTACTCCCCGCGATATTCTAAAGCTACGAGAAGAAAAATAGAACAAAAAGGAAAAGGGTGAGCTCAACTAGCCCGATAAAAGAATATTATGACTAAGATAATGAACAACAAATTATCGTTAGCCTTCAACAAATTAGATAAAATATAATGGACAACAAGTTTTAGATCAATATTCGCAGCAAAAATAACAATTCATTAGAAGAGTTTAGTAGAGAATGAAATCTACTATCATCTATGAATTTAAAAGGCCATCATCAATATTTTATCCCTGTAACATCAATCAATATACGTCTTGCATCAAATATTCATCTTTGCACTATGGCGAAAGATATTCATTTGTATCACCAGTTGGTCATGTCCATCTCAACACCTGTTCATCTTTTCACTACGGGCCAAAGATATTAATCATGTAATCATTCATCTTTGCACTACAGGCCAAAGATATTCATCAAGTATCACCATTAAAGACTGAGGATGATGAAAAAAATTTTAGAGAATGAATCTAGTGAGATAAAAGGACAAAGATTAGAGATCCGTACTTTAGATAATTCAAGTTCAAAATACTCCATAATGGAGTAAAATTCAAGAATGAAGATCAAACATGGATTCAATTTCAAGAATAAGGGTCATAACAGATAACTTGGAAGGAGAAAAAAAATATTTTTTTTTTTTGTGAAAATTACCCGTGAATAGTACTACTGAAGCGATGCCGTGAGCAATGCTAAATGAAACGATGCCGTGAATAGTAACTATGAATAGTACCTATGAACAGTAACCATGAATAGTACCCGTGAACAGTAGTACCCAATCATGAAAAGTTCCAAATTTTTGTAAAAAGTTCGGACCAATATTCCTATGAAATGATATTAGATGAAGCGAAATTTCTAATCATTTCAGGAATTATAGAAGCAATACTTACCATAGTAAGTTCAAATTTAGGAATACGAGATGAAATAATATTGCTTACCTAATATGAAGTATGAAAGAAAATAATATTTCTCTCGAGTATTGCAATAAAATAATATCCTTTACCTTAGTAGAAACTAGATTTGACTGGAATATCAGATATTATTCAGAGAAAATCTTGCAGAAAACTACGCTTCAAAGTATTCTTATACTCAAGAGAAATACTCACAATCTTATAGAATAAGAATGTCGATAATGAAAATGGTGTGATTTAGGATGGAGTTTGCCCTCCTTTTATAGCACATTTCGGAGGAAGGAAAATCAACTCATGCCTAACTTCCTCATTTTTTTAATACCTAACATCACGCCTAACATTCTCATATTTTCATATGGGTGGGGGCCACCCTTTGAAATAAGCTTCAGAGAATACAATGCTTACCTCACATTTTCCATGGTTGGGGCCCTTATCATTTTGAAAAGTACTTTGCGTGCAAATGAAATGGCCACCTACCAAAAAACAAAGCACAAATGCATGTAGGAAAAATTACCTCCATACCACTTAGAAAAACATTCAAGGAAAATTAAATCACATGTATATATATATATATATTATTTAAACAATTATAATATATTTAATTAAATATTTTATCGGAGAAAATAATTACCAAACTTTGAACAAATAACTTTCATACTAAAATTCCTTCATTTATATCCATATAAATAAATATTTCCTTATCATATAAATCAATAATTAATTATTTACAAATAATATTATAGAATCACAATTATGACAACGGTCGTTCCCGGAAAGATGAGGCTTTACGATAAGGTTTCACCTTATTAAGTAGCCTTGATTAGGTGACGAAACCCCTTTCTGAAGCGAACTTCCTTAGAAATTGCCAATAATGCTATCTAATAATATTATTCAAATAATATGAATTATTGATCGATAATGGGAAATCTCAGCAGTGACAATTATTGAAACAACAATAATATAAAATATCAACTCGGCAATTATTGAATCAATAAAATAAAATATTGAGCGGTAATTCTTGTAACAATTATTGAGTAGTGCCTTCTTTCACGTAAGAATTAATAATTCAAAAAATCGCAATGCAATCTGGTAATAACTCTTTGTGCGACCACGCCGTATTCTCGTATTTTAACCACTAGGTAATCCAACAGTGTTAATGATAACAATTACACCGTTATTTATAAAAAACTTAAACTTGTCATTTTCTTCATCCGACCGTTATTCTGTTATGGGGCCCATAAATGGTTGTGCCTTCGTACGAATAATCCCTGAGAAAATGAATATTTTATAACCACTTGCTTATTTTACAAAATTTGCACATTTCACCCATAACCAAAGCATTATATCAAATTAAATCCTTATCATTGCAAGATAATGAATAAAGGAAATTCAATTTTATTTATAATAAGTTGGGGTCTTACAACCTCCTATCCTTATGAAATTTCATCCTTGAAATTGATGTACGTACCTGGTGTTTCAAAAAGGTGAGGGTACCTCACTTCCATTTCCGATTCCAACTCCCAGGTTATTTCTTCAATAATATGGTTCCTCCACAAAACCTTGACTTATGGTATAACCTTTGTTAAGTAGGACATGCTCTTTCCTATCCAATATCTTGGCAGTACCTCCTTATACGTTAAATCTTGACTATCTCGTGCAGTTTCTAACACATAATGTGGTTTGGGTCTTTCACATATTCTGAAAGCATAGATATATGAAAAACATTATGAACCACGAGAGACATGCTTGGAGGTAATGCGAGTCTATAGGCCATATTTCCTATTCGGTCAAAAATCTCAAATGGACCAACAAATCATTGATTGAGCTTTCCTCTCTTCCCGAATCATGTAACTCCCTTCCATGGAGCAATACGTAAGCGATTACATGATCTCGATATTAAATTCCATGTCCTTTCGATGAAGATCGACATAACTCTTTTATCGATCTTGTGAGGTCTTTATCACGTTCTTGGGATCATTTGAATCTTTTACGTAGTCATGCGTACTTAATTACGGTCCCAACAACGTTGCTTCACCCACCTCGTCCCAACATACTGGAGAGCGACACTTGCGTCCATATAATGCTTCGAATGGCACCACACCTATACTTGCCTGATAATTGTTGTTATAGGAGAATTCCACCAATGGCAAGTACTTATCCCAACTTCCTTTGAAATATAGGACACAAAGTCTTAATAGATCTTCAAGAGTTTGAATAGTCCTTTCTGACTGCCCGTCCGTTTGAGGATAGTATGCTGAACTGAATCATAAATCCGTGCCCATGGATTTCTGCAAACTAACCCAAAATCGTGAAGTGAACCTTGGGTCACGATCCAAAACTATGAATACTGGCATGCCATACAATCTTATAATCTCATTTACATACATACGAGCAAGATGATTAAGGGAATAATGTATAGGCAAGAAATGAGCAGACTTGATTAATCTATCAACAATAACCCAAATCGCATCTACACCTTGAGAAACCTTGGGAAGACCCATAACGAAATCCATAGTAATGTGTTCCCACTTCCATTTTGGAATCTCAAGTGGTTGCAATGGACCCTTTGGCATTAGATGTTCCGCCTTTACACGTTGACAAGTTAAACACCTCGAGATAAACTTCACAATCTCTCTCTTCATATTGCTCCACCAAAATGTATGTCGAAGATCGTGATATATTTTGGTACTCCTAGGATGGATTGCAAATGGTGTGTTATGTGCCTCCATCATGATTCTTTGGTTCAAGTAAGTGTCGTTAGGAACACAAAGTCTGAAGTTGACTCTAGGTATTCCTTCTTCATCGATTCTTTCTTCCAGAGCACCTTCTTGCATTTCTTCTTCATACGCATCAGCTCCAGGTTTGTAGTTTGAGCAGCTTTAACTTTATCAAATAAAGTTGGTTCTACTCGTATGTTTGATATCATCATGTGGGTACTTGGAGCCTTTAACTCTATCTTCATCCTTTATAAGTCGTACAAAATGGGTCTTTGTGTTAACAACATCACACTTGTACCCGCATACGATCTTCTACTCAATGCATCAGCTACAACGTTTGCTTTTGCAAGATGATATTGAATGCTATGGTCGTAATCTTTCAATAGCTCGAGTCAACGTCGTTGCCGCATTTTGAGTTCCTTTTGTGTGAAGAAATATTTGAGGCTTTTATGATCCATATAAATCTCCACTTTCTCCCCATACAGGTGTAGTGTCTCCAGTTTTCAATGCAAAACGCATTTACTTGACTCGGATCATGAGTAGGATAATTCCTTTGATATTCTTTGAGTTGTCACGAGGCATAGGCTATGACTTTCAATGTTGCATGAGAACACATCCTAACCCTTTGCACGAAGCATCATGAATAACAAATCCATCCGAACGGATGGTATTGTCGAGAATAGGTGCTTAAAATGAGTCTCCTCTTGAGCTCTTGGAGACTCTTCTCATATTCCTCGCTCCATACAAATTTTGTATCTTTCCAAGTTAGTTGAGTTAGCGAATGGCGATTCGAAAAATCCTTCCACGAATCTCCGATAATAACCCGACTAAGCTGAAAGCTACGTGCTTGATGGTCATGGAGCTTGGTACTCTCCCAACTTTGGTTTGCTTCAACCTTTGTCCGAATTCAATGGATACTCCATGTTTTTACACCACGTGTTAAAGGAATGCTTCTTCCTTAAGTCAGAACTCGCATTTCTTGACTTGGCATATAGCTTGTTGTCACGAAGTCTTTGAAATACCGACTTAAATGGTGCTCATGATCTTCACGACTTTTGGAGTAGTTGAGGATGTCATTAATAAAGACAACAACAAAGGCCCGATCCAAATATTCCTTAATACCACGGTTCATCGTATCCATGAAAGCGGCGGGGAGCATTAGTCGATCAAAAGACATGACTAAGAATTCATAATGCCCGTCTTCAGGGAGTTATGAAGGCGGTCTTGAATATCCTCGGTTTAATCTTGGTGATGATATCCGAATGAAGATCGATCTTTGAAAAGAATTGTGCTCCTTACAACTGGTCGAAACAGTCATCAATGTGAGGTAGCGGATACTATTCTTGATGGTGACATGATTCAATTCCGTTAGTCGATACTGAAAGTCGTATACTCCGTATTTCTTCTTTACAAATAAAACAGAGAGCACCCCGAGGAGATGTACTTGGGACCGAATGAAACCAATGTCTAACAATTCCTATAGTTGGACTTTTAACTCCACGAAGTTCAATAGGAGCCATTCGATATGGGGTTTTAGAAATGGGCTTTGTACCCAGTTCAAGATAAATAAAGAATTCAACTTCATGTTCCGGGGGTAGACCAGAAAGTTCTTCAGGAAATACGTCAGGAAATTCAATAACAACAAAAATATTATTCAAATCTGACGTGTTTTTGTTAAAGTCCATAACATGGGCTAAGAAAGCTTGACATCCATTTTTTAATAAATGAACAGCTTTATGGCTTGATATGACAAGGATTGACTTTAGTGGTTTGGTTGCTTGAATTCGCACAACAGGTTGGTTAGGACTATGAAAACTAACAACCTTACGAAAACAATCAATTTTGGCATGATGAGTAGTTAACCAATCAATCCCTAAAATCATATCAAATGCAAGTATCTTTAAAGAGATAAGACAAACATGTAATGTGATGGTGCCAACTTGGATCAAGCAAGATTTATACACAGTGGATGTAATAAAAGTTTCTACTAATGGAGTCTCCACTGATAAGTCAAAGTCTAATTTCTCCAGAGTCAAGTTTAAACGTTGAGCACAAGCAGGAGAGATAAAAGAATGGGTAGAACCAGTATCTAGTAAGGTATAAACTCGCAAGAGTTCAATACTAGATTACCCGAAATCACCTCATTCGGGTTTCTCGTGTTTTGGCCAATAACGATAAACGCCCTCCCTTGAACCACCGACTTTGTTTTGTCCGTAGCCGCTTTTGGTGTCGCCATCCCAGTTGGACTTGACTTCCGTTCTTTGGACAAAACTGGGCTATATGACCGTCTTTTCCACAATTGAAACACACCTTGGAAGGTATGAGCAGTTTGGACTTATGTGTCCTCCTCTCCACATCTGTAACATCTAGCTGGCGGTCGTTCTTCTCTCCTAGAATTTGTTGTTGGTCTTGGTCTTCTTCTTTGATGTCTTCCGTCGTTGTTGAATCTCCTCTTTTGAAAAATTTCCACTTAACTCACCTTTCCTATTATCATGGCCCACGATTACCACCAGGAGTAGTTCTTGCTTTTGTCGCATTTTTCCTCCTCATTGGTTATCATTGCTTGATGATTCTTTGTCAGCAGGTATGACCACAGTTATGGTCCATCGGTTGAACATACTCATTATCTCGCTCTAATAATTGAGCCTGATGACCAAAATCTAAATATAGAGAAAATTTGTGAGAGATAAGGTATTAACGAATTTTGAGTTTTAGACCTCTCAGAAACATCCGCGTCACACGTTCCTCATTCTCTACCAAATGAGATGTAAACCTGGATAACTCTGCGAACTTTGCCTCGTACTTTGAGACACTTTCATGTTTTTCTGTTCCAATCTAATAAACTCTACCTCCTTCATATGATGAATACTTTCAGGAAAGTACTTGTCATTGAAAAGTTTACGAAATCTTTCCCAAGACATGTTGAGTGCGGTTGGTATATCCTTCTGATTCCCACCGATAATATGCCTCACCACGAAACATAAAGTGGCGAATGGAGCCTTCTGTTCTTCTGTGCATCCCAAGACATCGAATATCTTGGTAATTTTCTTGACCCACGTTTCCACCTTAATCGGATCTGGTTTTCCCCAGAAATCTGGCGGTCCCAACTCCTTGAACTGCTTGGCTGTGACAAACCACGCGTTGCTATCATTTCCACCCGTATTTTGTACACGAGTCTCCCACGTCTGATTTTCCATGAACTGTAAAAAGCTTCTAAACATCCCATCATTCATTATTTGCTCGGTAGTGTTGTTTATAGGAGGAATATTGCCTTCCTGTTGAATGTTCTCCTGATTGGTGATTAAAGGTTGTTCCACGGTCTCATACACTCCATTGTTAACGTTCTCAGCTCCCATTCATAAAAACTGCCATAAAACAAGGGTTAATTAAACAAATTAACATATCACATAATATTCTATATTATGATGAGCCAACAATTAAGCTTAGGTAGGACACACTAGCGAAGAATTTACTCGTCTCTCTCCTCTGAGTTCTATTCCCCGATCTCACTTGGAGACCATATTCCTAAGCCATGATACCAAGCTGTGGCGCCCCAAAATAGGTATACATTGTGGCGCCCCAAAATAGGTCCACATGACCCATTACGAGTCATGAGATATCATACTATAAAAATAAAATTCAAACTTCATTTATACAACTGTTGAACTGTCGTTCAGAATACGACCACAGTTAAACTGCAAGTTTCAATACAAATGTATGTAACTCTCATGGTGCCTCGACCACAACCTTACAATGGTACTTTACATAAAAGTATAGTCAAAAATTGTTTTAGAAATTAAAATCTTTGGGAAGTGCTCAAGGAAACCTTCGTACATAGGAGGCCATGAATCTAAGTTATGATAGATATCATATGTCCAGAAAATTATCCTTGGTTGATCCAATAGACCCCAAAATAAAACGAGAAGATTACTATCATATTCCTTCCAATAGTGAGTCTTCTCTTGACATATAACTATCTCCACCATCTGCAATTGAACATTATGTTTCAACCAAACTCCAAGATCATATAGGTAGTGCTCATAGATATAATTAGCAAGTGGATGTGCACAACCTTATCTTATGATAACACGAGGTTGTATGTCATTAGACATCTTGTATGACAGTGGCAAAACACCCTTCCAAAGTTGGGTTCACTCACCCTATTCGGTTCACCAAAATTAAATATCAAATGACGTATACAATAAGACACACTTATCTAAAGTTCTCAATAAAATTATTTCCATACTATTTAGGGAGAACCTCAACAGCTATAGACCACCGTTCTATTCTCCTGTTACCCCCGCTCGACCCAGCTACACTCTTTATTACCTGAAAGGAATTGTGAAGCCAAAAGGGTGAGCACAACTAGCCCAGTAAAGAATATTATGACCAAATCTAATTTACATCATCAATAGCCTTCATCAGTAATAAATCAGAGATTTAGAACATATGATAGATGATAAAACTTTTCATGCATAATTGCAGCGAAACGAGCAATCCATTAGAAGAGTCAAATAGACCATCAGGTCTATTATCTTCTCCGTGTTAAAATTCCAGTAATAATGTTTTATCCCTGTAACATCAATCAACAATTCCTGTCCACAATCATATTAATAACTCATAATCATAATTGTGATTCTAAATTCCTTTTCTCACCTAGGACAAAGATAATTTTCATCACCTATCTTCACCTAAAACATCAAAAATCATGGTTATACCAAATCACAATTCTTGCTCATAATCATACTAATAAATTCATCTTTGCACTACTGACCAAAGATATTCATTAATAATTCATCTTTGCCTTCTCTGGACCGAAAGACATACAATTGTATTTTAGAAGAGTCAAGTAGAAGGCATGATATCTACTATCTTTTACGAATTAAAAGTGTATAATAAATATGTTATCGGCCGAGACTCGACAATAAATAATCCACATCATCGAATCATCCACGCTTTATGGCCAAGGATATTCATGTAATCATCATAATTAAATGATTATACGAACAATCCACGGTTATAATCATATACAATAAGCGTCCATCAATGCACTACGGGCTAATGAGGACTTTTAGCACATCATCTATAACATTACGGGTCATGATTAAACCGAATGATCCCTGGTCATAAATTCATACCAATAAATAGTTCATCTATGCACATAAGCCAAAGATACTCATCAATCAATAGTTCATCTTTGCACGTGAGCTGACGATATATAATTGTAAAACCAATAATCAACAGTCCATCTTTGCACGTAAGCCAAAGATGACTTTCATCATAATATAAGCATGAGGATCAATGATGACAATGATATAAGCATTAATCAAACGAAATCAAGGATAAATATTAAAGACTTCAAATTTATCAAAAGTTTAAAAATATCCAAATTGTCAACATGATACTACTATTATATAGATGTACTCCCAATAAAAATTTCACCAATTTTGGAGTTAACCACAAGGAGTTATAAGAGTTTACTTTTAAAATAGTCTTTTCCCATAAAATTCATAACTCCTAATATATACATCCAAAAATTGCCATTTTTGGACACAATCTAGAAAACTCAACAATCTATCATTTCTAATTTTTCCAGATTTTTTGAGGGTCAAAAAAATTACGAAACTGCAAATGGATTTTCACCCGCCATGCGGTAATCCACGTAGACTGATCATTTCCACAATTTAATAAAGAATGAATACGAAGGGTCATTCACCATGCATGCAGTAATCCACATAAACAGGTTATTCCAATATAATAATAAAGAATGGAATAACAGAAGAATTCACTAGGCACGCGATAGACCGCACAGACAGGTTATTCCCAACAGAATAATAAAGGATGGAACTAGGTCATCGTAATCCGCACAGACAGGATATTCCAATTGAATAATAAAGAATGGAACCAGGTCATGCGTAATCCGCACAGACAGGATATTCCAACAGGATAATAAAGAATGGAATAACAACAGAATTCACCAGGCATGCGATAGACCGCACAGACAGGTTATTAGAACAGAATAATAAAGAATGGAATAATTGAAGAATTTTACCATGTATTCGGTATTTCGCATAGACAGGTTATTCCAACATAATAATAAAGAATGGAATAACAACCCTTACGAGTATTGAAAGAAAATAACTCTCTTCATGAATACGAAAGAACAATACCCCTTTCCTTAGAAGAAACTAGATACTAGAATAGTGAGGTAGCAAACTTCTCTTCTTCTTTCTCTCTATAATTTCTCTCTATAATAATTGCTCTTGTGAGACTTAGTGAATTGGTGAAAAATAATGAAGGAATGAGCTTCTATTTATAGGAAAATATAGTTTCCATAATTGAACATTTTGGGGCTCGAAATATTACAGTATAATACCTTCATCTTTTCCTTCATTTTTAATTTAGTCATGCAAGTATTATCAAACTTGCACCACCTCCCTTAATAGTAAATCATGTGAATCAATAGTAAATCACGTGACTCAATAGTTCTAAACATGTGAAAAAATTAATTATAGTATATTACCTTCATCTATACCTCCATTTTTAACTTAGTCATGCAAATATTATCAAACTTGCACCAACTCCCCTAATAGTAAATGAATGTGATTCAATAGTACACACATGTGAACAAATATTATAATCATGTGAATTAATAGCAATTAATTGCTCATTTATCCGATTAATTACCCGATTGGTCAATATAACTTCCAGACATCAATTATTATCAAAATAAATGTCGGTTTCCACTAACACTAATAATCCCTACACAATGGAACTATCAATTTCATCTTTAATCAACACGAACTTATTCATCATTAATATTATAACTCAAAATATTTAACAACCGGTCGTTCCTGGAAAGAGGGGCTTTTCGATAAGGATTTCTCCTTTATTGGCGCCTTGATTAGGTGACCAAACCTCTCCTTGATGTAACTTTTAGACATTGTCAATATTGCAAATAATAATATGAATAACTTTGCATAGTCTCAATTATTGATTTAATAATATATCATATTATGCGATGATAATCTTGTGACAATATCTCGAATCAATAATATAGAGATATGATCGCGACAATTCTTGTAACAATAATTGAGTATAACCGAGTGACTTCTCATGTAAGCATCAATAATCAATACTGGTAGTGCTACTATGCAACCACACGTATTCTTCGTACTTTTACTTTACTACCGAGTAGTTCAACGGTTTTAACGGTAATAATTTTGTCATTATTTTTTATAAAAGATAATTACGTGCGTTTTCTTACTACGACAATACTTCCATTGTGGGGTTCACCAATGATTGTGCCATCCTACGGATATTCCCCGATAAAAAGAATATTCCCCGACCAAACGAATATTTTATAACAACTTGCATACTTCTCACATACATCACCCATTCTGAGTCACCAAATACATGGTACAGAAACAACTACAACTTTTATTATTACATTTGTCGTGAAAAATACGACAACACACATGCTGTGAGTTTAAATACAAATATTGTCTTCTAGACAATATCCACACTTAAATAAGTCCTCATTACAATTATTGATATAATATTTTACAAATAGTGAAGACTACTATAACAACTGCCACGAAACATTACTCCACATCCCGACTACTCCCCGCTATATTCTCGTTTCCTGAGAAGAAAAATGGAACAAAAAGGAAAAGGGTGAGCTCAACTAGCCTAGTAAAGAATATTATGACTGAAATAATGAACAACAAATTCTCGTTAGCCTTCAAAAAATCAGATAAAATATAATAGACAACCATTTTTAGATCAATATTCACAGCGAAAATAACAATTCATTAGAAGAGTTTAGTAGAGAATGAAATCTACTATTATCTATGAATTAAAAAGTCCATCATCAATATTTTATCCTGTAACATCAATCAATATACATCTTGCATCAAATATTCATCTTTGCACTGACGACCAAAGATATTCATTTGTATCACCATTGATCGTATTCATCTTTGCACTACTGAAAAGATATTCTTCAGTAATTATTCATCTTTTGCACTACGGGGCCAAAGATATTCATCAAGTATCACCATTAAAGACTAAGGATGATGAAAAACATTTTAGAGAACGAATCCAGTGAGATAAAAGGACAATGATTAGAGATTCGTACTTTAGATAATTCAAGTTCAAAAATACTCCATAATGGAGTAAAATTCAAGATTGAAGATCAAACATGGATTCAATTTCAAGAATAAGGGTCACAACAGATAACTTGGAAGGAGATTTTTTTTGTGAACAGTGCCGCGAACTAAAGATCAGAAACAATGAATCGTGAAACAATGAATCGTGAATAGTACCCGTGAACAGTACCCAGTCATGAAAAGTTCCTAATTTGATAAAAAGTTCAGACCAATATTCCTATGAAATGATATTAGATGAAGCAAAATTTCTAATCATTTTAGGAATTATAGAAGCAATACTTACCATATAAAGTTCAAATTTAGGAATACGGGATGAAATAATATTGCTTACGTAATATGGAGTATGAAAGAAAATAATTTTTCTCTCGAGTATAGCAATAAAATAATATCCTTTTACCTTAGTAGAAACTGCATTTGACTGGAATATCAGATATTATTCTGAGAAAATCTTGTAGAAAAACTACGCTCAAAGTATTCTTATACTCAAGAGAAATACTCACAATACTATAGAATAAGAATGTCTGATAATGAAAATGGTGTGATTTAGGATGGAGGTTTGCCCCCCTTTTATAGCACATTTCGGAGGAAGGAAAATCAACTCATGCCTAACTTCTGCTCATTTTTTAATACCTAACATCCTGCCTAACATTCTCATATTTTTCATATGGGTGGGGGCCACCCTTTGAAATAAGCTTGCAGGAATACAATGCCTACCTCACATTTTCCATGGTTGGGGCCCTTATCATTTTGGAAAAGCATACTTTGCAGGCAAATGAAATGGCCACCTACCAAAAACAAAGCACAAATGCATGTAGAAAAAATTACCTCCGCCCACCAACTTAGAAAAGCATTCAAGGAAAATTAAATCACATGTATATATATATATATGTTATTTAAACAATTATAATATATTTAATTAAATATTTTATCGGAGAAAAATAATTACCAAACTTTCAACAAATAACTCATACTAAAATTCCTTCATTTATATCCATATAAATAAATATTTCCTTATCATATAAATCAATAATTAATTATTTACAAATAATATTACAGAATCACAATTATGACAACCAGATCGTTCCCAGGAAAGAGGGAGCTTTCCGATAAGAATTTCACCTTATTGGTACGCAATTAGGTGACCAAACCATTTTTCTAGACAAAACTTCCTTAGACATTGCCAATAATGCTATCTAATAATATTATTCATATAATATGAATTATTGATCTGAAAATGGAAAATACTGTGCAGTGACAATTATTGAAACAACAATAATATAAAATATCAACGACAAATTATTAAATCAATAAAATAAAATATTGAAAAGTAATTACAGAATAATTATTGAGTAATGCCTTCTTACGTAAGAATCAATAATTCAAAATATTATTATGCAATACTGGTATACTCTTATGCGACCTCGTACATCTTATATTTTAACTAAAGGTAATCCAACAAAGGTTAATTCGTAACAATTACGTCGTTATTTATAAAAACTTAAACTTGTCATTTTCTTCATCCAACCGTTATTCTCACATGGGGCCCACAAATGGTCTGCTATTTGTCGTATGAATATTCCCGACAAAGAAGAATATTCCACGACCAAACGAATATTTCCCGACAAAATGAATATTTTATAACCACTTGCTTATTTTGAAAAATTTGCACATTTCACCCATAACCAAAGAATTATATCAAATTAAATCCTTATCATTTCAAGATAATGAATAAAGGAAATTCAATTTTATTTATAATAAGTTGGGGTCTTACAACTATTCCTTAAAGTGAGATCAACCGTAAGTTGCTTTGGACTATGCCCAAAAGGTTTGCTACTAAAATTACCACTCTTCAAGATTATGCTACTATTTCTTCCATGGATACTTTAACTTTATTTGGTGAATTAGAAGAATATGAACATCAGTTAAAGAGATATGATGATGAGGAGAAAACCCCTCGAAGAAAGGTCTTGGCTCTTACTGCAGATAATGAAGAGGAACTTGATGATGACTCGGATGAAGAAATAGCCATGATGTCAAGCAGACTCAAGGGGCTACTACAAAGGAATAATAAGAGAAGAAATACTTTCAATTCAAATAAAGTCAAAGGAAAGAAAACTGAAGAGACGTGCTTTGAATGTGGACGTCCTGGTCACTTCAAGAAAGATTTCTTTCAATTAAAGAACAAGGGGAAGACAAACTACAAAGACAACAAGAAGAACAAAGCCCTTGTGACTTGGAGTGATGAGTAATCCGAAGTGGAGATCGATGCTAAAGATGAGATAACACAAGTATGCTTTGTGGGAATTGAAGGTGAATCTTGTAACGACCGAGAAATTCGGATCCTTTGTAAAATAATTTTATTTAATAAAATAATGAATAAAATTATATTCCTTGTTATTATTAAGTGATAGTAAGATGAATGTCGTTCTATAAACTAGAAACGTCTGAATGTCGTAGTATTTTGACTTCATGACAAAATTAACGTGTTTTAATTTCTAAGACGAAAATAAAAGTTTTTCGAGAAATTTTTTGAAAAACACTATTCATTGATATTTGCTCGGGAATTACTTTTGAACTTCCGAGAAATACGTAACGATATAATATCGAAGTGAGTTGGATTATGTAATAATAATTCAAGTATGGAAAACGTAATTTTTCGCATGCGGACGTAATTCAAGAATGTTAGAAAAATAAAGCGTTAGAAGTTATTGAAATGATCGTATAATGTATATGTATTGTACGAGGTATTGAATACGAAGTATGATATGAGTATGTATGAAGGATGAGATATCATATATTGTGAATTAATATACAAAAGAGAAGACGAGTATAATACGTAGAGAATATGTAATAAGATTTTTAGCCAAATGAATTGGACTTGTAAGATTGTTAGTAATTGGTAGAGTCCAATGGAATATAATGTGCAAGCCCAAGTGTGGGAAATGTTAAAGCCCAAGTGGTTATTAAGGTAAAGTCCAAAGCAAATTAATGCAAGCCCAAAATGAATAAGCTAAGCTAATTAAACTAAGCCTAATAAATGATCCAATAGGTAAAGCTTGATCCATGGGGCAATCCATGGGTGAACTTGGTGACCAAGAATTTTGAGTGGTGACCAAGATATTAGTGTAATGACCAAGCAAATGAAATGATTTGTGTTGGACAAGTTAACTTAATTAAGAAATAATTAATCGTAAGGAGGTTAGTTTAAGGAGGTGGGATGTGGCTTTTGACCATTATGCCCTAACTTAGGAAATCCTATAAATAGAAGGCTTTGGATTTCATTATTGCTTGTTTATTTTCATCCAACACAAATAAGTTAAGTGTTAGAGAGAATAAGCACTTATAAGCTAAACTTCTATATTTGTTTCATGAAGAAGAAGAACTAGGTCATCAAGGGTAAGACTCTTGTCCTATAATCTTCCATCTCTTCCATTATAGCTTGATAGTGAAGTGATGGTGTTGTATGCTAAGAATTATATGAATGAATAAAATAAGGACTTAAGTCCTAATAAGCCGAGAATAAGAACTTTGTTCATAGATAAGCTATGAATTAAGTAAGAACTTGTAAGACTTGTATCATGTTTGCATGAATGTTGTTAACATGATGAAAGTATGTAAGAATGATGAATAAAGGACTTAAATTATCATAAGTCATGAGAATAGAAACTATAAGTAGTTTATACTTTGATAAGTTATAAACTTATGAAAAATAAGCCATAATTTATCATGAAAATAAGTTGATGTAATTTGAGGTTGACATGTCCATATGATGAATTGAATTCATTTAGAATGATGATCAAATGTGACACCCCCAAATCCAGGTAATTCATTCCCACAAGATTTGGTGTTCACTATCCAATCATTCATATCTATCTACCCAAATAAAATAACATTTAACCATTAATCCTCCCTTTAAATAAGGTTACATTATTAAATAAAATCTTCTCAGGTTGTCTAATCTTTAAACATCATTCAAGTGCAAAAATAAAATTATTACATCACATCATTATATAAAAGTCTATGACTATCACAATAAATAAAATTACAAGTCTGCATCACTTGTATATTTTTCCCTTTCCTTTGCTAGTTGAAGGCTCATCTACCTTCTCAACTTTAGCTGCAATGAGTGTATAAATATGCAAGAGTTAGTAAAATAAATGCTCACTAGATATATCAATATGTCAACAAGATTATAATAGCTGCCAATAAATAGGCTCATCTAAACTGAGTAGTACTCTAGCAATGATAACCAAAGACTGAAATCAAAATATGGAATATAAATATCCGAGGGTCATAAGACCACGAACTATGTCCACAGTTGCGAGTAATCTTTCAACTCCAACTTTAACAGTCATAAGACTATAAGGACTCCTCGTACTTAGGGGGATCAACCCTTCGTACAATGTATTGTGCACAAACATTTCAATGCTAAGCGTAAATTATCCCCTAATAATAGGGTTGTTCATCTCAGTATTTTGAGTACAAGTCCGCACCAAAGAAAGTTTGGTTTGGATAAGCTTTCAGGAGTAATTTGAAGTTTAACGATCATCAAGTAGAGGACTAGTTGAATCAATAGTGTTTGATAACACAACAGTTGGTCAAAAATAACATAATATGGAACAATGAATAAGTGTAAGCAAACTAACAATATTTCGAACTCATGCTTAGAAACAACTACAATGCATAAGTATTGAATGACAATAAACCTTGCTTGAACAATATTAAGCTAGGACTATGAATTATTGAATATACATTAAGTAATAACAAGCTAAAAATAAAGCTTGCTCAATATGAGAATAGCTTGTGTCAAGTAAATGAAATAAGATAATTTAACATTAGAATTAGTATTCAAGAAAATTGCACTCATAGTACATGAAGGTTAATAAAGAAACTTGCTTAACAATAAACAAGTTAGATTACATCAATAAATATTGAAATTCAAAACTTGCTCGAATGAAGACATGATCATAGCTAGCTTATTCAAATAATAATTAGGAATACAAGGGTTCGCTTAATGAAACTTTAAAGTAAGAAACTTGCTGTAGAGTTAGAAAACTTGCTCAATGTAAAAAGAGAAGTTTAGAAACTTGCCTCGAGCATAAGCTATAAAAATAAACTCACGTTCACCTACACATAATTTTAGAACCACAATACCTATTAGATATGCTAACATACCATAACATGTACATTTCTAGCTAAACTTATCATTTTAGCACAAGTCTTTCATTACCATTTACAATTTTAGATATTCCAAGTGTTTTACTTCGCAACAGTTGTCTAATATTCATTGTGTATACTAGGTTATCACATAACGCGTTCGAGATTTACTAATCATTTTTACCACTTTGAATTCACTAACCACATAATCACAACTCTGTTTTAGCCTTGTTGTTACATGTTGGACACATTAACATAACCTTAAACCAAGTGGTAAGGTATTCCAAGGTTTGCAGAAAATACAGAACAAACTGTCTCAAGACAGGTACGTATACCATTGCACCATACACACTGGGACCGGACCACAAATTGGCAGTATTACTGAACAGAAAGCGTAAATCGATGAGCGAACAAGAGTCAATTTTAGCCCAACAAACACAAATTTCACCCACTAGACAGTAGTATTAACACGTACAATTGATACCAAACCGTCATACACATGTTTCCTCACATACTTATCAATATAGAACAATTTAACATCAATTATACTAGTTTAATTCCTCAAATTTCCAATTTTCATACAAAAACTCAATTTTTGACATCCTCTTCATAAATCAACATTGTGATCTCTATACTTGGCCAAATTACTTCGTTCAAATTACATTATGCTAGTTTCTTAAAGAACTAACATATACAAAACTCAATTAACATCTTAGCATGCAAGTTGACCATCAAAATTGATACTTACATAGCTACATAAGAAAATATATACATTGTCAAAATTTTCTAATGTTAGAACGGAATTAGCATACAAACTCCTGTTTACATACAACTTCAACCATCTCAACACATATAACCACAACTCTCTCATTGTATAACAACAATTCAACGAATTTGATTTCACAGAGTACATGAAATTTTACCGTGAACACAAATACGCATATATATATATATATATACAATACTAAGGTTATGTAAAAATACCTTTAATTTGCTTGAAATTCTTGCTATCACCACTGAGTTTGCTACAAAAATTCTTAAGATTCTCCTAATTTCCTCACAGCTTTTCTCTCAATTCTCTCTGAACTCTCAAACTTAGAGAAACTAGAATGCATAAATCAACTAATAGCCAGTATGCGTAATAACAAAGATACAAAACTGATATGGTCATAATAAGCCTCATCAATTACAACATATAACCTATATATTATATTTATTATTTTATTTATTTTATTTAAATTCAAAAATTAGAAATGCAAAAACCATAAGGCTTTGTTTGGCAAAACCCTTTAAATTTTAAAGAATTAATATATTTAAGCCTTGTTTGGCAAACCCACATTAAACTCCTTTATTTTATTTTAATAAACAATTTAGTTTATAATTCATAATTATATCTTATTTATTTGGATTTCTATATCCAACATTAATTAAATAAATCAATCACATGTCATATTTTAATTTGAATATATCATTTAAGCAAATATTACCAAATTATAATTTTATTTAATAATTAAACACATCAACTTAAATTATTAATTCAAAACAACAATTATAACTTCTCATGTATATTAATTTAATTTAGAATATTATCCAATAAATTTAGATTCATAAATATTTATTAACAACCATCACATCAATAAATATTTAATCCACAATAAACACCTCAAATAAATATTTATATAATTTAATAAATATTTAAATTATAATTTAAAATTCCGGATTGTTACATCCTTCCCTCCTTACAAGGATTCTGTCCCTAGAACCAGAATTTAAACAATCAAATCGTCACATTCTTCCCTACTTACAAAGATTCTGTCCCCAAAATCGAAGACACAGACTAAATAAATAACCAAGGGTAATTCTTCATCATATCAGCTTTGAGTTCCCACGTAGCCTCTTCGACCTTGTGGTTCCTCCATATCACCTTCATATAAGGTATCACTTTATTCCTAAGCACTTGTTCTTTCCCGTCGACTATCTGGATAGGAATCTCTTCACAAGACAAATCTTTTACGAATCTGCAATCGGTTCATACTTTCGATCACATGGTTGTAATGTCGGGTTTATACGCCGTAAATAACAAACACATGAAAACATTATGCACATGTTCTAATTCTGGAGGTAAGGTACTTCTCCCACTCTGCGTAGAATCTCGAAAGGTCCAATAAATCTTGGGCTGAGCTTTTCTTTCATGCCAAAACGAATTTTCCCCTTCCAAGGAGAAACTTTCAGGAACACGAAATTTCCTGCTTCAAATTCATGATTCTATCGGTGTTGATCAGCATACTTTTTCTATTGATCTTAAGAAGCTATTAATCTTCCTCTGATGAGTTTGACAACTTCAATGATCATCATTGTATTCGATTCTCGTCCCTAGCAATTGACGTTCACCAACTTCATCCCAGCATAATGGAGTTTTGCATTTCCTGTCGTATAATGCCTCGTATGTCGGCTTACCAATGCTTGCATGGTAATTGTTGTTGTATGCAAATTCCACCAACGGTAGATGATCATCCCAGTTTCCTTTGAAATCCATGATGCACGCTCTAAGCAAATCTTCAAGCGTTTAGATTGTTCGTTCGCTTTGCCCATCGGTTTGCGGATGATATGTTGTACTCATCTTCAATTCTGTTCCCATGCATTCTTGAAGTTTCTTCTAGAAATTTGATGTGAACCTCAGATCTCGATCTGACACAATAGATACTGGAACTCCATGTCTCGACACGATTTTATTAACATATAATTTTGCTAGCTGATCAAGATTAAATCTAATCTTTATTGTCAAAAAGTGTAAAGATTCTGTCAGTCTGTCCACTATAACCCATATCTCATCCTATCCTTTCTGAGTCGTTGGAAGGCCTACCACAAAATCCATTGTGATATGCTCCCATTTCCATTCCGGTAATTCCAACGGTTGGAGTAATTTGCTTGGTCTTTAATGCTCGGCCTTCACTTTCTGACATGTCAAGCACTTTGCAACGCATTCTGCAAAGTTTCTTTTCATATTTAGCCACCAAAAATGTCGCCGCAAATCTTGATACATCTTTTTACTTCCTGAATGAATCGAATATCTTGAGCTATGAGCTTCTGTCAAGATGTCTTCTTTAATATCTTGTACTTTTGGAACCCAAATTCATCCCTCGAATCTTAGCATTCCTTCAGTATCAACATTGAACTTCACTCCTTTCCCTCGACCACGCTTTCCTTTATTTTTCTGCATTCCTCATCTTATAGTTGAGCGTTCTTCACTTTGTCTACTAAAGTTTGACTGGCTTCCATCTTGTACAGTTTTTCATCGGAGTCTTTTGGAAATTTGATTTCCAACTCTAACCTTGCCATTGCTGAAATAAGCTCCTCCTTATCTGTTAACAACATCAACTTCTCTCAGCCTTTCCTACTCAAGGCATCTGCAACAACATTTTCTTTGCCTAGATGATAAAAGATCTCGCAATCGTAATCCTTTATCAATTCCATCCATCTCCTTTACCGCATATTCAGGTCCTTTTAAGTGAAAATATACTTCAGACTCTTATGGTCTGTGTAGATCTCACACTTCTCTCTATAATTGAATAACCAATCAATTCCTAATATCACATCAAACTCTCCAAGTTTTAACAGGATTAAATCTACTTTCATAACATTCCCCTTAATGTTCACCCTACAGTTCTTATATACGAACCTAATAGGAATCACCTCCCTATTCGCAATTTCTATGTTTAAAGGAAAATTCAACTCTTAACTAGGTATTTCTAACTTCTTAGCAAAATCATCAGATATAAATGAGCATGTAGCACCCGAATCAAATAAAATATATGCATTTATATCATTGATTGGGATAATGACACTGTGACGCCCCCAAAATTAGGTATACGTCATCCATCTTGGGTCGCCACTTACATGGTACATAAATTCAAATACAACTTACTAATATAACATGCGGTGTACAATACGACATAAACGTGAGTTTGAATACAAATATTATCTACTAGATATTATACAAACTCAAAAGGAGTCCTCATTACAACTATTATCACACTATTTCACGTAGAATAGTGAGGACTACTAATGCTATCCTCTCGGACCATTACTCCGTTCCCAGACTCGTCCCAACTATATGTTCTCATTTCAAGAGAAGAAAACGATGAAAGAAAAGGTGAGCTCAACTAGCCCAAAGAAGAAATATTATGACTAAGATAATGCGAATAAATTATCATTAGCCTTCATAGTGTTAAACCGATAAAATACAATAGACAACCGGTTTTAACTGCATGAATAAGCAATCCATTAAAAGAGTCAAGTAGAGAATAAAGTCTACTATCTTTTTAGGTTTTAAAAAGTTTTCATCAATTTTTATCATTGAGACTCGACAATAAATAAACCACCACATCTAATCATCCTCGTACCCTTGGCCAAGGATTTTCATCAAATTATCAATGGTCATGACTATACCGAATCACCCCTCGGTCATAATCATACCAAAACTATCCATCATTTACAGAGCCAACGAGGACTTTTGTCACATCATTTATATCAAGTCATGATTATATCGAATGATCCACGGTCATAATCATACTAAGTTCATCTATGCACGTAAGCCAAAGATAACATAATATAACATGAGGATGATGACAATGACATAATAATTCAATAAAACAAGTTCAAGAATTATTTAATCCATGAATTATTAACGTCCAAATTGTCAACATGATCTTTGTTTAAGTAGAGTAAAATTCAAGAATGATCGGAAGAATATTTCCATGAAAAGATACTGGATGAAACGCAAATATCAAGGATATTCTACTAATTTCATGGAGTATAGAAGTCAAAGTTTTAACCAACTGGGTATAATAAAGAATGGAATAACAAAAGAAATCACCATGCATGCGGTGCGTTGATATGAAAGTTATTCCAATGTAATAATAATAACGGAATCGAAGTCGGTGAAATTCACAATCGGCGGGATGTTCCAATGTAATAATAAAGATGGAACCAGGATCCGTGTAAAACACATGAATAGGATATTCCAATAGAATGATAAAGACGGAACCAGTCCAAGTGTAAAACACACGCATGTGATGTTCCAACAGTAATAATAAAAAGCGGAACCAGTGTCCGTGTAAAACACACGCATGCGAGGATGTTCCAACAGAATAATAAAAAGCGGAACCAGTCCAGTGTAAACACATGCATATGATGTTCCAACAGAATAATAGAATAATGTCACCAAGTATAGGGTAAACCACGTATACAGGTTATTCCAACAGAATAAATAAGAATGGAATAACATAAGGATTTCACCAAGTATAGGATATGCCGCATATACAGATGTATATAGTATGTCACTTTTACAAAGTTATTCCAATGTAATAATAGTGAATGGAATAACAAAAGTTCTCTTCAAGAAGAAAGAATAACACCCCTCACCGTAAATGAACCTAATATAGAAGTAGTGAAGTAGCGAATACTCTTCTTCTTTCTATAATTTTCTCTATAGCTTCTCTCTATATTTCTCTCTAGAGTTTCAATGATTTAAAGTAAGAAAATAATGAAGGAATGAGCTTCATTTATAGGAAAATGGAATGCATAGTAACTAATCCATGAACGGTCCAGATTGATTTACTTTAATCTGACGGTCCATATTTAAAGCAAAATCTTTTAAATAAAATATAATATATTCTATTTATATAAAAACATTTTACTATGCAAACACTATGCAACACTATGCAAAACACTATGCAAAAAACACTATGCAACACTATGCATAATAAAATATAATATATTCTATTTATAGAATAACTTTAATAAAGTATTCTGCTTTATATAAAAGATGTTTCGCTTTTATTACGTTAATAATACTGAATAAAACAAAACGTCATTATCGCTATAATAATTCATATTATTAATCGACAATAATGGAATCAAACCGAGTGACTTCTCACATAAGCATCAATAATCAATACCGGTAATGCTACTATGCAACCACGTGACATCATACTTTTACTTTTACTCTGAGTAGTTCAATAGTATCAACCATGTAAAACTTCCGTCGTTATTTCAATAAAATATTTTTGTCGCTTTTCTCAATCCGACAATAATTACATTGTAGGGTCCACCAATGATTGAGTAGTTATCTAATATTCCCTCGCTAAACCAATATTCCCGACCAATCGAATATAATATAACCACTTGCATACTTTGCAAAAATTTATAAATACTACCCACAACTATAATATTATCTCAAATTCACACCATAATATTAAAAATTATTTCACAAAATTTAAATCTTTATTGATAAAATCACAGGTCTCACAATCTCCCTCCTTATGGAATTTAGCCCTCGAAATTAGAATGCGATACTGGTATGATAAAGAGGTGAGGATACCTTGAATACCTTTATTGTTAAAAATATTAAATTCATCTTCAGTAATCCGCCAAAGATATTCATTAACAATTCATCTTTTGCACTACTGTGCCAAAGATATTTATTAACAATTCATCTTTTACTTGCCAAAGATATATAATCGTAAAACAAATAATCTCGAGACTCGACTTAATAGTAGCACAACCATGAATTATCCATGCACTACTTGGCTAAGGATATTCGTGTTTTCAATTACTGGCCATGATTATACTTAGAATAATCCGTGGTCACAATCATACCAAGTCTATCAATGCACTACTGACCAAAGATGACTTTTACCACATCCATGAATTAATATTTCATTGTTTGAGACTCAAATTTCGATAATTAATCCATATCATCGAATCATCCACGCACTACTGTGCCGAGGATATTCATTAGTATCACGACCACAAATTATCCATGCACTACTACCAAAGATAATTGTGTATTCATTAGTATCACGACCACAAATTATCCAAGCACTACTACCAAAGATAATTGTGTATTCATTAGTATCACGACCACAAATTATCCATGCACTACTACGAAAGATAATCGTGTATTCATTAGTATCACGACCACAAATTATCCATGCACTACTACCAAAGATAATTGTGTATTCATTAGTATCACGACCACAAATTATCCATGCACTACGGCGAAGATAATCGTGTATTCATTAGTATCACGACCACAAATTATCCATACACTACTGACGAAGATAATTGTGTATTCATTAAGATCACGACCACAAATTATCCATGCACTACTACCAAAGATAATTGTGTATTCATTAATATCACGACCACAAATTATCCATACTTTACTACCAAAGATAATTGTGTTTTCAATTACGATTATGATTATACCGAACAATCCCCTCGTCATAATCATACCAAGTCCATCTATGCATTACAAAGCCACGATGACTTTCAACATAATATAAGCATGAGGATAATGATATAAAGAATCAATCAAATGAGATAAAGGATAAATATTAAACATTTATAATATAATTTATCCAGGATTCAAGAATATCCCCATGTTTTCAATCACTTAATAATCTCATAATCTAATATCATTAATATTATAACAATATTTTAATCACTTCTTAAATTTATAAACAATTTATCTTAATTGTTTACGCTTTACCATATAATGCATTTAATCATTCAAAAATGTCATACTCATAAGATATCATCACCAATTATCAAATCTCTCAAAAAAATATGCATATACTCTATATAAGATTCTCTAGCCATAAAATCCTATTTTCAACTTTGTTACTTCACATAACATATTTAACTCATATGTTCAGTAACTAAAATATTTTCATGAAAATACCAAATCAGTCCCAAAAATATTTCTTTTCTGGGATTTAGCATAATATAGTCCCATGATGAAAATATATTTTTCTCGAAATTTTTAAAATTCATTTACTATTTTTCAAAAATCAATTTCTAATTAATTTCTTAAGAAATTAGCTACCTCAAGTTTAACTCCAAAAATTCCCAAATCTTGGAAGGACCTTACACATGTTAACGTGAGCTTCTAGTTTAAATTTCATGGTCATCGGAGTTATAGAACTCCGGTTATAGCGTTTTTAAATCGGAAAAACCTAAATATTGAAATAGTCATAACTTGCTCATTTTAAGTCGAAATGAATTCATTTTTGGACAGGAGGTACTTTATACCATATACCTTCATGTCCCAAAAGGCCAGAATTTTCTCATAATTTAAGTGGCCGAAACAGCCCTTAAAGTTTCTGGCGATAGCATTTTGAAATTTATAGCTTTGGCCTCCTTTGCTAAAATCAGTCCACACAAAAATCTACAACACCTTTTCCAGTAATTCCACTTGGATTAGTTAGGTAACTCATAGATCTAACTCTAGGACTTGACCACATTCAAAAATTCAAAATATAATAAGAGATATGGTCATTTGAATTTCATATTACGTTTTCACCAAAATCGATTTTCAACTCTTTGTGATTTCTAAGAAACTTTCATGTTTTTTACATACTAACCAACATAACTCATCATAAAACTTACTAATACCACGAATACCCATGATTTTCATTATTCCATTGCTTTTATTATGACTTTCATCATAAACCATTTAAATGCTTCATTTAGTTGAAGAAATATTTGAGGTTTAAGAAATGGGTTTTTTATCTTTGAATCAATACAAAATTCGATTTCACGCTCTAGGGTAGGCTAGGAAATCTTCAAGAATACGTCAAGAAATTTATTAATGATAGAAATATCATTCAAAATCATTACTCTTATCCAAGACTTGGATAGTACGTCACATTGATACCAACCGTGACTTCTATCCCTTAACCTAGATAGCACCTCACAATGATACCTATAAACTTGCCATCTTCATTCACGATGTCGCTGCGAGAAAGTCCGCTTCTGTGCATTCCACACAAGGAAGTTGACAACGAAAGGTTCTGGGCTCTTTACTTATGGCTTGATATCACAAAGATTAACTTTAGGATTTGGTTACTTTGAATTAGTATAACAGTTGGTTAGGAATATGAAAGCTAACAACCTTACAAAAAGAATAATGAGTAGTTAATCAATCGTTTTTAAAATTACCTCAAAGGCAAGTATTTTCAAAGAGATAAGATCGACAGTAACGTGAAAGTGTTTATTTGAAACAACAAGATTAATAAACGATGGAGGTAACGAAGGTTTCTCCCAACGAAGTTTCAATAGATAAATCAAAGTCTAATTTCTCCGAGTCAAATTTAAGCGTTGAACGCAAAGCAAGAGAGATAAAAGAATGGGTAGAACCGGGTATCTAATAAGGTATAGACTTCATGAAGAATTTATAATTAACTAACCCGTGCTAACCGTTCGGGTTACCCACTTTTTTTCGAGAAGTCACGAAAAACGCTCTTCCTGAAACCACCAGACTTTGTTTTGTCCAGTATCCGCCTTTGGTGCCACTATCCCAAACCGGACTTGACTTGATTGCACAACAAAATTGAGCTAAATTACCTTCTCTTCTTGCAATTTCCACTTTTATTATCTTTGCCATGATTACCAATCAAGTGGTTACCATTCTTAACATGGTAATTTCCCCGATGGTTATCATTGTTCGATAGCCAGTTGCCACCAATATGATTATTATCGTATTGTTGGTTGTTACCTTTTGTTTGAATTTGAATCAACACTCTCACGTACTTCATTGCTTATCTCAAAGATTTTCATATATCATTCTCAAACACTTTGCCACAAAACAAGGGTTAATTAACATATCACATATTATCCCTATACTCGTGACCAATTAAATACCAAATAAATTTAGGTAGGTCATACTAGCGAAGGAATTCTGCTCTCTCCCTCCTAGTTCTTATCTCACATCTCGGCCGGGGATCATATCCTAAGCTCGATACTAACCTGTGACTCCCCGAAATTAAGTATCGCCACCCATCTTGGGTCGCCACTTACATGGTACATAAATTCAAATACAACTTACTAATATAAGCGTGCGTGTACAATACGACATAAGCGTGAGTTTGAATACAAATATTATCTACTAGATATTATACAAACTCAAAAGGAGTCCTCATTACAACTATTATCACACTATTTCACGAATAGTGAGGACTACTAATGCTATCCTCTCGACCATTACTCCGCTCCCCAGAGCTTCGTCCCGGCTATGTTCTCATTTCACAAGAGAAAAATGAAAGAAAAAGGGTGAGCTCAACTAGCCCAAGAAGAAATATTATGACTAAGATAATGCGAATAAATTATCATTAGCCTTCAACAATGTTAAACCGATAAAATACAATAGACAAACCGGTTTAAATCTGCGATGAATAAGCAATCCATTAAAAGAGTCAAGTAGAGAATAAAGTCTACTATCTTTTAGGTTTTAAAAGTTTTCATCAATTTTTATCATTTGAGACTCAAACAATAAATAAACCACCACATCTAATCATCCACACATACCACGGTCAAGGATTTTCATCAAATTATCAATGGTCATGACTATACCGAATCACCCCCGGTCATAATCATACCAAAAACTATCCATCAACGCATTACAGAACCAACGAGGACTTTTGTCACATCATTTATATCAAGTCATGATTATACCGAATGATCCTCGGTCATAATCATACTAAGTTCATCTATGCACGTAAGCCAAAGATAACATAATATAACATGAGGATGATGACAATGACATAATAATTCAATAAAACAAGTTCAAGAATTATTTAATCCATGAATTATTAACGTCCAAATTATCAACATGATACTGTTTCGTAGAGTAAAATTCAAGAATGATCAGAAGAATATTTCCATGAAAAGATACTGGATGAAACACAAATATCAAGGATATTCTACTAATTTCTGGAGTTATAAAGTCAAAGTTTTAACCAACTTGGGTATAATAAAGAATGGAATAACAAAAGAAATCACCATGCATGCGGTGCTTAGATGATGAGTTATTCCAACGTAATAATAATAACGGAATCGAATCGTGAAAATTCACACCAAGCATGATGTTCCAACAGAATAATAAAGATGGAACCATCCGGTGTAAAACACATGCATAGGATATTCCAACCGGAATGATAAAGAGCGGAACAGTCGGTGTAAAACACATGCATGGGATGTTCCAATGAGAATAATAAAAAGCGGAACCGGTCCGGTGTAAAACACATGCATGTGATGTTCCAACGAGAATAATAAAATGGAACCAGTCCTTGTAAAACACACGACATGATGTTCCAATAATAATAGAATAATGTCACCAAGTATAGGGTAAACTGCAGATCTGAAAAGTTATTCCAATGTAATAAATAAGAATGGAATAACATAAGGATTTCACCAAGTATAGGATATCGCATACTGATTATGTATAGGTATGTCACTTTTACAAAGTTATTCCAATGAGAATAATAGTGAATGGAATAATGAAGTTCTCTTCAAGAAGAAAGAATAACACCCCTTACCGTAAAAAGAACCTAATATAGAAGTAGTGAAGTAGCGTAAATACTCTTCTTCTTTCTATAATTTTCTCTCTATAGCTTCTCTATAATTTCTCTCTAGAGTTTCAATGAATTAAGAAGAAAATAATGAAGGAATGAGCTTCTATTTATAGGAAAATGGAATGCATAAGTAACTAATCCATGAACGGTCCAGATTGATTTACTTTAATCTGACGGTCCATATTTAAAGCAAAATCTTTTAAATAAAATATAATATATTCTATTTATATAAAAACATTTTACTATGCAAACACTATGCAACACTATGCAAAACACTTATCTGAAAACACTATACAACACTTATGCATAATAAAATATAATATATTCTATTTATAGAATAACTTTAATAAAGTATTACATTTTTATATAAAAGATGTTTCGCTTTATTACGTTAATAATACTGAATAAAACAAAACGTCATTATCGCTATAATAATTCATATTATTAATCGACAATAATGGAATCAAACCGAGTGACTTCTCATGGCAGCATCAATAATCAATACTGGTATCTTTCTATGCAACCACACGTATTCTTGTACTTTTACTAACGGAAGTAGTTCAACAATATCAACGGTAAAACTTCCGTCGTTATTTCAATAAAATATTTTTTGCCGCTTTCTCGATCCGGCAATAATTACATTGTGGGTCCACCAATGATTGAGTAGTTATGCGAATATTCCTGCTAAACCGAATATTCCCAGACCAATCGAATATAATATAACCACTTGCATACTTTTGCAAAATTTATAAATACTACCTGAACTATAATATTATCTCAAATTCACACCATAATATTAAAAATTATTTAAACAAAATTTAAATCTTTATTGATAAAAACGGGGTCTCACAGACACGACATCTTTCGATTGCACCATGTCCTGCACCGTCATGTTGAAGGTTCTAGTTGTGGGCTTATTTGTTGATGTTGGCCCAGCAATAGTCAGTGTACCTCCACTAGCATTTCCCTTGCTTCTATTCGCCTCACCGGATCTCTTCTTAGGGCATTCATGAGCAAAATGATCCTTGGACCCATACGTGAAGTAAACGTTCTTCTTAGGTTGATTGTAATTTGGGGCGATGTGATCCTCATGGCCACAATTGAAGCATACTCGTTTCCCCATAAACCACACACCCTTCGCCTTGCGTTCGTCTATGATCCATCATTCTCCATCACTACTGCAAATGTCTTCAATTGGAACAGGGAGACCCTACTGTACAACCAGGGCTTCAGTCCCTGCTCGAACCTCTTCACCTTGCATTTGTCCGTGCTGGCTTGATATGGCGCAAACCTCGCCAACTCATTGAATCTTGTGGCAAACTCATATACCGACATCGTTCCCTACTTTAGTTCCAAAAACTGCATTTCTAGCTGACTCTTCGAACTTTCTGGGAAATAGGTGTCGAAGAACATCTCCTTGAACCTTTCCCAAGACATTACCCCTTGACCTCCTCGGGTTTTATTGGCTTGCCACCAATAACTCGCTTATGCTTTCAACATGAATGTTGCAAAAGTAGTCTCTTGGTTATCCTTTACCCTAGCAACGTCTAAAACCTTCTCTATTTCCATGATCCAGGTCTGAGCCTCAACTGGATTCATGGTCCCATGGAATTCTGGTGGTCCAACCGCCTTGAAATCCTTAAATGTTGTACCTTAGTTACGAGGTTGATTACAGAAAGCACCCGTCGATGCGCCACTAGTCTATTGACTGGGTTACCTTCCACATTGTTGTTATTGGTTTCCTTAGTGGTTCTCTGTCAGGGTGGTTGACGTCTTGGAGGCATTTTCTGCTAAAAAATACACTCATTAGTCTATTACTCCATTTCTTTAAGTATTTCTACTTAATTTACACACAAAAATTTATCACGTAACACATAACACTTTGAATAAAATAATAACTTTTATTCATTCATAATCTTAAAAAATATCAAAACAATAGTGTCATTGCCATTTACATTACTTTCCTAAACTACAAAAGTTGTAGGATCACTTCATCATCATCACATCCCTTTGGTTGCATTATACCCGGGATTTACATCTTATTTACTCATCAATTACATAATAATTACATATCAACCTACGATGTCCTACTAAGATGCTATGTAGCCTTACGATGCTCTTCCTCCATAATTCGGAACATTATTCGGCGATCTAATATGTATGATGGTAGCATCTCGAACTGAATGGGATAACCCATGAACCGATACTGAGCTCGATTGATCACGGTGTTGAATATGTTATTCATGTCTTCCATCTTCATCCTCTTTGCTTGCACATCTCTCTCTGCCATCCTGGCTCGTTGATAAGTTTCCTCATGTGCGTCTTCGGCTCTTGCCCTCTTAGTAGATTCCTCCTTCAGCTTATTCTCCAGTTCTGCAATCTTCTCCATCAGTTGCTCGTTTTCCCTTTCCGTGCGGCTCAGCTTCTATTCAACGTTATTCAGACGTTCCTCTCGATCCTGGATCTCGTCGTCCTTCTGTGCCATCGAGGTCTGTTGTTCAGCTACTATCTCCTGCAACTCCTCGACGGTATCCTAAAGTTCCACATTACGGTCATACACCTCGTCGTAATACGGCCAGCTATCGAGGTAAGTGAAATCTCTTCCTCCTCGTTCTCCTCATCCGATTATGGTAGCTCCATGGGGTCTTCCTCATCCGTCTCTATCTCATCATCCTCATCAGGTACTCTCTCCTGCTCAACTTCTGTGACCGACGGAACTGTTTCCCGTGGCAGTAGAACCATGGTATCATATGAAGTTGTAATGTATAAATGATTAATTATCTGGGTATTCTAGAAACTGAGAAAGGAATTAAATGTTTATATAATCATTAATATTAAATAAGGTATAATGTGATTATGTGAGTAGTAGAAATAATTATGGAACTACTCGGATAATAATACCTGACGACGATATTTTATTACATGTATTTAATGTACATGGATTATATGATGTAAGTGTAAAACTTATCTTTAAATTCCTAATATGGTAACAATTGTACCTTAATATTACATTATAGGGATTAAAAGAACCAAACCAAGCCTTACATGCCCAAATGCTGAGACATTTGCTCTTGTCCCAAATTAAGTGTCACAAGGTACATGAACAGTGGGCTAAAACTAAGTTGCGTATTCTCCAAGTGGCTATTGTAATGTCCCGAGAGTTTGAGAATATAGTATATGATAATGATCCTTGGGGAAAGATAATGAACGGGTCAAAGAATATGTAATACTCAAATATAACTGAGTCTAAGTAAAGGTTATGAAATAAAACTTACAAGAATTATTCTAAAGAATGGTGGGAGTAGGAAATATAAAACCTATATTAAGGTAATGTGTTGAAGTTATTTAACGAAGAGATTTGATGAAAACCTGAGTATGGTAGGGTTTCGGTGATTCCGAGGACGGAATCCTTATAAGGGGGGAAAGATGTGACAACCCGAATTTTTATAAATTATTAAAATAAGAATTTAATAATTAAAATTCTTATTATGAGATGTTTGAGTTTGAGTAGGTATATATAAGTGCTATATATTTTGAAATATGTGATCTGGTGTGAAGAGATATATATATTCATATATTGGGAAAGTGAGGTTTAATAGTTAAGTTAAGCTGTTGAAAAATTAAATGAGTTTAGTAATTATTTTAAATATTTATTTAATTAAATAAATATTTTAAATAAATTATTTATTGAGAAAATAAATAATTTATGAAATTGTGGTATAATAATTTAGTTGTGTGTGTATGATTAATAAATTAAAGCAAAAGGTAAACTTTATTCTTTGAAGATTTAATTTAATGAATTAATTAAATTATTTAATATTAAAGGGAATGAATAAATTAAATAAAGTCATATTTCTAATTTATTAATTAAATTAGATATATAACTATTTATTAATTATAAGTATAATGATAATAAGATTTTTATTATTAATATGAGTTATTTAAATTAACTAAACTATGTTATTTAAATTAATCAACTAAGGGTGTGACATGAAACTATATAATATAAGATAATATAAAAGTAATTTAGTTTGGGGGAAAAATTGGTAGCCAAACAAGGCCTTGTGGCCTTTGGCTTGTTCATTCAATGACGTCTTTTGTTATTTTCTAACGACGAAATGCATTGGGGTGGCGATTTCTTATACACATCTTATTTTCTAAGGAGAAATAACGAGAGGTTTAGAAAGAGGCTTGGAAGAAGAGAGGAATACGGTGGAAATTGAGAGATTAAGCTTTGTGAGATTTTGGCGAGAGGAAGGAGATTCACCATCTTTTTGCTAAACGTATAATCTAGAGGATTAAAGGTATAATTTATCTAATTTTCATTGCAATACCTATTCTCTGTTAATTGGAAATTTTGTTGGATAGGGTTAAGATGTCGAATTCTATGTTTGTATGTTGTTGATAAACTTGTTAGTTATCATCTATAATCCTTGGTTGATGTTCAAATTCGTGAGAATTGGTTTATAGGAAGAAAGGTAAAATAACAGTGTTTATATTATAGAATATGGCTTAGTAAGTCCAAAATTTGATGTTCAATCCTTGCTAGAATTTGTTAATTGGTTATATATTGTGTTAGTATATCAAGAAACGAAAACAACGGAAGTTAAACGAACCAATTTGGTTGAGAAACGAATTCGTAGCGAACAAATTCGCTAAATTGTCAAAACATGAACAATTAGTAAGAACATGAGTTGTAAATTCATATTTGGGTTAGTTAATATTTATGTTAGTTGATGGGTATTTGGTATGTTGTAGTCTTGTGAGTTACAAACCTATAGAATCGAAAATGAACTAAATTGGATGAGTATAACTCATATTATGATCATCAGAAGGGGTTGGGGAGTCGTAAAAATTACGAAGAACGAGCACGAGGGGCATACCTCCTGGTATGCGTAGCTGCTACTTTTGCCCCCTAAGGCCAATTAGAGGCAATTGGCTTGGGCATCGCCATTGGTGGTGCTGCTTTGACTGACCTGTAGTAAATTAAGCATAATATTTTCATCTGAACTCCAATTGAGGTGATTCAAGATGATCCAGAACGAGGACGAATAGACCTAAAACTTTTGTTCTTTAAGGTTTTTAGTTTGAGGTATTTAGGATGGGTAAAAAAGGTCATATTTAGGACTGTTGTGTTTTCAGAGGCAATCGGAGGGCGTCGGGCATGCACGTATGCAAGTGTAGTGCTCTTGACGATAATAGATGTTGTTCTAAGTTATATAACATGAATATTATGAAGTATAATGATGCTTAACATTAATAAATGATATAGTTGATAAGTTGAATACGCATACTAAGCACACACAAGAGAGACAAATCGGGCGTGTGACAAATGAATGTCGAAACGCCGTAACAAATGTTAATGAACGTAAAAAGTGTTTTAAGTCAAATGAAATGAAAATTATAAGGTATGAAATGGGTTTAATATAAAACTAATAATGATTCCTAGCAAGACTTAAACACTTAAAATGAACTTCGAATATGAAATACAGTGAGATATAAGTTGAAAGTTAACACAATCAAATTGAACATTGTGTATTTATGATATGAAGGGTTATGAGATGTAGAGTAAAGTTTACATTACAACTACTATGCATTGCTATGTGACTAATGGTTAATGTGACTGATTATATAATTGTGTAGGACACGTGAGGTGCAAATAACTGTAAGCTATTAAACGTTTATTGGTAAACAACGATCAAGACAAGTCTTTCAGTTCCTATTTGCTATGTAAACTTAGTGATTAACTGTTTTAAATCTTTATTGCAAAGAGCATGTTATGTTATATATATGTTGAATGTATGAAATGTTAAAGTCAACTTATGACTACGTTGATTGAGTAAAGCATGTTGATTGAGTAAGGAACTCAATCTTTATACTTGTTATGTGAACTGTAACATGTATATTATGTTAGTCCAATGTTTATGAGATATATGTTGAGCATGTTACTATGTGTTACATGATGCATGAAAACTGTTAGATTTTGCTGGGCTGTCGAGCTCAACCTTGCAAATAACCATTTTTGCAGGTTAAGGACTGAAGGTAACACTATGTGGTACTTGAAAGACATGAATCAAATGTAATACACGAAGACTATTATTTTAGCTAAACTTGTTATTTCTTTAAACCATGATTAAGGTTCATGAGATGTACTCAATGTTTTATGTTTATATATTTTATGTTGAGTTGTAAAGTTAAAGTTTGAGCCGTTCGGTGTATAAAGGATATTGATTTGATATGTAAGTATATATATTAACTCTGATAAAGTGAATCATGTATTATATATGATTCAAAGTCATTTAGATGATAAAGGATTTGATTCAGGGAATTAAAGTAAAAAGACATAAAAGTTTAAATTATTCCGCATTTTATAAAGTTTAACATCGCATAATGATGTAAAATCAGAAGGTAGATGTGTTATTAATGACCGAAGTTGAGAATTATATTGTATGAATTTTGGGGTCGTTACAGTTGGTATTAAAGCCGATAGGTTAGAAACCATAGGTAAGAGTACCTTAGGCTATAACCTTAGAGAAGATATGTGAAGATAATGGAAGAATAAGCTCAAGTAGAGTTTGCATAATAAGAAGTAATTTAAGAAATTTATAAAGAAAGGATTCAAAACATGCGTGAGAGGATTCAAAGAAGAATCTCATTGAGTTATAAGGAATATGAATGCGGGGTTACCCAACTCCAATAATAAGGATGTAAGGTGATAAGAAATAGACAATGTCTATAAGAAGAGAATGATAAAGAAGTTAAGAATAAAAAGTTATAGTTAAGTATGGTACAGTTGTACTCTTTAATGGTTGATGTATGGTATCTGGGCTAAATGATTCCTTCATAGAGCGGAGGTATATACGAACTAGCAACTCGGAACCTAGTTTGTTGGTTGTTTGTGGGAAACAACTCAGTGTACTATATTGAAACTGTTAGAGACTTGGTGTGTACCAAGTATAGAAAGTCGATATGTATGATGAAAATGTGAAACTCGAATGAAATGTTAAGCAATATAAATGAAATTAGAAATTCTTAAAGGAAGAATTGTTATATAAACAAGAAAACTCAAAGAAGAATCTTAAAGAGATATAAAGATAAGAAATGGGAATTGCCTAACTCCAATAGCTAATATAATGAATAATGTCGTAAATGATGAAAAGGGGAAAGAAAGAGGATCGTAAAAAAAAACGATCACGAGTTAAGAAAAGAATTTTAAGGGAGATGATCATAGAATAAGATCACGACGTGATCTGTTTAAGTTATAAAAGAAAGATGGTCTGTAATGTTTGAATAATTATAGCTTGATGCTATGAAGATGATGTACTATGAAATAGTACAAGATAAACTCATGAGGAGTTATAGATAATGTGATACGAGGAATTCGTATCGAGCAAAGAGCAAGTTAAGAGTAAGATAGAGTTAGGTGGGATTTCAAGTGAGGACTCATGTGATGGCTAAGTTGTACAAATCTTTGTATTGGCGAGGGTTTTGTGCTTGCACTTAGTTTATCACATTGATAATCATTGGAATATTGGTGTCGCGCTATCAATGTATATGTGGCGAAAAGGTGATGTTTTTTTCATGTGTATATTTGATAGTTAGAAACTATTAAGATTAGTCAGATATTATTAGGATTAGGTGCGGTTCTTAAAACTAATGCATGTGGTAAGTTAAATGACTCACAATTATATATGGTATGTTTTGAACCCCTCGTGAATGGACGCTTTGTATGGTCTAACTAGGACAAGTTCTTAAACTCATATTATTGTGGCAAGTTCCTGAACTTCCAATGTGCAGTAAGTTTGATGAACTATACTGGGTATATTGGAGGATTATAAGTTGAAATACAAGAATATTTAGGGTAAAGATTGAAATTGATGGAGAAAATTAGGTATTCCAAATCTTCTAGCGTTGCTAGATTTTCGAAATTTATTGACTTCATGCTGATGTTTGCACTCTATTTTCTTGAAAAACATTGGATCAAATAATGAAACTAATGAGTTTTAAAAATAATACTGTTATTTGTATGTCTATGCTAATTGCTTCGGCTAGACAAAAATGATTTGAAATATATCAAAATATATTTTTATATCATCAATGTATCATGGAACATGGTGCAAAGATTATAAAAATGATGGAGTCATCAATGCAATATTACTTAGTGTTGGATGTGATATAAGGATCGTCAGCCCACTATGGTATGGTGTAGTATGATAAAATCACCAAATGACGGAATCCCCAAACGGACTGTAAATACAGAGCGGTATCATGACGTCATAAAAATATTTTTTTAGATTTCTTTAAGATATGAGAATATATATATGTATATTTATATTTCGATTGATGTCCGGATTATTGTAGAAGTCTATGCTATTTGGTTCAGCTAGACGAATATTGAAAGATGTTCATGAAATTTAAGCATTTTTTGAGAAGTTATACCAAACCAAATTGTTTTGGTGCGGATTCAGATGTTGAAAAACTGAGGTGAACAACCCTATAAAGGGGATATGTTATCGGAGACAATGGTTCGAAAATGTAACGCATATAGTCGTTCTGATGTTAAGATGTAATCGTTGTGCATGGCGTAGAAATGCGATAAGTGATCACCTAGAGTACATGCAGAGAGTGTTTTCGATCACAGGTGATTGCTAAACATTACATTGAAGATGGTTTATGGTGGTGATGCGACTTATTAAACTTGGAGAAGAGTTCAAGGTCCGTATAGTATTATGATATTAAGAAGGTTCAAGTCGAGATACTTGATAACCTAGGGACGTAGTTCAGTCTTATGACCCTCGGCATGATTTGGAATCTTTTAAATTCCTCTTATTCATATCGCTCCTTCCCAATTATTGAGCAATTATGGAAGATTCTTATTATTCGAAAGGTGAAAGTGGAAAGGATGAAAAAATTAAAGCAAAACATAATAATTTCAAGAAAGAAATGAAATTCTAGAAAGAAGAGAAAAACTGTGAAGGTGAGGAATATGATGATCTTAGAATGATCCTTAGAAAAAATTTGGTTGCATAGAACCTAATGAATAAATAGATATTAACATAAAATCTATTTTGATAAATGGAATGAATGAAAATTAGTAAATCAAAATTTTGAGGACGAAATTCTTAGAAGAAGGGTTGAATGTAATGTCACGAGAGTTTGAGAATATAGTATATGATAATGATCCTTAGGAAAGATAATGAGCAGAGTCAAAGAATATATAATACTCAAATATAATTGAGTCTAAGTAAAGGTTATGAAATAAAACTTACAAAATTATTATAAAGATGGTGGGAGTAGGAAATATAAAACCTATATTAAGGTAATGTGTTGAAGTTATTCAACGAAGAGATTTGATAAAAACCTGAGTAAGGGAGGGTTTCGGTGATTCCGAGGATGGAATCCTTATAAGGGGGGAAAGATGTGACACCCTAAATTTTTTATAAATTATTAAAATAAGAATTTAATAATTAAAATTCTTATTATGAGATGCTTTGAGTTTGAGTAGGTATATATACGTGCTATATATTTTGAAATATTTGATCTGGTGTAAAGAGATATATATATTCATATATTGGGAAAGTGAGGTTTAATAGTTAAGTTAACTATTGAAGAAATTAAATGAATTTAGTTATTATTTTAAATAAATTATTTATTGAAAAAAAATAAATAATTTATGAAATTGTGGTATAATAATTTAGTTATGTGTATGATAATTAAATTAAAGCAAAAGGTAAATTTTATTCTTTGAAGATTTAATTTAATGAATTAATTAAATTAATTAAATTGTTTAATATTAAAGGGAATGAATAAATTAAATAAAGTCATGTTTCTAATTTATTAATTAAATTAGATATATAATTATTTATTAATTATAGGTATAATGATAATAAGATTTTATTATTAATATGAGTTACTTAAATTAACTAAACTATGTTATTTAAATTAATCAACTAAGGGTGTGACATGAAACTATACAATATAAGATAATATAAAAAGTAATTTAGTTTGGGGGAAAAAGGTGGTAGCCAAACAAGGCCTTGTGGCCTTTGGGCATTCAATGGCGTCTTTTGTTATTTTCTAACGGAAGAAATGCATTAGGGTGGCTAGTTTCTTATATCTGAAGGAGAAATAACGAGAGGTTTAGAAAGAGGGCTTGGAAGAAGAGAGAAATACAATGGAAATTGAGAGATTAAGCCTATGAGATTTTGGCGAGAGGAAGGAGGAGATTCACCATCTTTTTTGCTAAACCTATAATCTAGAGGATTAAAGGTATAATTTATCTAATTTTCTTTGCAATACCTATTCTCTGTTAATTGGAAATTTCGTTGGATAGGGTTAAGATGTCAAATTCTATGTTTGTATGTTGTTGCTAAACTTGTTAGTTATCATCTATAATCCTTGGTTGATGTTCAAATTCATGAGAATTGGTTTGTAGGAAGAAAGGTAAAATAACAGTGTTTATATTATAGAATATGGCTTAGTAAATCCAAAATTTGATGTTCAATCCTTACTAGAATTTGTTAATTGGTTATATATTGTGTTAGTATATCAAGAAACGAAAACAACGGAAGTTAAAATCGAACCAATTTGGTTGAGAAGCGAATTAAGTAGCGAAATGAATTAAGCTAAATTGTCAAAACATGAACAATTAGTATGAACATGAGTTATAATTTCATATTAGGGTTAGTTAATGTTTATGTTAGTTGATGGGTATTTGGTATGTTGTAGTCTTATGAGTTACAAACCTATAGAATTGAAAATGAACTAAATTGGATGAGTATAACTTCATGTTATGATCATCGGAAGGGGTTAGAGATTACGTAAAATCGTGAAGAAGCGAAGCACGAGGCGTTTATCTTGCTTCCTTGTCTTGTTCGCATGTCCCCCCAAGGCCAATTAAAGGTTGTTCTTACCATTGAGCATCGATTACTAGTGGACTACTCGACTGTTTTGTAGTAAATTAAGTATAACTTTTTTCATACGAACTCCGATTGAGGTGATTCAAGATGATCCGGAACGAGGACGAATAGATCTACAAGTTCTTTAAGGTTTTTAGTTTGAGGTCTTTAGGAATGGTCAAAATGGTCATCTTTAGGACTGTTGTGTTTTCAGAGACAATCGGAGGGCGTCGGGCATGCACGTATGCAAGTGTAGTGCTCTTGACGATAATAGATGTTGTTCTAATTTATAAAACGTGAATATTATGAAGTATAATGTTGCTTAACATTAATAAATGATATATTAGATAAGTTGAATACGCATATTAAGCACACACAAGAGGGACAAATCGGGCGTGTGATGAATGAACGTCGAAACGCCGTAACAAATGTTAATGAACGTAAAAAGTGTTTTAAGTCAAATGAAATGAACATTATAAGGTATGAAATGGGTTTAATATAAAACTAAAAATGATTCCTAGCAAGACTTAAACACTTAAATGAACTTCGAATATGAAATACAGTGAGATATAAGTTGAAAGTTAACACAATCAAATTGAACATTGTGTATTTATGATATGAAGGGTTATGAGATGTAGAGTAAAGTTTACATTACAACTACTATGCATTGCTATGTGACTAATTGTCAATGTGAATGATTATATAATTGTGTAGGGCACGTGAAGTCAGATAACTGTAGGCTGTTAAACGTTTATTGGTAAACAACGAACAAGGCAAGTCTTTCAGTTCCTATTTGCTATGTGAACTTAGTGATTAACTATTTTAAA
This sequence comes from Panax quinquefolius, assembly GCA_020205615.1. Lineage (NCBI taxonomy): Eukaryota > Viridiplantae > Streptophyta > Magnoliopsida > Apiales > Araliaceae > Panax > Panax quinquefolius. The sequence continues at coordinate 38,740,931 of CM035158.1, read as the reverse complement.
TCTTTATTGCAAAGAGCATGTTGTGTTATATATATGTTGAATGTATGAAATGTTAAAGTCAACTTATGACTACGTTGATTGAGTAAAACATGTTGATTGAGTAAGGAACTCAATCTTTGTACTTGTTATATGAACTGTAACATGTATGTTATGTTAGTCCAATGTTTATGATATATATTTTGAGTATGTTACTATGTGCTACATGATGCATGAAAACTGTTAGATTTTGCTGGGCTGTCGAGCTCAACCTTGCAAATAACCATTTTTCCAGGTTAAGGACTGAAGGTAACACTATGTGGTACTAGAAAGACGTGAATCAAATGTAATACACGAAGACTATTATTTTAGCTAAAGTTGTTATTTATTTAAACCATGATTAAGGTTCATGAGATGTACTCAATATTTTATGTATGTATATTTTATGTTGAGTTGTAAAGTTAAAGTTTGAGCCATTCGGTGTATAAAGGATATTAATTTGATATGTAAGTATATATATTAAATCTGATAAAGTGAGTCATGGATTATATATGATTCAAAGACATTTAGATGATAAAGGTTTTGATTCAGGGGATTAAAGTAAAAAGACATAAAAGTTTAAATTATTCCGTAATTTGTAAAGTTTAACATCGCATAATGATGTAAAATCAGAAGGTAGATGTGTTATTAACGACCGAAGTTGAGAATTATATTATATGAATTTTGGTGGTCGTTACAGCTATGGAATAGGTGATTATTGCTTGCAATGTGGCAGGTATGGGGTTGTTGAACATCTCTTTAGTGACCAATGTTTTCTCCCATTACACATGAACTCTAACTCTAGTGTAATGGCAAGGTCCAGTCCAAGTTTCCCTTATAAATAGAAGTTCCATTTTTAGTTTTTGAGGTTGGTAATGGTCTGAGGTTGAGAGTTCTAAATGGCTGAGAAAGTGTAGAAGCATAATCAGTATATGAGGAGTCCAATTCAAGCTTAAGGAGGTATAATTTCTAATTGTGTTTTTGAAATGGGTCTTGCTTAGTTCTTGAAATTTCTTGAGTTGTTATGTCAAGCATGATGAATTTACAAGTTATAATATTTTTAAGAAGTTTACTTACATGTACAAACTCTTTAATGATGGTTGGAATCAGTTTAAATGGAAAGGAATCAAAGTTATGTAAGACTACAGTAAAAAGAGTGCATTACTTCTTCGATTACGGCGTGGGCATAAATAAGCTACTGCTTATACTAGGGTGCAATCAAATGCTTTGTAGTAACCCGAATTAGTTGATGAGTTTTGTTATGCTACATGTTGTGAAATTGGTATTATGACTTAAATACATACCTAAAAAGAGGTATAACATGAGATACAAAGTTTCTTTGTGAGTTATGAAGTGTCCAACATGATTTAATAGAAGATCTTTAACAAAGACTTTAAGTTTTGAAAACAAACCTTGTGGAAACTTATGTTTTATAAGTTCTAAACTTATTGGTTGATATACATGACTGATTTCAGATGTAAATGAACATGATATAGTGTTTATAGTGTCTTCATTCATGATCAAACTTGTTAACTTTGTGTTAGAAAATGTTTTAAAGGAAAAAGCTTGTTATGGTTAAGTTAAATATGCATGAATGTACATGTTATACATTCTGATCTTGCGAACATGTTAACATGACTTGACGACATATGTTTAGAGCTTTAAAGTTGTCTTATATGTGTTAGATTGCGTAGTTCAAGTTTAAAGTGGTTTCAAAAGCAAACTTGAACTTATTTTCAAAATCTAGTTGTATCTATGACGCCCCCAAAATAGGTATACATCACCTATTCTGAGTCGTCAAATACATGGTATAAAATACAAATATAATCTTTAATATACAACAAAAAAGCTGTGAGTTTTAATACAAACATTGTCTTCTAGACAATATCCACTCTCAGAATAAGTCCTCATTACATTTATTGTCACACTATTTAACAGAATAATGAGGACTACTAATACTATCATCTGGACCATCACTCCATTCGCCGACTAGTCCCGGCTACATTCTCATTTCCTGAAGAGAACAGTGAAAGAAAGGGTGAGCTCAACTAGCCCAATAAGAAATATTATGACTAAGATAATGCAGAATAAATTACCATTAGTCTTCAACAATGTTAAACTGATAAAATACAATAGACATCAAGTTTAACTGCAGCGAAGCATGGACTCCATTAAAAGAGTCAAGTAGAGAATAAAATATACTATCTTTTATGATTTAAAAGGTTTTCATCACTTTTATCATTGTGACTTCGACAAATAAATAATCCACCTCATCCACACTTTACTGACTAAGGATATTCATAAAGTATCACAACCACAAATTATCCATGCACTACGGGCCAAGGATATTCGTGTATTCATCAATGGTCATGATCATGCCAACATTTGTCCATCAATGCACTACGGGCCAATGAGGACTTTTACCACATCATTTGTAATATTATGGTCATGATTACACCGAATAATCCTTGGTCATAATCATACCAAGTCCATCTATGCACTACAGGCCACAAATGACTTTCAACAAAATATAAATAGGAGGATGATGACAATGATACAAGAATTCAATAAAACAAGTTCAAGAATTAATTTATTCAGGAACTAATAACGTCCAAATTGTCAACATGATACTTCTTTGTAGAGTAAAATTTAAGAATGCTCGGAAGAATATTTCCACGAAAAGATCTTGGATGAGCGTAAATATCAAGGATATTCCACCAATTTCATGGAGTATAGAAGTCAAAACTTTAACCAATTTGAGTATAATAAAGAATGGAATAACAAACGAAATCACCATGCATGCGGTATTGCATAGAGCGAGTTATTCAACAGAATAATAAATAACGGAACCGGTCGAGGCGTAATACGCCAGCAAGCGGGATATTCCAACAAAATAATAAAGAATGGAATAACAACGAAATCACCATGCATACGGTACTTTGCATAGAGCGAGGTTATTGCAACAAAATAATAAATAACGAATCGAATCCGATGTAAAAGCGCACAAACAGGATATTCCAATAGAATAATAAAGACGGAACCGGTCCAAATAGAAACGCATTGCGAGACGGGATATTCCAATGTAATAATAAAGATGCGGAACCCGGTCCGGCAGATATACGCATGCATGACAGGATGTTCTAACATAATAATAACGAATGGAATAACATCAGAAATCACCAAGTATAGGGTAGACCGTTTATACATGTTATTCCAACAGAATAATAAAAAATGGAATAACAGAAGTTCTCTTCATGAATATGAAAAAAATAATACCCCTTACGAGTACAACAAATAATATCCCTTACCTTATAAAGAAAAGTACTCTCAATGGTGAGGCGGTGATATATTGAAGAAACTTGCACTACGCTCAAAGCTTTCTTAAGCGTTAAAGAAATACGCTTCAAGATAGAAGAATAATTCTCTCTACGGTTTCTCTCTCTAGAGTTTCAGTGAATTCGTAAGAAATAATGAAGGAATGAGCTTCTATTTATAGAAGAATGGACTGAATAGTAACCAATTCATGAATGGTCCAGATCGATTTACTTTAAACGGGCGGTCCAGATTAGTTTACAATAAAATATAATATATTCTATTTATAATCTAATAAAACGAATAAATTTTAAAAAGATTTTACTATGTAAACATTATGCAGGCACTATGCATAATAAAATATAATATATTCTAATTATTGTCTAATAAAACGAATAACTTTATAAAAGTATTACATTTTTTATATAAAAGATTTTACTATTAGCCTAATAAAGCGAATAGCTTTATAAAAGTATTTTGTTTTATATAAAAGCTTTTCTGTTTTATTACATTAATAATACTAATAAAACAAAACTTCATCATCATTATTATTATTCACACTATTAATCGACTAGGTCGTTCCCAAGAAAGAGGGGGCTTTTCAATAAGGTTTTCTCCCTATCGCGCAATTAGGTGACCAAACCTCTCCTTGGCAGAACATCTAGACATCGTTAATATTGCAAATAATAATATTAATAACTATGTCATCTCAATTATTGATTATATAAAATATCGATATAATTTAATAAAACTTAATGACTTCTCACATAAGCATCAATACTCAATCTGCAAGTGCTACTACTTGCAACCATGCGTATTCTCAGACTTTTAACAATCGGGTGTTTCAACGAGTTAATTCAGTAAAACTTCCGTCGTTATTTTCATAAAAATATTTTTGTCGTTTTCTCAATCCGATAATAATTACATTTGTGGGGTCCACCAATGATTGTGCTTGTCGTCATACGAATATTCCCCACCAATCGAATATTATAAACAACTTCGTGCTTTGCAAAATTTCTAAATATTACCCACAACTATAACATTATATCAAATTCATTCCATAATATTTAAAAATGATAATTATAGAAAATTCATCTTTATTCATAAAAGTTGGGGTCTTACTGTATCACATGGATATCTAGATTCTAAAGGATTAATATGACATGTTATGTCTATAATATTCCTAGATATGACTTATCTGTGTTATATTGCATCATTTATGATAAAATGATTTCAAAGGCAATCTCGAGCATGTTTTTGGAACTTAAGTTGCATTATATATGAATATTTAGATTTTAAAGTCTTGAGATGCCATGATATGTTTCATCATGTCTCTAAACATGAGTCTTATATGTTAAGCATAATGGAAGTAAACCAAACAAGAGGGTAAAGCATTTTTTAAAGTGTTAAACGATGCTAGCTATGAATAAAAGACATGAATATGTACGAACATGTGTAGTAAAGATTATGTGACCTCTTTAGGAGAACATAAGGCTAATTAGTACACCTAGTGATTACATGACCCTATTTGGTTTTGATTCGTGAAAATCCTAAACTAAAGTCCCTAACATATAAGGTTGATCTTGAAGTGGTCATACAAGTATGTAAAGACTTCTAGTGTGTACGTAAGAGACGTATAAGAGTTTAAGTGTGTTACAGTTTGGACAAAAACAGGAAGTGCAAAGCTCAACCTTGGTCTGGCCAGGGGACAACGCAGTGTGTCTTAGTCCTAAGCCCAGAGCCTCAGGTGCAGTGCGGTACATGCCATCTGTAGTTTTGAATAAGTTCTGTTTTTGATCTGATGTTTCAAGCATGCTTGTATGATTACTTTAAATTGCAATATGTGACCACTATGCTATGTAATGTGTGGGAAACATGCTATGTGATAAAGATAAATATTGATTAAGACTTTCAAGATATTAAAGTCCAAAGGAATATTTCTGAGATATAAAGCAACGATACGTTGTTTGAATTCGTAATCTGATTTATGTTATATAGGTGATGTTATATAAAGTTACAACTAAATTAGACGTTTGTGTGTACGGATTGAACTTACCTATATGAGTTTTAAATGTGTCGAACACATTTCGTGCTACTTGATTGATAAAGTTCAATCACATCAAAGGAGATTGATTTGTTTAATTAAATATATGCTCTTGAACCACATTTAGGTTCTAGTAGATATACTTGATAGTAGTTTATGATGTGTAATATATGTTAGCTTGTAAAGTTGTACTAGGCGGTACATAGAGGAGTTCGAATTGAGGTGTAAGAATTTATATAGAAATTGAATAGAGTGAATCATAGCATAATTTGATTCAGGGATTTGTAATTTATTCAAGTTAAGACATCAATAAAAGATTTAATTCAAAGGAGATTGAAAAAGTTTAAATTATTTCATATATTTATATAACCTCGAATATGATGTAAGACAAGAATGGTAAATGACCAAGATTTGAAACTTATAATAGTTTGGGGTCATTACATAGATTCTGGAAGTGGAAAGAATTTATATTCTAAATTGTAATAAGTAAAATTATAATCATTAAGTTATGAATAAAAGATATAAATAGTTTGATGATAGTAGTATCGTGGCGGACCGAATCTGAGGTTCAAAGGGACCTGGATTTGGGGGCATCACAGGTTGGTATCAAAGCTGTAGGTTATAAACTTAGGTAAGTGTACCTTAGGCTATAACTTGAGAAAGAGAGAAAGGTAAAGATTAAAATATATATAAGTGACAATTCAAAGAAGAATCTTGAAGTATCTAAGAGAATGAGAATTCAGGAGTTTCCTAACTCCGGTAATAAAAATGTTAAGGTGGTGTCTATAAGATGCGAATGAACTCGAGTGGAGCTTTGTTGATAATAGGGAAAGAACCCTAAGGTAAATTGATGATCACGACGTGATCGGATTAAGCTATGAAGTGATAAATAGTCTGTAATGACTAAGTGTGTATAGCTTGATGCTCTAAGTGAATGTACTATGAAATGGTACGATATTAACTCATGAGGAGTAGTATGTGATGAGATACTAAGAATTCGTATCAAGTAAAGTGTAAGGTAGAGTTAAGTGGGATTTCAATTGAGGACCCATGTCAGCAGCTGAGTTGTATGATTCCTTTTGTGGGCGGGGAATTGTGCGTGGTGTAAAAACCACTTAGTCCTGGCACTGATAATCATTGAAATGTCTGTGTCGCGCTATAAGCTATATACTTGTTAAGAAGGTGATTCTTTTCTCATGTTTATAGCAGATAGATAGGTTATAGTTTGAGAATATAAGGTTAAGTTGCGAGTTCTTAAAATTCATACTTATGGTACGTTCGTGACTCATAATTATATGAAACGTTTTTGAACCCCTCAAATGAATGGGCGCTTTGTAGTTCGACGAAGGTAAGTTCTTAAACTCATATGATTATGGCAAGTTCTTGAATTTCCAAAGTGTGGTGAGTTTGATGAACTATATCGGGTATATATATGTTATGAAGTTAGAAATTTTGGTATAGTAAGCATTGATGGTGTTAAAGATTGATATAATGAGGCAATGAGTAAAGTTGATGGAGAAATATGAATTTTCTAAATCTTCTAGCTCTGCTAGATTTTTAAAATTTATTAACTTCGTGCTAATGTTGGCATTTCTATTTTCTTGAAAAACTTTGGATCATGTGATTGAACCAATGATGTTTAAAAACAATATCGTTATTCATACGTCTATGCTAATTGTTTCGGCTACGACAAAAATGATTTAAAAATTTTCAAAATGTATTTCTGACCATTTACATCATTTGGTATGGTGAAGAAATGGTAAACGATGGAGTAATCAATGCAGTTAAACCTAGTGTTGGTTGTGATGAAAAGATCATCAACTAATTTTGGTATGATGTAATATGACAAAGTCACATAATGGCGGAATCCTCAACGTACTACTAATCTAGTACGGTATCATGATGTCATAAAAGAATTTTTGGTTTTCTTTTAAATTATGAAGAATGTCAATTAAGTTGGCCAAATTATTCGATTGATGTCCTAGTTGTTGATAAAAGTCTAAGCTATTTAATTCGGTTAGAGGACTATTGAAAAATATTTGTGGAATTCAAGCGTTCTTAAGTATTTATGCCAAACCAGATTTCTCTAGTGTGGATTCAGATGTGGAAAAGCTGAGGAGAACAACCCTATAAGGGGACATGTTTTCGGGGACAATAGTTCCAAACGTAACGCATATAGTCATTACAAAACACTACGTTGCGGCCCAACATAGTGGTACAATAGGCTATCCACCTAGTGTACATGTGGAGGGTGTTTTCAGTCTTCGTGATAAATAAGCACTCTGGTTTGTAGTGCGAAGGATTGTGATGAAGCATTGGTTCACGGTCTAGTGTGACCCCTCAGCATAATTTGGAATCTGAGTTATTCATACTACTTCCCGATTATTGAAAAATCGTGGAAGACTCTTACTCTTTTGTGTAATGAAAGTAGTGAGTAGAGAGTTCCTTATAAAGGAGAATGTGGTAGAATGCAAGTGATCAACTGATAATGAAACTTCCAAAAAGAGAATGATTAAGATTATTCAAAAGAATACGTAATATTCGAAATAGCACCGAGTAGAGGAGGTTTCGGTGATTCCCAAGACGGAATCCTTATAAGGGGAGAGGATGTAAGAACATGAATTTTTAGAAAATATTAAAATAAGAATTTAGTAGATAAAATTCTTAAAGCACAAGATGGGTTCGAACAAGAATATATAAGTGTGTTACGGCGTGTGTGGTATTGTGAGCTATGTGATATGTGATGTTGTGTTTAATAAATATATACCATTATAATATATTGTAGAGATGAATTAGTAAGAAGATGGATAAAATTATCTATTGATGATTAAATAATTTATGTGAAATTATTTTATATAGTAAGTTGGTGATATTAAATATCTTTGATAATAACCAATTTCTTGAGTATATGTACGAGTGAGTATCAAGTCTAAGGTAGTGCAATCGTACTCTTTAATGGCGGATGTATAGGAGCTGGGCTAAACAATTCCTTTAGAGAGCGGAGGTATATACGAATTAGTAACCGATCAAACTCACTGTGAAAACAGTGTAGACGAGACGAAAACTAATTTGTTGGTTGTTTGTGGGAAACCACTCAGTGTACTATATCGAATACAATTAAAGACTCGACGCATGCTGTGTTTAGACTTGTACGCGTGTACGTTGTTGGCGAGAGAAGGAAATTGATATACCTTTAAAGTGGTTAGAGAATTATTTAGTAAATTGATACACGGCGAGAAGTGAAGATTAAAGGTATACATGTATGTGTTATATTCGAGTTTCATGTTATTGGTGGTATGAAACCATAAATGAGATGTATAGTTGGTTAAACTAATAAGGGGGATATAGTTTTAAAACTCGAAATGTGATCCTTGAATTGTTAAGGAAAATAGTAATCGATGATGTGAAACCAAATAGAGGATTGACGTTAGGCAAGTTAACGCTTGAGGAGGATGTGTACGGTATTTAGAAGTGTAAGGTTTCAGCTTACTTAATTCAAGACTTTTTTTGAGAGAATTTGGTATGTACAATTGCGCCATTTCAAGTCTCTCGACCGGTATAATTACTGGTGATCAGAGAAAAAACTTCAGTCGATCTATAAAATGTGATTTGCAAGCCATTTATACTAATAACTCTTATTAAGGTCATGAATGGTGACTTAGTGTTCATAAATAAACTTTGTTATCAAAACATGACTTGAATAAGGGTTTCATTAATTAGCCCGGAATAAATATGGTTAATTAAGAGATATTATGGAATCTTATAATCCTTGTATGGCAATAGGGTGATAATAAATTAAATGAAAAAGGGTTAGTTCACTTGTATAAGATGGTGACTTAACATATGTGTTTAGCATAAGAGGATGAAAGAAATATGTTAATTAATATTTGATATTTTAATATATTACATAGTTTTGTAATATATTAAAGAGTTGATAATTGAAAGATAAATGATTAATACTAATTAATCGTTGTGATATTAAAATGTGCTTATGGGTTGGGAATACCCAATTGAATTAAACTTAACCCAATTAAAATATTAATGTGGACATTATCATTAAATGGTATTACTATGTGTAATATGGGAAATGAGTTGGGAAATTAATATTATATGTGTGACATAAATGAAACCATATGATAGGAGTATATGGAAATGAAATGAGGTACCTAGTAGCACCATGGTATCATATGAAGTTGTAATGTATAAATGATTAATTATCCGAGTATTCTAGAAACCGCGAAAAGGAATTAAATGTTTAAATAATCATTAATATTAAATAAGGTATAATGTGATTATATGAGTAGTAGAAATAATTATAGAACTACTGGATAATAATAATACGACGGCGATATTTTATTACATGTATTTAATGTACATGGGTTATATGATGTGAATGTAAAACTTATCTTTAAATTCCTAATATGGTAACAATTGTACCTTAATATTACATTATAGGGATTAAAAGAACCAAACCAAGCCTTATATGCCCAAATACTGAGACGTTTGCTCTTGTCCCAAATTAAGTGTCACAAGGTACATGAACAGTGGGCTAAAACTAAGTTGCGTATTCTCCAAGTGGCTATGGAATAGGTGATCATTGCTAGCAATGTGGCTGGTATAGGGTTGTTGAACAACTCTTTAGTGACCAATGTTTTCTCCCATTACACATGAACTCTAAATCTAGTGTAATGGCAAGGTCCAGTCCAAGTTTACCTTCTAAATAGAAGTTCCATTTTTAGTTTTTGAGGTTGGTAATGGTCTGAGGTTGAGAGTTCTAAATGGCTGAGAAAGTGTAGAAGTATAATCAGTATATGAGGAGTCCAATTAAAGCTTAAGGAGGTATAATTTCCAATTGTGTTTTTGAAATGTGTCTTGCTTAGTTCTTGAAGTTTCTTGAGTTGTTATGTCAAGCATGATGAATTAACACATTATAATGTGTTTAAGAAGTTTACTTACATGTAGGAACTCTTTAATGATGGTTGGAATCAGTTTAAATGGAAGGGAATCAAAGTGGTGTAAGACTCTACAAAACAGAGTCTGTTATTGCTTCGATTCTAAGCGTGGCAATTGCTACTGTTTATATTATACTAGGGCTTGTGCATTTCTGCCGTACCAATCGAGTTGATGAGTTTTTTTATGCTACATGTTGTGAAATTGGTATTATGACTTTAATACATACCTAAAAAGAGGTATAACATGAGATACAAAGTTTCTATGTGAGTTATGAAGTGTCCAACATGATTTAATAGAAGATCTTTGACAAAGACTTTAAGTTTTGAAAACAAACCTTGTGGAATTTTATGTTTTATAAGTTCTAAACTTAGTGGTTGATATACATGACTGATTTCAGATGTAAATGAACATGATACAGTGTTTATAGTGTCTTCGTTCATGATCAAACTTGTTAGCTTTGTGTTAGAAAATGTTTTAAAGGAAAATGCTTTAAATATGCATGAATGTTACATGTTATACATTTTGATCTTGCGAAATTGTTAACATGACTTGACGACATATGTTTAGAGCTCTGAAGTTGTCTTGTATGTGTTAGATTGCGTAGTTCAAGTTTAAAGTGGTTTCAAAAGAAAACTTGAACATATTTTCAAAATCTAGTTGTATCACATGGATATCTAGACTATAAAGGATTAATATGACATGTTATGTCTATAATATTCCTAGATATGACTTATCTGTGCTATATTGCATCATTTATGATAAAATGATTTCAAAGGTAACCACGAACATGTTTTAGGAACTTATGTTGCATTATATATGAATATTTAGGTTTTAAAGTCTTGAGATGCCATGATATGTTTCATTATGTCTCTAAACATGAGTCTTACATGTTAAGAATAATGGAAGTAAACCAGAAATGAGGGTAAAGCATGTTTTAAAGTGTTAAACGATGCTAGCTATGAATAAAAGACATGAATATGTACGAACATGTGTAATAAAGATTATTTGACCTCTTTACGAGAACATAAGGCTAATTAGTACACCTAGTGATTACATGACCCTATTTGGTTTTGATTCGTGAAAATCCTAAACTAAAGTCCCTAACATATAAGGTTGATCTTGAAGTGGTCATACAAGTATGTAAAGACCTCTAGTGTGTACGTATGAGAAGTATAAGAGTCTAAGTGTGTTACAGTTTGTACAGAAAAAGGAAGTGCAAAGCTCAACCTTGAGTGCAGCCAGGATAGCAGCATTGTTCTTGTAGTCCTAAGCTTTGCAGCAGCAGCAATTGCAACGCCATCCTACTGATTTTGAATAAGTTCTATTTTTGATTTGATGTTTGAAGCATGCTTGTATGATTACTTTAAATTGCAATATGTTACCACTATGCTATGTAATGTGTGGGAAACATGCTATGTGATAAAGATAATGTTGATTAAGACTTTCAAGATATTAAAGTCTAAAGGAATGTTTTTGAGATATAAGGCAATAATACGTTGTTTGAATTCGTAATCTTATTTGTGCTATATAGGTGATGTTGTATAAAGTTAAAACTAAGTTAGACGTTTGTGTGTACAAATTAAACTTACCTATATGAGTTTTAAATGTGTCGAACACATAACGAGTCAAGTGTGTGATAAAGATTTATGAATGTTGATATGAAGCATGTGTAGCTAATATGTACTATATATACATAGCTATTCTAAGAGTTTATTAAGAAAGCAAAGGTAAGGTCTTAAAAAAAACCAAGATAGGGAACAATGTAAAATTATTATTACATTAAGAATGTATGAATGCATGACTAATGGATATGAATCCATGATTATATAATTGTGTTGGAAGACACGAAGTTCAGATAAGCTTTAAGTAGTTAAGTTGTAGTTAATAAACTACGAATCAGGCAAGTCTTTCAGTTCCTATTTGATATATGAGTTTGATAACTGTTAGTTGATCTATATTATGTTATGCAAATGTTGATGTATATATATGAAATGCATATGAGATATGTATGAAATGTGATAGTTGATCTTTGATGATATGCTTGTGAAATAAATCTATATGCCTGTTATATGAGAAGTAACATGCGTAGTAAATATTAATTGATTATGAATGCATGAACTGAATATGTTGTTATATGCTATGTGCTATGTGAAAAGCTATTAGAATTGTTTTGTCATCGAGCTCACCCTTACAATAACCACTTTTGCAGGTTAAGGACACACGGTAAAGATTTCGTGCTACTTGATTGATAAAGTTCAATCACATCAAAGGAGATTGATTTGTTTAATTAAATATATGCTCTTGAACCATGTTTAGGTTCTAGTAGATATACTTGATAGTAGTTTATGATGTGTAATATATGTTAGCTTGTAAAGTTATACTAGGCTGTACATAGAGGAGTTCGAATTGAGGTGTAAGAATTTATACAAAAATTGAATAGAGTGAATCATAACATAATTTGATTCAGGGATTTGTAATTGATTCAAGTTAAGACATCAATAAAATATTTAATTCAAAGGAGATTGAAAATTTTAAATTATTTTGTATATTTATATAACCTCGAATATGATGTAAGACAGGAATGGTAAATTACCAAGATTTGAAACTAATAATAGTTTGGGGTCATTACATAGATACTAGAAGTGGAAAGAATTTATATTCTAAATTGTAATAAGTAAAATTATATTCATTAAGTTATGAATAAAAGATATAAATAGTTTGACGATAGTAGTATAATTATTGGCGAATAAAATCGAGGTTCAAAGGGACTTGGATTTGAGGCGTCACCTACCAGAAGGCTCAAACCAGGATAAGGGCAAGGAGAAGACGAACCAGTAGAATACTTATGTAATAGTATAGGCTTGAAATTCTTAATATTTGATATTATGATAAGAACAAATGTAACGGTTATAAAGAACCCGGGGAATGTTAATATTACTTTGAGTATATAGAAGACATATTCGTTTTTTGAGGCTTTTCAATTGAATGTATGTGTGAATGGTAGTACTGTGTAGCACCATCTGTCGGGTTAGAAGATACCCAGATTTGGGGGCCTCACAGGTTGGTATCAAAGCATTAGGTTATAAGGGGGGAAAATTAAATCCTTAAGTCATAACCTTAAATGTTTTTAAGGAAGTAAAAGAAGAAAATAACCTTATAAAAATGCATTATGAATATGTTATGTGTTTTTATTATTCTACTGACGTGTACTAATCAAACTTAATTGTGTTGTGTAGATGTCAGGTGGAAATGGAATGTATAGAGATATGCAGGCAATTAGTGAAGAATCGGTTAACCAGATAGAGGTTATACCGAACCCAATAGTAGAGGAGCCAGAGATAGTAGTGATTGAGTCTGGAGTCTCAGAAGACCCCGATCTCGTGTCGGTATTTGATGGTATGATAAAAGAGGTGGTGGAGATGGTGTCCTTCAACCCTATAGCACTTGTAGAAGAGACACCCCAAGAGGAGTCTATGATGTCACTATTCATGGAAGTGCTAGACATGAACCTCCACTATTGTCAAGAGGTGAAAGATTTACAAGCAGAGCTTCATGCTGTCTTATAGGATAATACAAATGTTGAGTCGATGTGGGAACAAGAACATAATTAGCAGGTTTTAGCCAAGGACAAGGTCCATGAGCTAAAGCATGGGGTTTTTGAGCTCAAGGGGGAGCTAAAGACCAAGAAGCAAAAGATAGGGAGAATGTCCTATATCCATAGGAGTTCTCATCGAGATTTCCGGCATGACAAGTAGTCGGGTATCCGATGAAAGGGCGGACTCGACACACTATCAATTGGGATGTTATCGCTGGTCTGGCCACAACAGATTTTAATAATGCCTTAAGGCAGATGTAATTTAGTAGTAGCTAGATTAGTTTTAGATATGTAAATATTGTAGTGACGTAAAACCCTATTTTGTATATCAAAGGTTAGTCTTTTGTAAATCCTAATTTTTGAAAAGAAATTACGGGATGGTAATATAATCAACCTAGGTTGTGTAATGAAATGATGTAGTATTATACTACAATGATTGAATCAATATAAGCCTTTTACGGAAAATTTTGAGTAATAAATGTTGAACTTATTGTTAATCTCGAATAATAACTAACTAATAAGAAAGGAATAATAATGAAATGTGTTGTTTGTTGTAATAACAAAATGCCGCCGAGAAGAGGACAACGAAACCAAGACGCTAACGTAAATCAACCAGAGGGAGGTCCGGTTAACCCAATTCAGGAATTTGTTAACTTATTAACAGTCGCGTTTAATAGAAATGGGGCTAATATTCCCGTAAATCCGGAAGTAGCATGAGCTACTACCTTTAAGGATTTGAAAAGTGTCGGCCCGCCAGAGTTGAAAGGAACTACTGACCCCATAGAAGCCCAGACATGGGTAAAGGAAATCGAGAAGGCATTTGTAATAGAAAATGTCGAAGAAGGTCAGAAGGTTGTGTGACGCCACCAAATTCGGGTATCTTCCAACCCGAGATATGGTGCTACACGGTACTCATAACTATATAATCATTCCATTGAAATACAACATAATGAATGTAATTGCTATCTTCTTATTACAATCAAAGTGAAATCCATTCCAAGGTTCATAAACCGATTACATTGTTTGTTGTTCGTAATGTATAATACATACAAACATACTAATCTATTACACGATGGTTAATTTTCCATCTTAGCTTTGCCCTTATCTCTCTTATCATTCTCAGTACGTTCATCCTTAATTGCATTCATATAATTCACGCAAGAAGTGAGCATAACAAGCTCAACAAGTTTAACAAAGGATAACATTAATACCACATTTGTGAATTATATGACAAATCATACATAACTAAACAAATACTTATGAAGTATTATGAAACAGTAATACTTTAACAATACATAACACCAATTCCCAAAGTATAGAATAGATTAGGAATTCTGAATCAGTCGATGGACCACGAACAGTAGCTTTCTATTTTTATACTTGAAAAGGACATCACAACACTAAGGCTGTACATCTGCATTACTTACGAGCACTTCTAGGTGATCAGCCTATAGTACTCTATGTTGATCAACACTTATTCGTTAAACGTATTTACGTTTAAGTTTTGGCAAACTCGCGTGCCCATCGAATAATCGATGAAAAATAATTTGGTTTTTTCATAGACAATCCTTACCTTCAAATCCATACCAATTACTTGGCATAGGATAGCATTAACATTTCTATATAGAAAGATATGTATACAAATCAATCTATATCTTATGAGTAGTCTAGCCGAGTTAAACTGGCATCGACCCTTTCTTTAAAACCAGTCATGCAATTCAGTATAATGAATCACATAAAACTTGACTAACTTGAAAGTTAGACAAACGTCAAGAAAACTTACCTTTCAGCGTCTTCAAACAACTTAATCTACTGACCACAACCTTTACAGAATCTATATGATATATTCATATAGTTCACTGTAATTAGCTACTAAACAATTACTCACATTATTTTTACCAACTTCTTTCTCTTCTAAGTCTTAGTTAACTTTATTTCATTAATAAAGTCAATTCGACTTATTACCCTTCATCCCAGCTTATTAACAAACTTACATTATTAACCAAACTCTATCATCATTTGCGAAGTACCAATGTTGTTCACCGATTATGGTTCATTGATAACACTTTGTGTTCTTCGTTCATAAGTTAATAACATACATTCAATTCCTAAGTTTCATTACCATATACCTTAGTATATGTAACATAGGAATAGTTTTAGTACACTCATTAAGTGTGTAAACTTAACTCATGTAGGTCTTTGAACAATTGAAGTTCAAACCTAAGTTATCTAACAAAGACTTTGCTTTGGCCATGCAGGCTTGACTTCCTATACAATCGGGCACTACGACGCGGTTTGTAGTACCTAATCCGGTCCCGCTGACTGCGGCGCGAGACTCCTTCATACCGAAGTGGTATTTGCGGCCACGAATAACACTTTCCATGAAGCAATCGACCTTTGTCTTTGTCTTCGGCGTAGCGACACTTTAAAACTTTATGCAAGCGCCTCGCGGCAGACCTCAACTTCGCTGAAAACTTTTGAAAAATAAAATTTTTGGTGAGTTTCCCGTATTCATAACTTCTTCGTTATAAGTCCGATTTGGTCCATTCAAAAGCCTACACATCATAAATGAAACACTCTATGCGTTCATATAAGAATTCTACACTTTTGAATCCGTTAACTCAAAATTCACTATTTAGTTTATTTTTAAGCGTTCGTAAACGTTAATAAGAGTTTAATGATCGTTTTCTTCGTTTTAAGTCAGAGTCCGATGATTCTTGAGTCCACGACTCTTAAATACCCTATCTCACGTGTTGACATTGAAAAACAACATTTTCAAGTCTCACAACAACTTTCGACTATCAATCCGGAATTTCTACGTTTTCGACGTTTAACGTCTATTTCCGTGAAATTCGCCACAACTTCGTTACTAATGTTCTATAAGCCAAATCACATGGAATACTCCATTGATTTCATATCTATATCCTAACCAAGCAAGATGCACATATTTAAGTATTGATGGAGTTTAATTGTTCATCAATAATCAACCTCAACAATCAATATTTTCATGATTTAAACCTATATTAACCCTTATGATTTCTATGACTTCATGACTTATAAAGATTGTATCTAGAACAAGTCATCCCATTTATGATTCTTCATACTTAAAGAAATCAAAATAGATGGAACTACTATTAAGGAGTATTACCTTAAGAAATTCTTGGTGTTCTTGAAAGAAACTCTAAAGCAAACTTCAAAGTAGATTGTTTGATTGAGTCTAGCTCTTTCTCTCTCTCAAAATATATGTTTGACAACTTGAAAAACCTTCAAATGACCAACTCTTTTTCTATTTATAAGCAATTGAAATGGAGGGCAAATAGGTCATTATCCTCCACCTCCTTACTATTCCTCACTTTGTCACCAAGTAAAATACTTGGTGACCAAGTAGTTTTCTTGTCTTTCACCCCAAGTGGCCGGCCCACCATGCCCATGGGTCATCCCCATGGGTTGCCCCATGGGTTTTACCCATTCGGTGACCCACCGGTTCGATCCATGGTTCGTTTTCTTGGATTGGGCTTAATCATTCTAATATTGGGCTTTAATTTGGGCTTAACCAATTAATTCATTGGGCTTACCTATACAATTGTTTGGACTTGGCATAATCCAAATCATATGAGTTCACATTAAATCTTAACTTAATTCCATAATACCACTCCTATTTTATACATATAATTCACGTATTCTTTCCGTATAATACTCGTACGATATAGTATTTTACTTCGTATTAATTCTTCGTATTATACATAGATACTAAATAGTATCATACTAGTATCACACGTTTTATCATTATTGAAATTCCTTCTACGCATTTCATTTCCTTCTCGGAAATCATTTCATTCAACCCTTAGGTTTTAAGTCCGCAGGCGAAAACTTCATTTGCCATAAATGAAATATTATTAGATATTTCATCTCATCTTATTATTTTATCATTACGCGTTTCTCGGAATTTCAAAATAATTCCCCTAACAGAAATGGATGAATAGTATTTTTACGGGAATTTCTCGGAAAATATATATTTTTGTCTTGAAAATTCTAAACAATTAATTCTAGCACGTAGCCAGATTACTAACCATAATAGCACATTCTAGGTCATAGAACGACCTTCACATAGTTTACTCACAAAATAAATCAATTAAATTCGTTTAATTCACATAATCAAATAAAAATTTAATTATCATAAAAATCCGATTTTCTCGAGCGTTACATTCTCTCCCCCTTATAAGGATTCTGTCCCCAGAATCTCGCTTATAATTACATAAACAAATGAGGAAAATTTTTCTTCATTTTACTCTCGAGTTCCCACGTTGCTTCTTTAGCATTGTGGTTTCTCCATAACACCTTCACTGAAGGTATGACCTTATTTCTTAAAACTTGTTCCTTCCTATCAATAATTTGAATTGGAACTTCCTAATATGATAAATCTTTCTCTATCTAGATAGATTCTTACTCGATTAAGTGTTTATAGTCCGGTTTATAAGGACGCAACACAGACACGTGAAACACATTATGAATGCATTCCATTTCTGGAGGTAAGGCTACTTCATAAGCTACCTCTCCTACCCTTCTTAAAATCTCAAAAGGTCCTACAAACCTTGGACTTAACTTCCCTTTCTTTCTAAAATGTATCTTTCCTTTCCAAAGCGATACTTTCAAAAAGACAAAAGATCCTACATCAAATTCTCTCTTTTCTATGTAAGGATCTGCATACTTCTTCTGCCTATCTTGGGCCGCAACTAATCGAGCACGTATTATCTTTACCATGTCCGCCGTTTGCTGTACCATCTCAGGTCCCAACATCCGAGGTTCACCCACCTCATCCCAACACAATGGAGTTCGACACTTCCTTCCACACAACGCTTTGTAAGGCGGCATGCCTATACTAGTGTAAAAACTATTGTTGTACAAAAATTCCACCAATGGTAGATAGTCATCCCAACTCCCTTTGAAATCTATAACGCACGATCTTAACATATCTTTAAGCATTTTAATTATCCATTCACTCTGCCCATCCGTCTGAGGATGATATGCCGTACTCAATTTTAATTACGTTCCCATTTGTTCTTGTAAACTCCTCCAAAAGTTCGATGTGAATCGTGGATCATGATCTGACACAATCAAAACTGGTACTCCATGTCTGGAAATAATTTCCTTGACATACAGCTCAGCTAATTGTTCTAGGTAATACCTAACTCCTATTGGTAGAAAATGAGCCAATTTCGTCAATTGATCCACTATCACCCAAATAGCATCGTATCCTTTCCTTGTTGTTGGAAGTCCCACCACAAAATCCATTGTGATGTGCTCCCATTTCCACTCTGGAATTTCTAATGGTTGCAAGAACCTGCTAGGTCATTGGTGTTCAGCCTTAACTTTTTGACAAGTTAAGCACCTACGAACATATTCTGCTATCTCCCTTTTCATGTTCAGCCACCAAAAGTTCTGACAAAGGTCTTGATACATCTTCGTACTACCGGGATGTATCGAGTACCTCAAACTATGAGCCTCCATCATTATCTCCTCCTTTAATTCAGAATCATTTAGAACCCAAATTCTTCCTTCAAAAAGAAGTAATCCCTCCTTATCGTGGTTATACTTAGTCTTTTTTTCATCTTCTATCCTCTTCTTCATCTGCTTGCATTCCTCGTTACTCATTTGTACCCCCTTAACCCATTCCACTATGGTCGGTTGGGTTTCCATGGAAAATAACATTTCCACCGCTTCCTTCGGTAACTTAACTTCTAATTCCATTTTTGCCATCGCTGTTATCAACTCATTCTGAGTTGTTAACATTGACAGTTTCTCTCTACCCTTCCTACTTAACGCATCGGCTACTACATTTGCTTTCCCCGGATGATATAAAATATCACAGTCATAATCTTTTATTAACTCTAACCACATTCTCTGTCTTATGTTCAACTCCTTCTGTGTGAAGATATATTTCAGACTTTTGTGGTCCGTGTATATCTTACACTTCTCACCACATAAATAATGCCTCCATATCTTCTAGGCAAAAACTATAGCTGCCAATTCCAGATCATGAGTAGGAACGCCCTTCTCATAATCCTTTAATTGAAGTAACGCATACGCAATGACTTTGTCATGCTGCATGAGCACGCAACCCAGTCCTTTATGCGAAGCATTGCTATACACTACAAAGTTCCTTGGTATCGTCTGGTAAGGACAATACAGGTGCCTCACTTAATCTCTTCTTTAGTTCATGAAAACTGTTCTCACATTTTTTAGTCCACACATACTTCACCGACTTTCTTGTCAGATTTGTCAATGGAGTAGCTATTTTAGAAAAGTCCAGAATGAACCTTCTATAGTATCTCGCTAACCCCAGAAAACTCCAAACCTCGGTTGGCAGTTTCGGTTGCTCCCACTCATTAACTGCTTCTACTTTTGCTGGATCCATGGAAATGCCATCTTTATCAATAACATGTCCTAGAAATTGCACGCGTTCAAGCCAAAATTCACACTATGTGAATTTTGCATACAACCTTTCCTTCTTTAGTGTTTCCAACACTATCTTTAAATGTTCAGCATGATATTCTGGCGTCTTTGAATAGACTAGAATATCATCAATGAACACTACAATGAACTTGTCAAAATACTGTTTGAACACTCTGTTCATCATATCCATAAATGCGGCTGGTGCATTAGTCAACCCAAACGACATCACCAAAAACTCGTAATGACCATAACGAGTTTTGAACACCGTCTTAGGTACATCCTCCTTTCTCACCTTTAACTGATGATACCCCGTGCGCAAATCTATCTTAGAAAAATACTTTGCCCCTTTAAACTGATCAAATAGATCATCGATTCTGGGCAACAGGTATTTATTCTTAATCGTTAACTCGTTCAACTCTCGATAGTCGATACAAAGTCTTAACGACCCATCTTTTTTCTTTACAAACAACATCGGTGCTCCCCAAGGAAACACACTCAGTTGAATGTACTTTCTGTCTAATAGTTCTTGTAATTGAACCATTAACTCCTTCATCTCTCTTCGGCGCCATCCGATATGGTGCCCTTGAAACCGTGTCGTGCTTTATAATGTATCAATTACAAACTCAACCTCCCGCATCTGGTGGAATACCCGGTAATTCCTCTGGAAATACATCCGCAAACTCTTGAACTATAGGTATCTGGTCCAAGGATGTTCCCACTCTTTGGGTATCCACAACATGGCACAGATAACCTACACACCCTTTTCTCAACATCTTCCTAGCTCGTGTCATTGATAGACAACAAGAGCATCTCGGTGATTTACTACCGAAGAACACTACCTTGATTTTCTTAGAAAGACGAAGGTTCACACTTTTCCTATGACAATCTATTATCGCCTTATGGTTAATCAACCAATCCATACCAAGAATTACATCGAATTCTTTTAACCTTATCGGTACCAAATCTACCGATAACTTAATACCTCTTATATCTACGCAACAATCCTTGTGAATATGTTCAATGAGGATTATCTATTTGTTTACTACCTTAACGTCTAAAGGTATTGGTAACTTTTCAGGGATTAAACCTAATCGCTTAGCAAATCCACATGCTATAAAAGAACAAGTAACACCCGAGTCAAATAACACATAAGCATTTATTTCATTGACTGGAATGATACCTGCTACCACATCCGTTGATGCATCCGCATCTTGGACGGTCATATTAAACGTACGGGCTGAGGGTCTACCCACTGATGGTGTTGGTCCAGTAATGGCTAATTTACCACTACCAGAACCCTTATTTCCCTCTAACCCTTTCTTCAGGCAATTTCTTGCCATGTGGTCCAATGATCCACAGACAAAACACCCATGGTTTTTCTTAGGATTAGGACAGTTGGGTGACAAATGTCCCTCCTGCCCACAGTTAGAGCAAACTAATTTCCCCTTTAAACAGACTCCCATGTGAGTCTTTCCACAAGTCTTGCATGCCTCCGTCCTACGCTTAGGATCTCCCTGTTTTACCCCAGTATTCCTAGGGTTGAAATTCTTTCTCTTAGGCATGTTGCCACTCCTGCTGGCAACTTCTACCTTACTACCTCCCTCTAGCTTATTCTTGTTCTTCATCTCTTTGTGGTACTGAGACAATGCCTCACCACCACCTTTAGCTATTATCGCCTTTTACAGAATGGTCCTGTAGGAAGCACTCTGAAAAATCGATATTTTACTAGAGAGCTAGGGTTTCAAGCCCTGCTCAAACCTTCGCGCATTTCTCTCTTCCGTGTCCACCTGATGTGGAGCAAATCTCGCCAATTCATTGAATTTGGCGGCATACTGGGGAACTATCATATCCCCTTGCTTAAGTTCCAAGAACTTAATTTCCATCCTACCTTGCATACTAGTAGGGAAGTAGTTCTCAAAGAATACCTTCTTGAACTGTTCCCAAGTAACTGCCTCTATTCTAGCCCCACCCTGGTGAGCCTCCCACCAGTAGTTGGCTTCCACCAGAAGTATTTTGCGCCTCACCTACATTCGTAATTACAAACACCTTCTCAATCTCTTTCACACATGTCTGGGCCTCTAAAGGGTCCGTCATTCCTCGGAACTCCGGAGGACCCACACTCTTAAATTCCTTAAAGGTAGTTGTTCTTACTACCCCAGGAGCTACATGAATCCCTCCCCCAACTTGGTTAAATGTTGCCGTTAATAAATTAACGAACTCTTGCATTGGGTTATTAGGACCCCCTGATTTTCATTATGAGACTCGGTCTCTTGGTTACGTTGTCTCCTTCTTGGTAGCATAATTCTGATTAAATAAATAAAGTTTAATTATTATCTATTTAATTGTTTGGTTATCATTCTCAAATAACAACTCATACCACAACAAGCACATTAAATAAAAACTTCATTATATTAATATGCTTTCATAGTCAAAACTATTTACATCATGTTTCCTTAGCCAAAAAGCTATTACATAACTATCCCGCAATTGACTTCTATAAAAATTGGGATTTACAAAAAAACTACCCTTTAATTATATAAAAGAGGGTTTTATGTCACTACTTATATACAAAAAGATCTAACGATCTACTAACACTGTCGTACATCATTCTCATGTTTCTGATTTGCCAAAATCGAAACAATATCTCGACTTATGGTATGTCGAGTCTGCCCTGACTCAATGGAATAACAAGCAATTTTTAGCTTGAAATCCTCATGAGCGCATTCGTGGATGTACGACATCCTAGCTATTTTTTGGTCTTTCTCGACCAGTTTCTTTCGAAGCTCAACGGCCTTTCCCTTATAGTCCCTCGCCTTATCCATCATAAGCACTTTTTCATCATGCTCTGACTCAAAATTCGCCTCTGCAGATTCCTTCGCCTCATATAGGGCGGTTATCTCCTCGTTCTGTGACTTCACTACAGTGTGCAGATGCACATTCCTATCCAACACTGCCAGATACAATGATCTCATTGCATCCAGAGGTGTTGGCTCCTGAGTAGGTACCACCGTGTTAATCGATGTTACCTTCATCTCCTCCTCCACGTCAATCATCATATTAAGATATGACGCTATTCCCATTGTCTCCTCGGAGTATTCCTCCTCAGAAATGTACTCTTCTATATCCGAGTCTTCCAAAACCACTAACGGTACCTCCGTCACTGGCATCGGTACTATCTCCACTTGGTTCACTGACTCCTCACTTATCACTTCAATGTCTCTACACATTAAGCTATCGTTTGACATCTATAAAACACATAACACGTTCATTAGTACATAATACACAATAGTATAAGCACAAATCACATTTAATTTATTTAAGATTAATTTCCATCTTTTAAATCTTTCGGTACTAACTTTTCTCAATACCTTATTAATTCATCTGACTTGAATTTCATTCTTCGGACTTTACCTTCCTTACGAGGTTATTAGCCTAAGGTTCTTCCCCCCTTAAGTTTTATAACCTAATGCTTTGATACCAACCTGTGACGCCCCCAAATTTGGGTATCTTCCAACCCGACATATGGTGCTACACAGTACTCATAACTATACAATCATTCCATTAAAATACAACATAATGAATGTAATTACTATCTTTTATTACAATCAAAGTGAAATCCATTCCCAGGTTTATAAACCGATTACATTGTTAGTTGTTCGTAATGTATAATACATACAAACATACTAATCTATTACACGATGGTTAATTATCCATCTTAACTTTGCCCTTATCTCTCTTAGCATTCTCAGTACGTTCATCCTTAACTGCAATCATATAATTCACGCAAGAAGTGAGCATATCAAGCTCAACAAGTTTAACAAAGGATAACATTAATACCACATTCATGAATTATATGAAAAATCATACATAACTGAATAAATAGTTATGAAGTATTATGAAACAGTAATACTTTAACAATTCATATCATCAATTCCCAAAGTATAGAGTAGATTAGGAATTCTGAACCGGTATATAGACCATGAACAGTAGCTTTATGTTTTCATACTTGAAAAGGATATCACAGCACTAAGGTTGTACATCTGCATTACTTACGAGCACTTCTAGGTGGTCAGCCTATAGTACTCTATGTTGATCAACACTCATTCATTAAACGTATTTACGTTTAAGTTTTGGCAAACTCGTGTGCGCATCGAATAATCGATGAAAAATACTTTTGTTTGTTCATAGACAAACCTTACCTTCAAATTCGTACCAATTACTTGGCATAGGATAGCATTAATATTTCTATATAGAAAGATATGAATACAAATCAATCTATATCTTACGAGTAGTCTAGTCGAGTTAAAACTGGCATTGACCCTTTCTTTAAAACCAGTCATGCAATTCAGTACAATGAATCACATAAAACTTGACTAACTTGAAAGTTAGACAAGCATTAAGAAAACTTGCCTTTCAGCATCTTCAAATAACTTAATCGACTGACCACAGCCTTTACAGAATCTACATGATATATTCACATAGCACACTATAATTAGCTACCATACAATTACTCATATTGTTTCTACCAACGTCTTTCTCTTCTATGTCTTTGTTAACTTTATTTCATTAATAAAGTCAATTCGACTTATTACCCTTCATCCCGACTTATTAACAATCTTACGTTATTATCTGAACTCTATCATCATTGGTGAAGTACCAATGTTGATTACCGATTATGGTGCATTAATAACACGTTGTGTTCTTCGTTCATAGGTTAATAACACGCGTTCAATTCCTATGTTTCATTACCATATATCTTAGTATATGTGGTATAGGAATAGTATTAGTATACTTATTAAGTGTGTAAACTTAACTCTTATAGGTCTCTGAACAATTGAAGTTCAAACCTAAGTTTTCTAACAAAGAGTCTGTGTGATGCCCCCAAAATTTGTATACATCACCCATCTTGAGTCACCAGATACATGGTACATAAATTCAAATACAACTTAATTATACAACAAATCAGGCAAAATACTTATTTACATATATATCATGAGTTTCAATATAAATATTGTAACGTATATAATATGACAATATTCATACTCAAATTAATACATGCCATATAAGGTACATCAGCAAATATTTCAAGTCTCCAAAGGGACACGAGAAGATTTATGTTCCCTTCATTTTACTGCGGTGCACTTTTGACGCTTCCAAGGTCGGGTTCTCATCACCCTATTGTTATTCACCAAAATCATTATTAAGTGACGTATAAAATACGACACACACATCTTAGGTCCTCAATACAATTATATATTGCATGGCATGCCATAGTGAGGACTACTAATGCTATCATCTGGACCGTCACTCCATTCCCCAACTAGTCCCAACTATATTCTCATTTCCTAAAGAGAAAAATAAAAGAAAGGGTGAGCTCAACTAGCCTAGTAAGAAATATTATGACTAAGATACTACAGAATAAATTATACTTAGCCTTCAACAAAGTTAAACTGATAAAATACAATAGACATCAAGTTTAACTACAGCTGAATAAGCAATCCATTAGAAGAGTCAAGTAAAGCATGATATCTGCTATCTTCTGTGATTTAAAATGTTCTCATCAATTTTTATCGCAGAGACTCTACTTAATAAATAAACCACATCATCGAGTCATCCCTGCACTACGGGCCAAGGATATTCATTAAATTATCAATGGTCATGACTATACCGAATAATCCCTGGTCATAATCATACCAAAAACTGTCCATCAATACACTACAGGCCACTGAGGACTTTTACCATATCATTTATCACATTACAGGTCATGATTATATCGAATAATTCCTTGTCATAATCATACCAAGTCCATCTATACACGTAAGCCAAAGATGACTTTCATCGCAATATAAGCATGAGGATGATGACAATGACATAATATTTCAATAAAAAAGTTCAAGAATAAATTTTAAAGATTTATAAGTTAATTTATCCTGAACTCAATAATGTCCAAATTGTCAACATGATACCGCTTTGTGGAGTAAAATTTAAGAATGCTCAGAAGAATATTTCCATGAAAAGATACTGGATGAAGCGCAAATATCCAAGATATTCCACTAATTTCATGGAGTATAGAAGCCAAGACTTTAATCAACTAAGTATAATAGAATATATGAACCTGCAAATGGATTTTTGTCCGCTATGCGGTAATCCACGTAGACAGATCATTTCCACAATTTAACAAGAAATGAATACCAAGGATTATTCACCATACATGTGGTAATCCACATAGACAGGTTATTCCAATAGAATAATAAAGAATAGAATAACAGAAGAATTCACCATGCATGCGATAGATCGCATGCATGTGTTATTCCCAAATGTAATAATAAAGAATGGAACCAGTCATACGTAATCCGCACCGGCTGTGATATTCCAATGTAATAATAAATAATGGAACCAGTCAGTCGCGTAAATGCACGTATATGATATTCTCGGCGTAATAATAAAGAATGGAATAACAACAGAATTCACCATGTATGCGATAGATAAACATGCATGCAAGTTATTCCAATGTAATAATAAATAATGGAACCGGTGTCATGTAAACGCATACGCATAAGATATTCATAGAATAATAAAGAATGGAATAACAATGTAATTCACCATGCATGCGATAGATCGCATGACATGTGTTATTCCAATAGAATAATAAATAATGGAACCAGTCACGCCAGAACGCATGCATAAGAATATTCCGGCGTAATAATAAAGAATGGAATAACAACGAATTCACCATGCATGCGATAGATCGCATGCATGAAAGTTATACCAATGTAATAATAAATAATGGAACTGTGTCATGCATGTAATGATGTATGATGTGATATTCCAATGGAATAATAAAGAATGGAATAATAGAAGAATTTTACCATGTATGCGGTATTGTGATGATGTGTTATTCCAACATAATAATAAAGAATGGAATAACAAAAATTTCACCATGTATGTGGTATTGGCATGGCAAAGTTATTCCAACATAATAATAAAAAATGGAATAATGTAAGAATTTCACCATGTATATAGTAGTCCACGATACAAAGTTATTCCAACAAAATAATAAAGAATGGAATAATGTAAGTTCTCTTCATGAATACAAAAGAAATAATACCCCTTACGAGTAAAATAAATAATATCCCTTACGAGTACAACAATAATATCCCTTACATTTAGTACAACAAATAATATCCCTTACCTTATAAAGAAGAGTACTCGACGAGTAGTAAGGTGGATATACTTGAAGAAAACTTGCACTACGCCAAAGCTTTCTTAAACTCTAAAGAAATACGCCAAGATTATGTAAGAAGTATTCTCCTAACTTCACGTGTTTTCAATTCTAACTAAGAATCCTATTTATAGGAAAATAGAAAGGATACTATGCAATAAAATATAATATATTCTATTTATAATATATATATATATATATTATTTAAAATCTAATAAAACAAATAACTTTATAAAAGTATTCTGCTTTTATATAAAAAATTTTACTATACAAACACTATACGTGCACTATGCAAATACTATGCATAATAGAATATAATATATTCTATTTATAGTCTAATAAAACAAATAACTTTATAAAAGTATTCTGCTTTATATAAAAAAAAATTAATATGCAAACACTATGCATAATAGAATATAATATATTCTATTTATAGTGTAATAAAACAAATAACTTTATAAAAGTATTATGTTTTATATAAAAAGTTTTCTGCTTTATTACATTTATAATAATAATAAAACAAACTTCATCATCATTATTATAATTCACACTATTAATCGACCAGTCGCTCCTGTGAAAGAGGGGCTTTCAATAAGGATTTCTCCCTATCATAGCAATTAGGTGACCAACCCTCTCCTCGCGTAACTTACTGACATCGTTAATATTACAAATAATAATATTAATAACTTTGTTATCTCAATTATTGATTTAATAATATAAAAAATAACGACAATAATTGAATCAAATAACGTGAGATACTGTGCAACAATTACTGTAGCAATAATTGAACAAAACTGAGTGACTTCTCACGTAAGCATCAATAATCAATACCGTGTGCTATTATGCAACCAAACATATTACTGTACTTTTACTACAGGGTAGTTCAACAGTATTAACGGTAAAACTTCTGCTGTTGTTTTCATAAAAATATTTCTGTCATTTTCTCAATCCGACAATAATTTCATTGTGGGGTCCACTAATGATTGTGTCGTCGTACGAATATTCCGTGTTAAAACAAATATTCCCCAACCCATCGAATATTATATAACAACTTCCATACTTTTCAAAATTTCTAAATATTACCCACAACTATAACATTATATCAAATTTACACCATAATATTCAAAAAAATATTTTGAGAACATTAAATTTTTATTCGTAAAATTTAGGATTTTACAGTGCCCTTTGGCCATGCAAGATGATTTCTCTTCCTATACAAGACCGGCAATCAGAGTGCCGCTTGCAATACCAAGTCCTTGCCTCTGAGTCATGCACACGAGACTCCTTCCTACCAATGGCGCTACGGCGCAACTTTTTAGTAGGCACTAACACTGTACCGGCGCTTCAGCGCGGCACTTTAAAGCATTGTCTGGCGTCGCGGTGCCAGACCTCACCACCAGAAAACTTTGAAAAATGATTTTTTTGGTGAGTTTCTCGAATTCATAACTTCTTCGTTATAAGTTCGATTTGGTCCGTTCAAAAGCCTACACGTCATAAATGACATACTCTACGCGTTCATATAAGAATTCTACACTTTCAAATCCGTTAATTCAAAATTCACTATTAAGTTCATTTTAAGCGTTCGTTAAACGTTAATGAGCGTTCAATACTCGTTTTCTTCGTTTTAAGTCGGAATCCGACGATTCTTGAGCCCACGACTCTTAAATACCATATCTCACATGTTGAAATTGAAAAAAATATTTAGTCTCACGACAACTTTCGACTATTAATCCTGAATTTCTACGTTTTCGATGTTTAACGTCTATTTTCGTGAAATTCGCCATAACTTCGTTACTAATGTTCTCTAAGCCAAATCACATGGAATACTCCATGGATTTCATATCTACATCCTAACCAAGCAAGATGCACATATTTAATTATTGATGGAGTTTAATTGTTCATCAACAATCAACCTCAACAATCAATATTTTCATGATTTAAACCTATGTCAACCCTTGTGATTTCTATGTCTTCATGACTTATAAAATTTGTATATATACAAGTCATCCTTATTCCACCATAAGAGACATACACCACCAATTTATGATTCTTCATACTTAAAGAAATCAAAGAGATGGAACTACTATCAAGGAGTATTACCTTAAGGAATTCTTGGTGTTCTTGAAAGAAACTTTAAAGCAAACTTCAAAGTAGATTGTTTGATTGAGTCTAGCTCTTTCTCTCTCTCTCTAAATATATTTTGACAACTTGAAAAACCCTCAAATGACCAACTCTAGCTTTCTATTTATAAGAAATTGAAATGGATGGCAAATAGGTCATTATCCTCCACCTCCTTACTATTCCTCACTTTGTCACCAAGTAAAATACTTGGTGACCAAGTATTTTTCTTGTCTTACACCCCAAGTGGCCGGCCCACCATGCCCATGGGTCATCCCCATGGGTTGCCCCATGGGTTTTACCCATTCGGTGACCCACCGGTTCGATCCACGGTTCATTTTTCTTGGATTGGGCTTAATCATTCTAATATTGGGTTTTAGCTTGGGCTTAACCAATTAATTCCTTGGGCTTACATATTCAATTGTTTGGACTTGACATAATCCAAATCAAATGAGTTCACATTAAGTCTTAACTTAATTCCATAATACCACTCGTATTCTACTTCGTATTAATTCCATAATTCACGTATTTTTTCCGTATAATACTCGTACGATATCGTATTGTACTTCGTATTAATTCTTCGTGTGAGATCCCAAAATTATGAAATGAAAGTATTCAATTTCTTATAATTATTATTTTATTTAGTAAATGGTTAAATTAATAAAGGGTTAAAGTTAAGGGTGATATTTGAAAATTTTGTAAAGTAAGCAAGTTGTCATAAAATAATTGGTGTTAAAAGTACAGTAATACGCGTGGTTGCATAGTAGCACACGGTATTGATTATTGATGCTTACGTGAGAAGTCACTCAGTTTTGTTCAATTATTGCTACAGTAATTGTTGCATAGTATCTCACGTTATTTGATTCAATTATTGTCGATATTTTATATAATATTAAATCAATAATTGAGATAACAAAGTTATTAATATTATTATTTGCAATATTAACGATGTCTAGAAGTTCTGTCAAGGAGAGGTTTGCTCACCTAATTGCGCGCCAATAGGGAGAAATCCTTATAAATAGGATATATTATATTTTATTGCATAGTATTCTTTATATTTTCCTATAAATAGGATGCTTAATCAGAATTGAAAACACACCAGAAGATCAGAGAATTCTTCTTCTATAATCTTGAGCGTATTTCTTTAGAGTTTAAGAAAGCTTTGAGCATAGTGCAAGTTTTCTTCAAGAATATCCTCGCCCTACCAGTCGGAATAATCTTCTTTCTAAGGTAAGGGGTATTATTTCTTTCATATTCATGAAGAGAGCTTCTGTTATTCCATTCTTTATTATTATGTTGGAAAAACCTATCTATGCGAAGTACCGCATACATGGTGAAATTCTTCTATTATTCCATTCTTTATTATTAT
Organism: Panax quinquefolius; assembly: GCA_020205615.1. NCBI lineage: Eukaryota > Viridiplantae > Streptophyta > Magnoliopsida > Apiales > Araliaceae > Panax > Panax quinquefolius. The sequence continues at coordinate 38,709,850 of CM035158.1, read as the reverse complement.
GTTGGAATAACCTGTCTATGCGAAGTACCACATATATGGTGAAATTCTTCTATTATTCCATTCTTTATTATTCTGTTGGAATATCCTGTCTGTGCATATTACGTATGATCTGGTTCCATTCTTTATTATTCTATTTGGAATAACCTGTCTGTGCGATCTATCGCATGCATGGTGAATTCTTCTATTATTCCATTCTTTATTATTCTGTTGGAATAACCTATCTATGTGGATTATCACATGCATGGTGAATGATCCTTTGTATTCATTCCTTATTAAATTGTGGAAATGATCTGTCTACGTGGATTACCGCATGGAGGGTGAAAATCCATTTGCGGTTTCGTAATTTTTCTGACTCTCAAAAATTTGAAATGATAATTTGATGAGTTTTCTAGATTGTGTCCAAAAATGGAAATTTTTGGACGTATAGATTAGGAGTTATGGATTTTATGGGAAAAGACTATTTTAAAAGTAAACCCTTATAACTCCTTGTGGTTAACTCCAAAATTGGTAAAAATTTTATTGGGAGTACATCTATATAACAGCAGTATACCCTGTAAATTTTGGAATTTTTGGACAAAAGTATAATTTTTGATAAATGTCTAAATATTTGGCAGTTTTGGCCATATGAAAAATAGTAAATGAATTTTTAAAATTTTGAGAAAAATATATGTTTAATATGAGACTAAATTCTGCTAAATTCCAAAAAAGAAATATTTTTGGGACTAATTTGGTATTTTTCATGAAAATAAACTAGATATGAGTAAATGAATTAAATATGTTATGTGAAGTAACAAAATTGGAAAATAGGATTTTATGGCTTGAAAACCCTATATAAGGTATATGCAGATTTATGATGAGAGTTTTGGTTATTGATGATGAAATCTTATGAGTATGACATTTTGAATGATTAAATGCATTATTTGGTAAAGTGTAAACAATTGAAATAAATTATTTATAAGTTTAAGAAGTGATTAAAATATTATTATAATATTAATAATATTATATTATGATATTATTAAGTGATTGATAACATTTGGTTATTATTAAATGCTAGATAAATTGTATTATAAATGTTTAATATTTATCCTTTATCTCATTTGATTGATTCTTTATATCATTGTCATTATCCTCAAGCTCATATTATGTTGAAAGTCATCTTTGGTCGTAATGCATAGATGAGCTTGGTATGATTATTACCAGGGATTATTCGGTATAATCATGACCGTAATGTTACAAATGATGTGGTAAAAGTCCTCATTGGCCCGTGGTGCATTGATGGACAGTTTTTGGTATGATTATGACCATGGATTCTCTTCGGCTAAGGGTGCAAAGATGAATTGTTTTATGGCATGATCATGACCGTTGATGAAAACACGATTATCTTTGGCCCGTAATGCATGGATAATTCATGGATGTGATATTAACGAATATCCTTGGCCGTAGTGCAGGGGTGATTCGATGATGTGGATTATTTATTAAGTTGAGCCTCAGCGATAAAATATTGATAATAAACTTTTAAATTCGTAGAAGATAGTAGATATCATGCTCTACTTGACTCTTCTAAAATACAGTTGTATGTATTTGGCCTGTAGTGCAAAGATGAATTGTTAATGAATATCTTTGGCCATAGTGCAAAGATGAAATTATTAGTATGATTATGAGCAAGAATTGTGATTTGGTATAACCATGATTTTTGATGTTTCAGGTTAAGATAGGTGATGAAAATTATCTTCGTCCTGGGTGCAAAGAGGAATTTAAAATCACAATTATGATTACGAGTTATTCATATGATTGTGGACAAGAATTGTTGATTGATGTTACATGGATAAAACATTATTGGTGGACTTTTAATGGATAATAGACCTGATGGTCTATTTGACTCTTCTAATGGATTGCTCGTTCCGCTGCAACTATGGTTGAAAAGTTTTATCATCTACCATATGTTCTAAATCTCTGATTTATTACTGATGAAGGCTATTTATGATGTAAATTATCTTTAGTAATGATATTCTTTACTGGGCTATTTGTGCTCACCCTTTTGCTTCACAATTCCTTTCAGGTAATAAGAGTGTAGCTAGGTCGAGCGGGGATAACAGGGGAATAGAATGGTAGTCTATAGCTGTTGAGGTTCTCCCTAAATAGTATGGAAATAATTTTGTTGAGAACTTTAGATAAGTGTGTCGTATTGTATACGTCATTTGATATTTAATTTTGGTGAACCGAATAGGGTGAGGTGAACCCAACTTTGGAAGGGTGTTTTGCCACTATCATACAAGATGTCTAATGACATACAACCTTGTGTTATCATAAGACAGGGTTGTGAACATCCACTTGCTGAGTATATCTACGAGCACTACCTATATGATCTTGGAGTTTATTTGAAATATAATTTTCACTTAAAGACAATGGAGATAATTATGTGTCAAGAGAAGACTTACCATTGGAAAGAAGATAATAGTAATCTTCTTGTTTTTCTTTGGGGACTTTTGGGTCAACTAAGGATAATTCTGTGGACATATGATATCTATCATAACCTAGACGCATGGCCTCCCATGTACGAAGGTTTACTTGAGTATTTTCTAAAGATTTTAATTTCTAAAATAATTATTGATTGTACCTTTATGTAAGGTACCATTGTAAGGTCTTCTGGCCAAGGCACCACGAGAGTTATATATATTTGTATTAAAACTCACATCTTATCTGTTGTCGTACTCTGCACGACACTTCAATAGTTGTATAAATGAAGTTTGTATATGATTTTTATAGTGTGATCTGGCGACTCAGAATGGATCATATGGACCTATTTTGGGGGCGTCACACTTCGTATTATACATAGATACTAAATAGTATCATACTAGTATCACACGTTTTATCATTATCGAAATTCCTTCTACACATCTCATTTCCTTCTCGGAAATCATTTCACTCAACCCTTAGGTTTTAAGTCCGCAGGCGAAAACTTCGTTTGCCATAAATGAAATATTATTAGATATTTCATCTCATCTTATTATTCTATCATTACGAATTTCTCAGAATTTCAAAATAATTCCCCGAGCAGAAACGGATGAATAGTGTTTTTACGGGAATTTCTCGGAAAACATATATTTTCGTCTTGGAAATTCTAAACAATTAATTCTAGCACGTAGCCAGATTACTAACCATAATAGCACATTTTAGGTCATAGAACGACCTTCACATAGCTTACTCACAAAATAAATCAATTAAATTCATTTAATTCACATAATCAAATAAAAATTTAATTATCATAAAAATCCGATTTTCTCGGGCGTTACATCGGACTTACGGACTTAATGTCAGGTTGTCCTTTTTCATGAATGAAAACCAAAAGAGAATGTTCATAGTCTTTCGACCAGCTCAGAATTCCTAAGCTACTATATGTACTCTGGAATTGTTTTATGAAATTAAAACTGCTATTTACTGTTTCATAGTACTTCATAGCTGTTGGTTCAGTTATTAAAGAATAATCATATAATTCTCGATGTGGTATTTGTATTATCTATTGCTAGACTTGCTGAGCTAGTTATGCTCACTTCTTGCTTGAATTATATGATTGCAGCTAGGGCCGAAATAATTGAGGATCCCAGTAGGGATAAAGGCAAAGCTAAGATGGATAAGTAGATTATCCTGTAATAGATTAATATGTTTGTAAGAATCATATTATGATAAATGAAGAATGTATCGATTACAAAACCTGGGAAATGATTTAATATTATTATTATAATAAGAATGTAGTAAATACAATCATTTTGATGTTATTTCAATGGAATGAATGTATAGTTATGAGTACCGTGTAGCACCATATCTATGGGTTGAAAGTACCCGTATTTGGGGGTGTCACATGTTGGTATCAAAGCATTAGGTTATAAAACTTAAGGGGGAAAGAACCTTAGGCTAATAACCTCGTTAGTAAATGAGAAGTTAGAAGGAATTGAACTCGAGTAGAATGTGTTAATTAAGTATTGAGGAAACTCAGTACCGAAAGATTTAAAAGATGGAAATTAACCCTAAATAAACTAAATGTGATTTGTGCTTATATTATTGTGTATTATGTACTAATCAACATGTTATGTGTTATTGTAGATTTCCATCAATAGCTCCATGTATAGAGATATCCATGTATAGTGATCCTAGAAGAGTCCGAACCAGAGGAGGACTATTTAGAGAAGGATTATTAAGAGGAAGATATGGAAAACTTGGGATCGGCGTCATATCTCGATATGATAGTCGAATTGGATGAGGATATGGAGGTAGCAGCGTTTAATACGGTGGTACCTACACTAGAGCCAACACCTCCAGATGCAATGAGGGCATTGTATCTAGCGGTGCTTGACCGTAATGTGCAACTGCGGACTGTTGTGCAGAACCTGAGGGAGGAGGTTAGTGACCTCCATGAAGCTAAGGACGCAGAAGCAGATTTTAAGATAGATCATGATGAGAAGGTGCTCATGAAGGATAAGGCGGCCGATTATAAGAATGAGGCCGTTGAGCTTCGTAATGAACTGGTTGAGAAGAACCAAAAAATAGCATGGATGTCTTACATCCATGAGAGTGCTCATGAGGATTTCAAGATGAAAATCGCTTGTTATTCGATTAAGTCAGTGAAAACTCGACACACTATTACTCAGGATATTATGTCAATTCTTGCGAATCAGAAGCATGAGAATGTTGTTATACAGTATTAGAAGTAGATGAAAGAAGTATAGATTAATAAATCTTTTGTATATGTGTAGTGACGTAAAACCCTCTTTTGTATAATTAAAGGGTAGTCTTTTTGTAAATCCCAATTTTTGTAGAAGTCAATCGAGGGATACAAATGTAATATCTTTGGCTATGGAATCAAGTTGTAAATAGGTTTGTACTATGAAGAAGCATATTAATATAATGAAGTTTTTATTAAATGTGCTTTGTTGTGGTATGAGTTGTTGTTTGGCGAATAATAACCAAGTACATAAATAGATAATAATGAAACTTTATTTATTTAATCAGAATAATGCCGCCAAGAAGAAGACAACGTAATCAGGAAGTTGAATCCCATAACGATAACTAAGGGGGTCAGAACAACAACATTTATTAATTTATTAACGGCTGCATTTAACCAAGCCAGGGGTAGAGCACCTGCGGTACCTAGGGTAACCAGAATGACTACATTTAAGGAGTTCAAGAGTGTAGGTCCGCCGGAGTTCAAAGGAACTACGGACCCAATAAAGGCCCAGACATGGGTAAAAGAAATAACGAAGGCGTTTGTTATTGCAAACGTAGAAGAGGCGCAAAAGACTTATTTTGCGACCTACATGATGAAAGGAGAAGCCAACTTCTGGTGGGAGGCTCACCAGGGTGGGGCTAGAACTGATGCTGTTACGTGGGAACATTTTAAGAAGGTTTTCTTCGAGATCAATTTTCCTACAAACATGTAGGGGAGAATAGAGATTAAGTTCTTAAAACTTAAACAAGGGGACATGACGGTTCCCCAGTATGTGGCCAAATTCGATGAATTGGCAAGGTTTGCTCCACACCAAGTGGACACTAAGGAGAGGATGGCTCGTAGGTTTGAGTATGGACTGAAACCTTGGCTCTATAATAGGATTTCTGTTTTCTAGAGTGCATCGTATGGGACTATTCTGGAGAAAGCAATCATTATGGAGGGTCGTAGTGAGGCTTTGAGCCAATACCACAACGAAAGAAAGAATAAGAGCAAAGGAGAAGGAGGCCCCGAGGCTGAGGGAGCTAGTGGCAGTGGGAGTATGCCCAAGAGGAAGAATTTTAACTCTGGGAATACTAGGGTAAAACAAGGGGATCCTAAGCGTAGGATCGAAGCATGCAAGATATGCAAGAAGACTCATCTAGGAGTCTGCCTTAAGGGGTAGTCGGTTTGTTATAACTGTGGGTAAGAGGGTCACATATCACCCAATTGTCCTAATCCCAAGAAGAACCAGGGCTGTTTTGTTTGTGGGTCGATGGACCACATGGTAAAAAATTGGCCAAAGAAGGGGTCAGAGGGTAGTAAGGGTACTGGTAGTCGTAAGTTAGCCATTACTGGGCCAATACCATCATCAGGTAGACCTACGGCCCGTACTTTTAATATGACTGTCCAAGATGCGGTTGCATCAGCGGATATAGTAGCAGGTATCATTCCAATCAATGAAATAAATGCTTATATGTTGTTTGATTCGGGTGCTACTTGTTCTTTTATAGCATGTGAATTTGCTAAGTGATTAGGTTTACTCCCGAAAAGATTAGAGATACCTTTAGACGTTAAGGTAGCAAATGAAGAGATAATTCCCATTGAATACATTCATAGGAATTATTATGTAGATATTAGAGGTAACAAATTATCGGTAGATTTAGTACCGATAAGGTTGAGAGAATTCGATGTAATTCTTGGTATGGATTGGTTGATTAACCATAAGGCAAAAATAGATTGTCATAGGAAAAGCGTGAACCTTCGACTTTCTAAGAAAATCAAGGTAATGTTCTATGGTAGTAAATCACCGAGACGCTCTTGTTGTCTAACCATGACACAAGCTAGAAAGATATTGAGGAAGGGATGTATAGGATACTTGTGCCATGTTGTGGATACCCAAAGAGTGGAAGCATTATTCGAATAGATACCTATAGTATAAGAGTTCGCAGATGTATTTCCAGATGAGTTACCAGGTCTTCCACCGGATAGGGAGGTCGAATTTGTGATTGATTTTTTACCGGGTACGGCACCAGTTTCTAGGGCACCTTATCGGATGGCGCCGGTAGAGATGAAGGAGTTAATTGTTCAATTACAAGAACTATTAGACAGGAAGTACATTCAACCGAGTGTGTCTATGTGGGGAGCACCGGTATTATTTGTAAAGAAGAAGGATGGGTTGTTACGACTTTGTATCGACTATCGAGAGTTGAACAAGTTAACGATTAAGAATAAATACCCATTGCCCAGGATCGATGATCTATTTGATCAGTTGAAAGGGGCAAAGTATTTTTCTAAGATAGATTTACGTACAGGGTACCATCAGTTAAAAGTAGGGAAGGAGGATGTACCTAAGATGGCGTTCCAAACTTGTTATGGTCATTACGAGTTTTTGGTTATGTCATTTGGGTTGACTAATGCACTAGCCGCATTCATGGATATGATGAACAAAGTGTTCAAACAGTATTTGGACAAGTTTGTTGTAGTGTTCATTGATGATATTCTAGTCTACTCTAAGATGCCAGAAGATCATGCTGAACATTTAATGACAGTGTTAGAAACACTATGGAGGGAGAAGTTATATGCGAAATTCACTAAGTATGAATTTTGGCTTGAAAGAGTGTAATTTTTAGGACATGTTATTGATAAAGATGGAATTTCTGTGGATCTAGCGAAGGTGGAAGCAGTTAATAATTAGGAACAACCGAAAATGCCAACTGAGGTTCGGAGTTTTCTGGGGTTAGCGGGATACTATAGAAGGTTCATCTAGGACTTTTCTAAAATAGCTACTCCGTTGACGAATTTGACAAGGAAGTCAGTCAAGTATGTGTGGACTGAGAAGTGCGAGAATAGTTTTCAGGAACTAAAAAGGACGTTAAGTGAGGCACTTGTATTATCTTTACCAGATGATATGGGGAATTTCGTAGTTTATAGAGATGCTTCGCATAGAGGACTAGGTTGCGTGCTCATGCAGCGTGGCAAGGTCATTGCATATGCGTCACACCAGTTGAAGGATTATGAGAAGGTTTATCCTACTCATGACCTAGAATTGGCAACAATAGTTTTTGCCTTAAAAATATGGAAACATTATTTATATGGGGATAAGTGTGAGATATACACGGACCACAAAAGTCTGAAATATATCTTCACATAAAAGGAGTTAAATATGAGGCAAAGAAGGTGGTTAGAATTGATAAAAAATTATGACTATAATATCTTATATCATCCAGGAAAAGCAAATATAGTAGCTGACGCGTTAAGTAAGAAGGGTAGGGAAAAGGTATCAATGTTAAAGACTCGGAATGAGTTAATAACGGAGATGGCAAGAATGGAGTTAGAAGTTAAATTACTGAGTGAAGCAGTAGAGATGTTATTCACAATGGAGACTCAACTAACCATAATGGAACGAGTTAAAGAAGTATAATTAGGTAAAAAAGAATGCGAACGAATGAAGAAGAGGATGGAGGATGAAGAGAAGACTAAGTATAACCTTAATAAAGAATGATTACTTCATTTTGATGGAAGAATTTGGGTTCCAGATAATTTTGAGTTAAAAGAAGAGATAATGAGTGAGGCCCATAATTCGAGGTACTCGATATATACAGGTAGTACTAAGATGTATCAAGACCTTCGACAGAACTTTTGGTGGCTAAACATAAAAAGAGAGATAGCAGAATACGTTAGTAAGTGCTTAACTTGTCAGAAAGTTAAGGCTTAACACCAACGACCAAGTTGATTATTGCAATCACTAAAGATTCCAGAGTGGAAATGGGAGCATATCATAATGGACTTTGTGGTGGGACTTCTAATGATAAGGAAGGGATGTAACGTTGTTTGGGTGATAGTGGATAGGTTGACGAAATTGGCTCACTTCTTACCAATAGGAGTTAGGTATAACCTAGAGCAATTAGCTAAGCTTTATGTCAAAGAAATTATTTCAAGACATGGAGTACCGGTTTCGATTATGTCAGATCGTGATCAATGATTCACATCAAATTCTTGGAGAAGTTTGCAAGAGCAACTGGGAACGCAGTTGAAGTTGAGTACAGCGTATCATCCTCAAATGGATGGACAAAGTGAACGGACAATTGAAACACTAGAAGATATGTTAAGATCTTACGTTATGGATTTTAAGGGGAGTTGGGATGAACATCTGCCTTTGGTGGAATTTGCTAACAACAATAGTTTTCACGCTAGTATAGGCATGCTGCTTTACGAAGCGTTATATGGGAGAAAGTACAGAACTCCACTGTGCTGGGAGGAAGTAGGTGAACGTCGGATGTTAGAACCTAAGATGGTACAACAGATGACAGACATGGTAAATTTAATACGTACTCGATTGGTAGTGTCTCAAGATAGACAAAAGAAGTATGCAGATCCTCACCGTGAGAAGAGGGAGTTTGAGGTAGGGTCGTATGTCTTTCTGAAGGTATCGCCTTGGAAATGAAAGATACGTTTTGAAAAGAAATGGAAGTTAAGTCCAAGGTTTATAGGACCTTTTTAAATTTTAAGAAGGGTAAGAGAGGTAGCTTATGAAGTAGCTTTACCTCCAGAGATGGAACGAATACACAATGTGTTTCACATGTCTGTGTTGCATCTTTATAAACTGGACTACAAACACGTAATAGAGTATGAATCTATTCAGATAGAAAAAAACTTAGTGTATGAAGAACTTCCAGTTCAGATTCTTGATAGGAAGGAACAAGCCTTGAGAAATAAGATAATATCTTCAGTGAAGGTAATTTGGATGAACCATAATGCCGAAGAAGCAACGTGGGAACTCGAGAGTAGAATGAAGGAAATTTTTCCCCATTTGTTTATGTAATTGTAGCGCGAATCTGGGGATAGAATCCTTATAAGGGGGGAGAATGTAACACCCAAGAAAATCAGATTTTTATGTGAATTAAATTTTTATTTGATTATTGAAATTAAATGAATTTAATTGATTATTTATTTGAGTAAGTTATTTGAAGGTCGTTCTATAACCTAGAATGTGAGGATGTGGTTAGGATTTTGGCTATGTGCTAGGATTAATTGTTTTGAATTTCCAAGACTAAAATAAAGGTTTTCTGAGAAATTTCTGTAAAAATACTATTCATCCGTTTCTGCTCAGAAATTAAGTTTAAATTTTTGAGAAACGCGTAATGATATAATTCTAAGATAAGATGGAATATCCAATAATATTTCAGTTATGGCAAACGAAGTTTTTGCTGAGGACTTAAAACCTAAGGGTTAGGAAAAGTAAGTTTCAAGAATGGAATGGCTACGTATAATGATTAGGGTTATTATACGTGATAAATACGAGTATGATACTAGTTATTATACGAGTATAGTATGAAGATTATTGTGACGTATAATATGAATATCGTACGAATAGTATATAAAGAGAATACGAGTAGAATACAATTAGTTCTTAATGGACTTCTAGTAATTGGACTTTGTCAAATCCAATTGGACTTTGATTAGGTTAATCCCAAAGCTTTGTAAATGAATCCTAAGATTGAGTAATGTTAAATCCCAATGTTAGGTTAAATCAAGCCCGATCCAAGAAACCAAACCGCGGATCGACCCGATGGATCATCACATGGGTAAAACCCATGAGGGCAACACATGTGGGACCCAAAAAGGCATGTGGGCCGGCCACTTGATGGCCAAGTAAAGTAGATTACTTGGTTGCAAAGTAATGAATAGTAAGGAGGTGGGAAGATTGACCATTTTGCCCTCCACTTGGAATTTCTATATAATGAAAACTTAGTTGGTTCATTTATGTTTTCACCAACACTTGACCAATATATTGAGAGAGAGAAAAGAGTATTAACAAGTAATCAAGAGAATCCAAAGAAAAACATTCAAGTTTTTCATAAGAACGCGAAGAACGTTAAGGTAATAATTCGTAAAACCTTAGTCTTCGATCCTTTTATATTTATTTTTCGTAGAGAATCATGAATTGATGGATCATGTCTCTTCCAGAGTAATAAGAATGTCTATTAGTGAATTAAACATTGATAAGCCATGTATAAATAAGAATCATAAGCATTTAAGTAAGTTTAAATCGAAGAAACCATTAATCGTCGATTTAGTTGTTGATGGACAAATTGAAAACCATCATTTATAGGGTATGTGCATATTTCTTGGTTAGGTTATAGAAAATGAATCAATGGATTGGTTCCATTTGATTTGGCGTATAAAACACGAGTAACGAAGTTATGGCAAAATTTACGAAATTAGGCGTTAAACGTTAAAATCGTAGAATTTTCGGATTAGTAATTAAAACTCACCGTTTAAATTGGACACCTTAGTTTTCGATGGCGTAATGTAGAGCAAGGTATTCAAGAGTCGTGGACTCAAGAATGGTCGGATTCTGACTTAGAACGAAGAAATTGAGTTATGAACGCTCACGAACGTTAAACGAACGCGTAATAGAACGTTAAATAGTGAATTCATTGTTAACTGATGTAAAAACTAGTTTTATCCAGATGGAATTTAAGTAGATGGTATGTGTAAGAAAACAGCTTTTGAACGAGCCAATTCCGACTTAAAATGACTAAGTTATGAGTCTGGGAAGAATCGAATTGGAAAATGTAAAATAATTTCAAGGGCTCAAGGTAGGCGTCGCAGCACCACCCCAAGCTATAAACCTCGCGTCGCAGCGCCGGGTAGGGAAAATTACCTACTACAGAATGGCGTCGCAATGCCACTTATATATAAGAAGTCTCACGCCGTAGCGTGGAGACGAAGAGTTAGCTACTGTTAATTAGCACCGCAGTGCCAATGATATACTAAAGGATGGAGCCGCAGCGCCGATAATGGAGAAATGTTGACCAAGTTAGTTTTTAATCCCAAATTATTGCAAGCCAATGATAGGGCATTTATATACTTAATATACATGGTAAGACCATTCCTATATAGTATATATAGTGATGACTTTAGGAGATGAATGTCGTTTTATAGCAATTAAACGAAGAACGTGAAGTACGAGGAAGTAAATTGTATACAACGTTGTTATTTAACCAATGATGGTTGAGTATTAGTTTAGTGACGTAAGCACGTTAATAAGCCGTAATGGAAGATAGTTAAGTCAAAATGAATTTTATTTTGATTAAGTTATAGAAGAGAAAGAATTTGGTAAAAACAATGTGATTAGATTGTTTGGTAGCTAATTACAGTGTACTATGTGAATATATCATGTAGAGACAGTAAAGACCAAGAACTGTTGAATTTTATTTGAATACGCTTGAAGGAAAGTTTTCTTAATGCTTGTCTAACCTTCGTGTTAGCCAAGTTTTCTTTGATTCATGTTCTGAGATGCATGAATTGCTTTATGAAAGGGTCGATGCTAGTTTTAACTCGGCTAGACTAATCTTAAGAGATAGATTGATTTGTTTATAAGTCTTTCAATATATAATTGTTAACGCTATCCTATGCCAATTGTTTGGTACGGATTCAAGGTAAGCTTGAGTATGGACAAACAAATATATTTTACATCGATTATTCGATGGGCACGTGTGGTTGCCAAAATTTAAATGTAAATACATTTAACGGATGAGTGTTGATCAACATAGAGTACTATAGGCTGATCACCTAGTAGTGCTCTTAAGATATATCGGACTTACGGACTTAGTGTCGAGTTGTCCTTTTTCATGAATGAAAACCAAAAGAGAATGTTCATGGTCTTTCGACCAGCTCAGAATTCCTAAGCTACTATATGTACTCTGGAATTGTTTTATGAAATGAAAACTGCTATTTACTATTTCATAGTGCTTCATAGCTATTGGTTCAGTTATTGAAGAATAATTATATAATTCTCGACGTGGTATTTGTACTATCTATTGATAGACTTGCTGAGCTAGTTATGCTCACTTCTTGCTTGAATTTTATGATTGCAGCTAAGGCCGACAGAACTGAGGATCCCAATAGGGATAAAGGCAAAGCTAAGATGGATAAGTAGATTATCCTATAATAGACTAGTATGTTTGTAAAAATCTTATTATGATAAACGACGAATGTATCGGTTACAAAACCTGGGAAAGGATTTAATATTATTATTGTAATAAGAATGTAGTAAATACAATCCTTTTGATGTTGTTTCAATAGAATGAATGTATAGTTATGAGTACCGTGTAGAACCATATCTGTGGGTTAAAAGTACCCGGATTGTGGGGCGTCACAGAATAACCATCCAAGAGGCAGTAGTAGTCATGTCCTGTGATGCCCCCAAATTCGGGTATCTTCCAAAAAGAGTGTATTAACTACATTCTTATTACAATAATAATAATAAATCCATTCCCAGGTTCTGAAACCGTTACATTCTTTGTTCATCATAATATGATACATACAACATACTAGTCTATTACAGGATAAACTAATTATTCATCTTTGCCTTGCCTTTATCTTTACTAGAATTCTCTTATATAGGAAAATCTAATGGAGGGTAAAATGGCCATTAGGCCACCTCCTTACTATTAACCACCTCCTTAGCAACTTAGCCACCAAGTAAAGGCTTTACTTGGGCTCCAAATGGCCAGCCCACATGCCTTATGGGTCCCCCCAAGGGTTGCCCCATGGGTTTTACCCATTCGGTGACCCATCGGTTCGTTCCACAGTTTGTTTTCTTGGTTTGGGCCTTAGGATTAATTCTTATTGGGCCTATCTTGGGCTTGAATCTACTTAACATTGGGCTTGGCATAATCCAAGTCCAATTGAATTATACAAAGTCTATGAACTCAAATTCCATTAAGACTACTCGTATTCTATGCGTTCACTTCTCATATTCTCTTCATATATAGTTCGTATGATAATCGTATTATACGTCGTAATATTCTTCATACTATACTCGTATACTAATTAGTATCATACTCGTATATCGCACATATAATATCCCTAATCATTATACGCATTACATTTCCTTCTCGGAAATCTCTTTCCCTAACCCTTAGGTTTTAAGTACGCAGGCAAAAACTTCGTTTGACATAACTGAAATATTATTGGATATTCCATCTCATCTTAGTATTCTATTATTACGCATTTCTCAGAAATTCAAACTTAATTCCCGAGCAGATATCGATGAATAGTGTTTTTCAAAAAATTTCTTAAAAAACTTTTATTTTCGTCTTGGAAATTCAAACACTTTAATTCTACCACATAGCCAGAATCCTAACCACATCAGCATATTCTAGGTCATAGAACGACCTTCAAATAGCTTACTCACATAAATAATAAATTAAATTCATTTAATTCACATAATCAAATAAAAATTTAATTCTCATAACAATCCGATTTTCTCAGGCGTTACATGTCCCGCTAAACTATCCAACATTTGGTCAATGAACGGGAGAGGGAAATGGTCCATTCTTATAGCTTTGTTCAATCTGTGATAATCTATGCAAACCCTCCACCATGTGACTGTTCTGGTAGGTATCAGTTCATTATTTTCATTGGACACTACTTTTATGCCCCCTTTCTTCGAAACACATTGCACTGGGCTCACCCATGAGCTGTCTAAGATTGGATATATGATTCTGGCATCTAACCACTTTAGGATTTCTTTCATGACGACCTCTTTCATTATAAGATTCAATCTCATCTGTTGCTCTACCGTCGGCTTACTATCATCCTCAAGAAGTATCTTATGCATGCAGAATGATGGGCTGATCCCCTTGATATCGGCTATGGTCCAACCAATAGCAGACTTGAATTCTCACAGCACTCGCAGTAACTTACTTTCCTGACAAGATGTTAGTGCAGTAGCAATTATAACAAGCAACTTTGAAGATTCACCTAAAAATGCGTACCTTAGATGATTCGAAAGAGGTTTAAGGTCAAGATCAGGGGGCACCTTAAGAGAAGGCTTAAGTCGATCTGATGTCTCCCCTATATGTCGGAGTGGTTGAATGGGAATCTTGAATTTTCTAATCTGTGGTACTGTGTTCAGAATTTGTACATACTCCAAAACTTCTGTATCCCCCATATCAAATTCTCCTAGTAGAGCACTCTCTAATGGATCAATGTTAATCAAATGTTTAGCCTCTTTATTTAATACCCTATGGACTACATCAACCAGGAAACACTTTTCTTCATCGGTAGGGAACTTCATAGCTTTGAAAACATTAAATGTGGCCTCTTGGTCCTGGACTCTCATGATCAATTTTCCCTTCTGGCCATCTCTAACATTTGGCATTGTTCTGTCTGGTGTGATCCTGCACATATCTCACGGATGAAGGCAACTTGCTTAACCTTATTTTCAGTCAAAGAGTCAATTTTATTTGCCATCATCGTCATTTGAGCTGATAGTGTCATGACGGCATCCACTTCCAATACCGCTGCAACTCTTGGTTGAGGCATTCTAGCTGTAGGATTCTGAAAGTTATTTGTCGCTATGGTCTCAATCAATTCATAGGCTTCCTCATAACTCTTAGCACATAAAGCTCCTCCTGCAGTGGCATCAATAATTGGCCTAGATTGCCATCCCAACCCATTATAGAAAGTATTGATTACCATCCAATCTGGCATCTCGTGGTGAGGACATTTCCTTAGCATCTCCTTATAGCGTTCTCAAGCCTCATACAACGATTCTCCCTGTTGTTGCTCAAACTGAGATATAGCACTCCTCATCTTCGTTGTCACTGATCCTGATGGTAACGAGTGAAGCCAACTCCTTGCCTTGTCCCTCAAGGTGAAAGGAAACAATCTAAGCCTCACCGCATCATCCAACACACTGTTATACTTGAATGTGTTACAAATTTCAATAAAACTCAGAAGATGCTCGTTAGGATCATCAATAGCCGCACCTCCAAACTAAACCGTATTTTGTACCATCTGGATTGTTCCCAGTTTAATCTTAAAGGTGTTCGCGGCTATTAATGGCCTAACTATGCTTGATTGTAACTCAGTGATGTTTGGCATAGAATAATCTTTTAATGCTTTGTGTTCTTCTGCCATTTTTGTTGCTGTTTCAATGTCTTCTTATGTATTAATAGCACGTGTATTCGCTCACCAAGCTTTCCCGTTTATGTTATCCTACCTAGGTACCAATGCATAATTTGAAGATCAAGTGTGCATATACAATCCATAAGTACCTGAAACACAAATAAAGGGAAAATAGAAATGAGATAAGATGTGAGTTGTTCAAGTCAGACAAATTTAACTTAAATTGATTATATTAGTAATAAAAATAACAATTGTTCCCCGGCAACGGCACCAAAAACTTGTTGGCTTATTTCAGTGTTAACAAAATAGACACACGTACAAGTATACACGATCAACAAGTAATATAGAGTAAGTCAAGTATCGTTCCCACGGAGAAAAGTAATTATCACTAATCTATCATGCAACAATTTTGTAACTATTTCTGGCTGCTTAAACGAGTGAATAAGATGTGATTTAACTAAAAAGAACAATTATCAACTAATAAACTAATTAACACATGATTAACTCAAATTGAAAAGATATGGGATCCTAATGTCACTTAATGCATCATCTAGATTATGCACCTTTTGTTAAGCCTAATTAATTTCTACGGATTGTTAATCGAGAGCACAAAGGTGAAACATGACTATTTTTCAATATACCATGCCCATATCACATAAAATCCACAAAATAAATAGAATTCATATGAACATTAATATTACCTAACTCGCTATATTTCTATGTGAATTACAAGTAATATCAATTTAAGTGCAAGCTCTATCAAATGACTACACATGGTAAGCCGATATATATCTGTCAAAATTACGAATCACAAAATCTATCACATGCAAATTTTATAAACAGATGCTAACATGGCCAAATCTGAATTTGTTCTTCCTCTTTCAATTCCATACAAATTATTAAGGTAGATGGTGATCAAGCATCTAAGAAAAAATCACAACCATGCTAGGCAACCCATACATAATCAATCAAGTGTATAACAAAGAGGCATAGAGATCTAAACTACACAATAAACTCCATTAGAATCCCATAATGGTGATTAGTTCATCCCTGAATCAATAACCATTATGGGATTTGATTCAAGCATTGAGATAATACAATGAAAGTTTAAGAGAAAAGGAAATTGTAAATCTAATTAATCTCTATCCAAAGTAAACCTCCAAGCTCAGTTCCAAATCCACAATCAAACCAAATAGAACTTCTAATAATCAAAAGCCTAAAAGATCTAAAAAGAGAAGCCAAAATAGTAGACTATAGCTAAGAACTCTCTCTAGCTCTTCAAAACCCTAAAATGGAAATTAAAACTGATTGAATGAATGTCTCGTAACTTGCAAATACACCCCTTTAAGGAAAACACGCTACAACAAATTTTTAAGTGAAAAGTCAATCTGTGCAAGATCTTAACTGGTGCGGCCGCGCGGCCCCATAAGCTATATGGGGCGCGGGTACGCCAACTCATTATCTGACTTCCTCCTGGCATGTCCGGGCGCGCGGATTTTACTCCTCATGCTGGCGCAGCTGCGCAACACTGCTTTTCTGCAATCTGTTGTAGTTCTTCTGCTGGTGCATTGTTGCTTCATTTGTTGCTGCCTTAACCTTTCATTTGCCTTCAATTCTCACTGATCAGAGGCCATTTCACATCCTCATGCTATGCTCCATCTTCTATTCACCACATGCTCACCATCTTGCCAAGTCCATGCCATTGCTTGCCATTTGAGTTTCCTTAATGCAACCTATAAAATGAAGATAAAAACATAAAACAACACTAAAATACTTGAGATTAAGCCATAATTCTAGCAAGTTGATAGCCAATAAGTAGGTATAAAACCTACTTATCAATGACCCCCTATCTGGATTATTTGGTTGATGGCGTTTTACCTTCAGATCGGATGTTAGCGAAAAAAGTTAAGCATATGAGTTTGAGTTTTGTGCTAATAGACAGAGATTTGTATTGAAGAGCCTACTCTTCTCTATTGCTTAAGTGTTTGGTTCCATCTGAAGCTGAGTATGTTCTTCGGGAGGTTCATGAAGGGATTTAAAGAGATCATATAGATGCAAAGGTGTTGGCTTTTAAGGTGCATCGTTAGGGCTATTATTAGCCTATAATTTTTAAAGAGGCTATAGAGTATGTAAAAAAGTGTCCTAAATGCCAAATGAATAGCCCTATCGTCCACCAACTGCCCGAGGAGTTGTATTCAATCCTATCTCTGATTTCTTTTATTGTGTGGGGAATTAACATACTAGGTCTGTTGCCCAAGGTGAAAGGGCCGGTTAGTTTTGTGATAGTGACAATTAATTACATTTCTAAATGGGTAAAAGCGAAGCCACTTCGGCAAATCATGGAGCCAGAATGTTTGAAATTTTTGAAGGAGTTTGTGGTGTTTAGATTTTGGAATACCAATGGTGGTAGTTTCAAATAAGGGTTGATAGTTTATAGGCTCAAAGTTCAAAGCATTTTTAAAAGAGTTGGGAATTCAGCATCGAAAGACTTCGGTGGCTCGTCCTCAGTCGAATGGCCAAGTCGAAGTGACAAATAGAACTCTACTGAACAGGATAAAGAGAAGACTCTTTGAGGCAAAAGGGAGATGGCTTGAAGAGTTACTCAGTGTGTTATGGGCTTACCAGACTACATAAAGGACTACAACGGGGGACTCACCATTCAGATTGGCCTATGGTACCGATGCCCTGGTGCCTATGGAAATTGACTCTATGTCACTTCAGGTAAGCCAGTTTAAAGAGTTATACAACTAGGAGGGTCTTCACATTAATTTGGATTTGTTAGATAAAGTCAGGGAGGCGGCTCTATTGAAGTTGGAGACTAATTAAAAAAGAACCGTTAGGCATTATAATAAAGGTGTTAATCTCAGAAGATTTGAAGTTAGCGACCTTGTTCTTCAGGAGATAGAGGCCTCTATGCATCAAAACCTTGTGAAGTTGATGTCGAATTGGGAAGGCCCTTATGAGGTAATTGAAGTGCCGAAACTAGGAACGTACTGGCTTTAGGCAATGGATAGGTTAGAAATCAAGAATATCTGGCATGTAGGAATACATCAAAAATATTTTCAGTAGGGTTTGAAGCTTTAATTTTTTAATTCTTTGAAAATTATTAATAAAATGAGTGTTTGGTTCTTCAAAGAATACTGTTGTTCTTGATGTTTGATTATCTTTTTAGTCCCTGGGGGCGAATAATATTTTTGGTGTTCGGTAGAATCTGTTCAGCCCCTAGGGGCGAACAATATTTTTAATGTTCGGAGGAAGTATTTTTGGTGTTCAGTAGAATCTGTTCAGCCCTTGGGGGTGAACAGTATTTTTGGTGTTCAGTGGAATCTGTTCAACCCCTGGGGGAAAATAGTGTTTTTGGCATTTGGTGATATGTTCAGCCCTTGGGGGCGAACATTTTTTTTTTTGGAGTTCTGTGGACCCTGTTCAGCTCTTGGGAGCGAATGGGAAACAGTGAATATTGTTATATTTTGTTTAAGTGTTTAGTTTCGTTTGTTTTATACAGGTGTTTGGTCCTTCGAACCAATCCTTTAACTATTTTGCATACTTTATTTATCTTCTGAATGGATTCTTTACCATTTGTTATGTAAAAAGTTATGTAGAAGTCTTCGAGGAAGTTAGATGTTTTCATTTATCGGGATAAATTGTGACGCCCCCAAATTCGGGTATCTTTCAACCCAACAGATGGTGCTCCACGGTGATACAGTTCACACAAACATTCAATTGAAATGCCTCAAAAGAACGAATATGTCTTATGTATATATTGAAAATCCATATTAACATTCCCCAAGTTCTTTATAACCGTTACATTTGTTCTTATCATAATATCATATATTATCATTACAAACCTATACTATTACATAGGTATTCTACGGGTTCGTCTTCGCCTTTCCTTTATCCTTGCCAGATCCTTCGGTCCGTTCGATCTTAGCTGCATTCATATGGTTCAAGCAAGAGTGAGCATGACTAGCTCAGCAAGTACAACAATTCTATTTAACAATATGCTTGAATCATACAAATCATATATCTTCAATAACTAAATAATAGTTATGAAGTACTATTGATAATTAAACATAGCACTTCACTTTTCTTTAAAATGTTTTATAATAACAATATTCAGTAAAACATCAATTCCGGTCCAAGACCTTGAGCATTTCATACTTTATTTAAAAAGGACATCCCGGCACAAAGTCTGTAAGTTCGACATTTCTTACGAGCACGTCTAGGTGATCAGCCTATAGTACTCTATGTTGATCAACACTACATTCATTAAACGTATGTACGTTTAAGTTGTGGCAACCTCATGTGTCTGTCGTTTGACGAAAAAACATTTTAGCATACTCAGTCTTCATTTGAAAATCACACCAATATAACTTGGTACAACATTGAACATACATTGATAGATTGTAAGAAATCCAACATATCATAAGTCTAGCCGAAAGAATTGGCTTTTACTTCATTATACAACAATTCATGCATAAGAATTCATGAACCACAAAACTTGTCTAGATTGGACATATACAAGGGTTAGAATACTTGCCTTCAGCGTCTGTTACGGTTATTACACGTTCACGTTAAGTCTTTAAGGTCTCTACAGTAGATAATCACATCACATAACACATTAGGTCATGAATAAACATGCATGGTTCCTAATGAATATTACCCTTCTTCTCAATCTAATCAGATATTAGACTTGTTACTATTGGTTTCAACTTTCTGTTTTAGTTTACATCGTTATTACGTTTATGTTTGATTACTTATCTTCAACCTTTATGTATCATAATTAAGGTTTAACAAAGCTTTAACAATGTTATAATTAAGCTTTACTTCTTTGATAATAAGTTACCATTCATTCTATACTTGTTGTGACGCCCCCAAAATAGGTATTCATCACCTATTCTGAGTTGCCAAATACATGGTACAGAATAGAAATACAATCTTAAATATATAACATGAGCTGTGAGTTTTAATACAAACATTGTCTTTTAGACAGTATTCAAACTCAAAATAAGTCCTCAATACATTTATTAAAACACTATTTCATAGAATAGTGATGACTACTAATGCTATCCTCTGGATCGTCACTCCATTCCCCGACTAGTCCCTGCTACGTTCTCATTTCCTAAAGAGAACAATGAAAGAAAAAAGGGTGAGCTCAACTAGCCCAGTAAGAAATATTATGACTAAGATAATGCAGAATAAATTATCATTAGCCTTCAACAATGTTAAACTGATAAAATACAATAAACATCAAGTTTAACTGCAGTGGAATAAGCAATCCATTAAAAGACTCAAGTAGAGAATAAAGACTACTATCTTTTATGATTTAAAAAGGTTTTCCATCACTTTTATCGCTGGGACTCAGCTTAATAAATAATCCACATCATCCATGCACTACGGCCAAGGATATTCATTAGTATCACAACCACAAATTATCCATGCACTACGGGCCAAGGATATTTGTGTATTCATCAATGGTCATGATCATGCCAACAACTGTCCATCAATGCACTACGGGCCAATGAGGACTTTTACCACATCATTTGTAACATTACGGTCATGATTACACCAAATAATCCCTAGTCATAATCATACCAAGTCCATCCATGCACTACAGGCCACATATGACTTTCAAAAAAATATAAACATGAGGATGATGACAATGATATAAGAATTCAATAAAACAAGTTCAAGAATTAATTTATTCAAGAACTAATAAGTCCAAATTGTCAACATGATACTTCTTTGTAGAGTAAAATTCAAGAATGCTCAGAAGAATATTTTTATGAAAAGATACTAGATGAAGTGCAAATATCAAGGATATTCCACTAATTTCATGGAGTATAGAAGTCAAAACTTTAACCAACTAAGTATAATAAAGAATGGAATAACAAAAAAAATCACCATGCATGCGGTAGATTTATATATGTGTTATTCCAATGTAATAATAATAATAACTAATCGTGTCAAAGTAAATTTTGCACCGATATGGATATTCCAATGTAATAATAAAGACTTTAACCAGTGTCCAGAAAATGCATGTATATGATATTCCAATAGAATAATAAAGACTAAACCAGTGTCAAGCGTAAAACTCACAGTTCCATGTGATATTCCAACGTAATAATAAAGACGGAAACCAGTCCAACAGAAAACGCATGCATGACAGATATATTCCAACAGAATAATAAAGAATGGAATAACAGAAGAATTTCACCAAGTATAGGGTAGCCCACGTATATAGGTTATTTTAACAGAATAATAAAGAATGGAATAACAGAAGTTCTCTCTTCATGAATACAAAAGAAATAATACCCCTTACCTTTGAAAGAAGAGTACTGGATATCAGAGTAGTGAAGTAGCGGAATACTTTTCTTCTTTCTCTCTATAGTTTCTCTCTCTAGAGTTTCAGTGAATTCATAAGAAATAATGAATGAATGAACTTCTATTTATAGAAGAATGGACTGAATAGTAACTAATTCATGAACGATCCAGATTGATTTACTTTTAAACGGACGGTCCAGATTTAAAACAAAATCTTTTAAATAAAATATAATATATTCTATTTATAATCTAATAAAACAAAATTTATAATAATATATATATATACATATATAATCAGTCGTTGCTTGCCGTCCAAGGCATACAAACATAAATATATAACATATATATAAATCCCACGTGAAGATATCCCCCACCCAAATCATTTACTAGCATCATATATATATATAAACACTTCCCTGCCATTAAGGAAAACTAACCCCCTCCCCCCTCCCCAATTTCAAATTCAATAATTCCCATGTGGTTCCACGTGTGGCCCCAAAATATACAGAAAAATTTTTCTACCAATTATTTTGAAAAATGAGTAATTTGGGGGGGTCCAAAAAATACTTCATAAAAATCTCCTCAATATTTTTAACAACATTTATCATCATTATTATAATTCACAATATTAATCGACTGTGTCGCTCCTGTGAAAGAGGGGGCTTTCCAATAAGGATTTCTCCCTATCATGCGCATAATTAGGTGACCAAACCTCTCCTCGCGTAACTTCTAGACATCGTTAATATTGCAAATAATAATATTAATAACTTATCATCATCTCAATTATTGATTTAATAATATATAAAATATCGACAATAATTAAATCAAAAACGTGAGATACTATGCAACAATTATCAAGCAATGACTTCAAAACGTAAGATCAATAATCAATACCGTGTGCTACTATGCAACCACGCCAGACATCGCATTTTTTAACACCGAGTGTTTCAACAAGATAAATCGGTAAAACTTCCGCCGTTATTTTCATAAAAAATATTTTTATCGCTTTCTCAATCCGACAATAATTCTATTGTGGGGTCCACTAATGATTGTGGTCGTCGCACGAATATTCCTCGTTAAAACGAATATTCCTCACCAATCGAATATTATATAACAACTTCATGATTTTGAAAAATTTATAAATATTACCCACAACTATAACATTATATCAAATTCATTCCATAATATTAAAAAAAATTATAATTATAGAAAATTCATCTTTATTCATAAAAGTTGGGGTCTTACAATCTTCCCTTCTTATGAAATTTCGCCCTTGAAATTAGGGTACGTACATTGTATGTCAAAGAGGTAAGGATACCTTGATTTCATTTCAGATTCTAACTCCTGTGTCATTTCCTCAACATCGTGGTTCCTCCATAAAACTTTGACTTAAGGTATAACCTTGGAGCGTAGAATATGTTCCTTCTTATCCAAGATTTGAACAGGAACCTCTTCATACGTTAAATCTTCTGCTATTTCGTCCAGTTCTAACTCAATAATGTGGTTCGGGTCTTTCACATATTTACGTAACATGGATATATGAAAAACATTATGAACACAAGACATACTTGGCGGTAAAGCGAGTCTATATGCTACAATCCCTACTCGATCGAGGATTAAAAATGGGCCAATGAATCGAGGATTGAGCTTTCCTCTCTTTCCGAATCTCGTAACTCCTTTCCATGGTGCAACACATAATAATACATGATCTCCAATATCGAATTCCATGTCCTTTCGATGAAGATCAGCATAACTCTTTTGTCGGTCTTGAAAGGTTTTTATACGTTGCCAGATCGTTTGTATCTTTTCCGTAGTCATACGTACTAACTCCGGTCCCAACAACGTTGCTTCACCCACCTCATCCCAGCATACTGGAGAATGACACTTTCTTCCATACAACGCTTCGAATGGAGCCATGCCAATACTTGCTTGATAACTGTTGTTGTAGGAAAACTCCACCAATGGTAAGAACTTGTCCCAACTTCCCTTAAGTAAAGGACACAGAGTCTTAATAAATCTTCAAGAGTTTAAATAGTCCTCTTTGATTTTCCGTCCGTCTGAGGATGATATGACGAACTAAATCGTAAATCCGTGCCCATAGCTTTTTGCAAACTAACCCAAAATTGTGAAGTGAATCTTGGATCTCGATCAGAAACTATGGATACTGGCATACCATGCAATCTTACAACCTCGTTTATGTACATACGAGCAAGACGTTCAAGTGTATAAGTTTCTCGTATAGGTAAGAAATGAGCAGACTTGGTCAATCTATCAACAATGACCCAAATTGCATCTATGCCTTGAGAAACCTTGGGAAGACTAGTAACGAAATCCATGGTAATGTGCTCCCACTTCCATTCTAGAATTTCAAGTGGTTGCAATGGACCTTTTGGTACTTTATGCTCTGCCTTGACTCGTTGACAAGTTAAACATCTTGAGATAAACAGCGCTATCTCCCTCTTCATATTGTCCCACCAAAATGTATGTTGAAGATCATGATACATTTTGGTACTCCCAGGATAGATTGCAAACGGTGTGTTGTGCTCCTCCATCAAGATTTTATACTTTAAATCAGGGTCGTTAGGAACACAAATTCTGGAGTTGACTCGAAGTATTCCTTCTTCATCGATTCTTGCTTTTGGCATAGCACCTTCTTGCACTTTCTTCCTCATACGCATCAGCTCCAGGTCTGTAATTTGAGCAGCTTTAACTTTATTGATTAAAGTCGGTTCTACTCGTATATTCACCATCATCACGTGGGTCCCTGGAGTCTTTATCTCTATCTTCATCCTTTGCAAGTCATACAAAATGGGCCTTTGCATTGACAATATCGCATTCGTACCCGCATATGATCTTCTACTCAATGCGCTACCACCACGCTTGTTTTTCCAGATGGTATTGATGGTATGATCATAATCTTTCAATAGCTTCAGCTAACATCATTGTCGCATGTTGAGTTCCTTTTGAGTGAAGAAATATTTGAGGCTTTTATGATCCGTAAAGATCTCCACTTTCTCCCCATACAAGTAATGCCTCCAAATTTTAAGTGCGAAGATAACAACTGCCAACTCTAGATCATGAGTAAGATAATTCCTCTCATATTCTTTGAGTTGTCGAGAGGCATAGGCTATGACTTTCCCATGTTGCATGAGAACACATCCTAACCCTTTGCCTGAAGCATCACTGTATATGACAAATCCCTCCGAGCTAGATGGTATTGTCAAAACAGGTGCTGAAATGAGTCTTGTCTTGAGTTCTTGAAAAGTCCTCTCACATTCCTCGTTCCAACCGAATTTTGTATCTTTCCGAGTCAGCTGAGTTAAGGGAGTAGCGATTCGAGAAAACCCTTCTACAAATCTCCGATAATAACCAGCTAAGCCGAGAAAGCTACGTACTTCGGTCACTGATTTAGGTTGCTCCCAGCTTTGAATAGCTTCAATCTTTGCTGGGTCAACAGATATTCCATGACTTGATACCACGTGCCCAAGGAATGCTACTTCCTCAAGCCAGAACTCGCATTTCTTCAACTTGGCATAAAGCTTATATTCACGAAGCTTTTGAAGTATCAGCCTCAAGTGTTGCTCATGATCTTCACGGCTTTTGGAATAAATAAGGATGTCATCAATAAAGACGACCACAAAGTGATCCAAATATTCCTTGAATACTCGGTTCATCATATCCATGAAGGCAGCAGGAGAATTAGTCAATCCAAAAGACATGACTAGGAATTCATAATGCCCGTACCAAGTTGTGAAAGCCATCTTTGGAATGTCATCGGTTCTAATCTTCAATTGGTGATATCCGGAATGAAGATCAATCTTTGAAAAGAATTTGGCGACTTACAACTGGTCAAACAAGTCATCAATACGTGGTAATGGGTACCTATTTTTGATGGTGACATGATTCAACTCCCGATAATCAATACAAAGTCGCATACTCCCGTCTTTCTTTTTCACGAATAGAACAGGAGCACCCCAAGGAGAAGTACTAGGACAAATAAAGCCAGTGTCTAACAATTCCTGCAGTTGGGTCTTTAACTCTTGAAATTTAATAGGAGCCATTCGATATGGGGCTTTAGAAATGGGTTTTGTACCAGGTTCAAGGTCGATACAAAATTCAATTTCACGCTCTGAAGGTAGGCCAGGAAGTTCTTCAGGGAATACGTTAGGAAATTCATTAACAATAGAAATATCATTCAAAACTGACGTATTTTTGTTTAGATCCGTGATATGAGCTAAGAAAGCTTGACATCCATTTTTTAATAAACAAATAGCTTTATGGCTTGAGATGACAGTGATTGATTTTAATGGTTTGGTTGCTTGAATTCGCATAATAGGTTGGTTAAGAATATAAAAGCTAACAACCTTACGAAAATAATCAATTTTTGCATGATGAGTAGTTAACCAATCAATCCCTAGAATTACGTTAAATGCAAGTATTTTCAATGAAATAAGATCGACAGGTAATGTGAGTGTACCGATTTGAACCAAACAAAACTGTAATGAAGGTTTTTCCCAACGGAGTTTTAACAGATAAGTCAAAGTCTAATTTATCCAGAGTTAAATTTAAACGTTGAGCGCAAGTAGGAGAAATAAAAGAATGGGTAGAACCGATATCAAATAAGGTATAAACTTCGCTAGAGTTTATGATAAGCTTACCCGTGATGACCTCGTTCGGGTTCCTTGCTTTCGAGGTCACGCAAACGCCTCCTCAGACCACTGGCTTTGACTTTTCTGGGAGGTCCTTTGGTGCCTCCATCCTAACTAAACTTGTCTTCGGTGAACGACAAAATCGGGCTAGGTGACCTTCTCTTCCACAATTATAACATGCTTTGGACAGCATTGCATAGTTTAGACTGATGTGTCCCTCCCCTCCGCATTTGAAGCATATGATAGGTGGTCATTCTCCTTCCTTAACAACGGGTGTTGGTGCTGATGTCTTTCCATCATTGTTGAATCTCCTCTTCTTGAAATGTCCATTCTTATTGTTTTGTCCATGATTACCACCGAAGTGGTTACCATTTTTGGCATGTTGATTCCCTCCACGCTTATTGTCACCGCTTCGATGACTATTATAACTAGTATTATCATTTTGTCGGCTGCTCTCTTTTGGTTGGGTTGACTCATTATCGCGCTCCAATAACTGAGCCCTATTAATAACATCTGAATACAAACACAGTTTATGAGAGATAAGATATTGACGTATCTCGGGTTTCAAACCTCTTAGAAACATTCGCGTCATTCTCTCCTCATTATCAACTAAATGGGGCACAAACTGGGACAACTCGGCAAACTTGGCTTCGTACTATGACACGGTCATGTTGTTTTGCTCCAGCTTGATGAACTCTACCTCTTTCATATGACGAATAATTTCGGGAAAGTACTTGTCGTTGAACAATTCTTGGAACTTCTCCCAAGTCATCTTCAGTGCGGCAGGTTGAGTACATTTTACAGATTCTCACCAGTAATCTGCCTCGACATGCAACATGAAGGTGGTAAAGGGAACCTTTTGCTCCTCGGATCATCCCAGGACATCAAATATCTTGCAGATCTACTTTATCCACGTCTCCGCCTTAAGTGGTTTTGGCTCTCCAAAAAACTCCGGTGGTCCCAGTTCCTTGAATCGCTTAGCGCATGACCATTCGAGAATTGCCAAGTTTCCACCGCATTTTGGACAGAGCCGCTCTTGCACGATGTTGCATGAATTACATAAAGCCTCCGAAAATTCCATCGCTCATCATCCGCCGTGTTATTGTTGTTCGCACGAGGATTGTCGCATTCCTGATGCACATTATCCTGATTATTGATCTGTGGAGACTCAACAGTCTCCTATGCTCCATTGATGTTCTCAACATTCACGGATGTCATTTTCAAATACTGCCACAAAACAAGGGTTAATTAACATATCACATATTATCCTTATACTCTGACCGACCAATTAAATACCAAATAAACTTAGTTAGGTCATACTAGTGAAGGAATTCCCCGTCTCTCTCCTCCTAGTTCTTGTCTTACATCTTAGCCAGGGATCATATCCCTAAGCTTTGATACCAACTGTGACGCCCCCAAAATAGGTATACATCATCTATTCTGAGTCGCCAAATAAATGGTACAGAATACAAATACAATCTTAAATATATAACATGAGCTATGAGTTTTAATACAAACATTGTCTTTTAGATAGTATTCAAACACAAAATAAGTCCTCAATACATTTATTAACAAACTATTTCATAAAATAGTGAGGACTACTAATGTTATCCTCTAGACCGTCACTCCGTTCCCCGACTAGTCCCTGCTATGTTCTCATTTCCTAAAGAGAACAATGAAAGAAAAAAGGGTGAGCTCAACTAGCCCAGTAAGAAATATTATGACTAAGATAATGCAGAATAAATTATCATTAGCCTTCAACAATGTTAAACTGATAAAATACAATAGACATCAAGTTTAACTGCAGTGGAATAAGCAATCCATTAAAAGAGTCAAGTAGAGAATAAAATCTACTATCTTTTATGATTTAAAAGGTTTTTCATCACTTTTATCACTGGGACTCACCTTAATAAATAATCCACATCATCCCTGCACTACGACTACAAGGATATTCATTAGTATCACAACCACAAATTATCCATGCACTACGGCCAAGGATATTCGTGTGTATTCATCAATGGTCATGATCATGCCAACAACCGGTCCATCAATGCACTACGGACCAATGAGGACTTTTACCACATCATTTGTAACATTACTACCATGATTATACCGAATAATCCTCGGTCATAATCATACTAAGTCCATCCATGCACTACAAAATACGATGACTTTCAAAAAAATATAAACATGAGGATGATGACAATGATATAAGAATTCAATAAAACAAGTTCAAGAATTAATTTATTCAGGAACTAATATGTCCAAATTGTCAACATGATACTTCTTTGTAGAGTAAAATTCAAGAATGCTCAGAAGAATATTTTTATGAAAAGATATTGGATGAAGCGCAAATATCAAGGATATTCCACTAATTTCATGGAGTATAGAAGTCAAAACTTTAACCAACTGAGTATAATAAAGAATAAAATAACAAAAGAAATCACCATGCATGCGGTACTTCAGATAGATAGGTTATTCCAATGTATAATAATAATCGGAACCGTGTCAAAGGTAAAATTAACCGGCAGGATGTTCCAACAGAATAATAAAGACGGAACCAGTCCCAGATAAAAAGCGATATAAGCGAGGATATTCCAATGTAATAATAAAGATCGAATCAGTCCCAAGCCAAAACGCATGCATGTGATATTCCAATGTAATAATAAAGATTTTAAACCCGTCCCACAAAAACGCATAAATAGGATATTCCAACGTAATAATAAAGAATGGAATAATGTAAGAATTTCACCAAGTATAGGGTAGCTCACATTATCAGTTATTCCAATAGAATAATAAAGAATGGAATAACAAAAGTTCTCTTCATGAATACAAAAGAAATAATACCCCTTACCCTTTGAAAGAAGAGTACTTTGGATATCAAGTAGTGAAGTAATGTAATACTTTTCTTCTTTCTCTCTATAGTTTCTCTCTCTGAGAGTTTCAAAGGAATTCGTAAAAAATTATGAAGGAATGAACTTCTATTTATAGAAGAATGGACCTAATAGTAACTAATTCATGAAACAGTTCAGTTGATTTACTTTTTAATCTGACGGTCCGTGTTTAAAACAAAATCTTTTAAAAAAAATATAATATATTCTATTTATAATCTAATAAAACAAAATTTATAATAATATATATATACATATATAATCAGTCGTTGCCTGTCGTCCAAGGCATACAAACATACATATATAAGATATATATAAATCCCACGTGAAGATATGCCCCCATTTCATTTACTAGCATCACATATATATAATTATATATAAAAACACTTCCCTGCCATTAAGGCAAACTAACCCCCCCCCCCCAAATTTCAAATTCAATAATTCCCATGTGGTTCCACATGTAGCCCCAAAATATCTGAAAATTTTTCTCTGGATTATTTTAAAAATGAGTAATTTGGGGGTCCAAAATACAAATACTTCATGAAAATCTCCTAAATATTTTTAACAACATTTATCATCATTATTATAATTCACAATATTAATCGACTAGTGTCGCTCCTGAAAAGAGGGGCTTTCCAATAAGGATTTCTCCTATCGGCGCAATTAGGTGACCAATCCAAACCTCCTCGCGTAACTTCTAGTCATCGTTAATATTGCAAATAATAATATTAATAACTCATGTCATCTCAATAATTGATTTAATAATATATAAAATATCGAATAATTGAATCAAAAACGAGTGACTTCTCACGTAAATTGAACAAAACCGAGTGACTCATCATAATCCATACCGTGCTACTATGCAACCACGCCAGACATCGCATTTTTTAACACCGGGTGTTTCAATAGTTAATGGTAAAATTTCCGCCGTTATTTTCATAAAAAGATATTTTTATCATTTTCTCAATCCGACAATAATTCCGTTGTGGGGTTCACTAATGATTATGCCGTCGTACGAATATTCCCTGTTAAAATGAATATTCCCCGACCAATCGAATATTATACAACAACTTGCGTACTTTGCAAAATTTATAAATATTACCCACAACTATAACATTATATCAAATTCATTCCATAATATTCAAAAAAATGATAATTATAGAAAATTCATCTTTAT
The DNA here is from genome assembly GCA_020205615.1 of Panax quinquefolius. Lineage (NCBI taxonomy): Eukaryota > Viridiplantae > Streptophyta > Magnoliopsida > Apiales > Araliaceae > Panax > Panax quinquefolius. The sequence continues at coordinate 38,679,184 of CM035158.1, read as the reverse complement.
TCATAAAAGTTGGGCTCTTACACTTGCAACCATTCTTTACTGTGCCTTCCTTAAGGCTAACGCTGCGGCGCCAGTTATCCTTATACAACTCACGCTACGGCGCGAGTTTCCTGTAGCTGAGGGTTGAACCTGGCGCTGCGATGCCACTCTTTACTCTTCAAGCCACGCCGCGGCGAGAGACTACAGAATGTCCAGACACTACACACGGTGCTGCAACGCCACCATTATGCCTTGGGCTGGCACCGCGCGCCAGCTCTGTGCACCAGGCAATTGACATTTTAATTTGCACAACGAACTTCCCGGACTCCAAATTTGATCATTTTAAGTCTGAATTGGCTCGTTCAAAAGCCATTAGCTCACAAATCACATACTCTACGTGTTCATGCAAGAATTTTATATTTTTGACTTCGTTTACTCAAAATTCTCCTATTAGTTCATTTTTAACGAAAATGATAAACGTCCGTGAACGTTCAACGCTCGTTTCTTCGTTCTAAGTCAGAATTTGGTCATTTTCGAGTCTGCAACTCAATAATGCCAAATAAGACTTGTTCCCATCGAAAACCAACGTTTCTGAGCTCAATATCAAATTTCGACCTCTAATCTGAGAATTTACGAATTCGATGATTATCGTCCAATCGTGAAAATTCCGACATAGCTTCGTTACTTATGATTTTATTACTATTTCAAATGGATTCTATCCATTATATGGACATTTCAACCTACATATTACATCAACTTATTTTCATGATAAGTTATGACTTATTCTTCATGAACATATAACTTATCAAAGTATAAACTACATATTACTCAGTTATCATTACTTATGATAGTTTAAATCCTCTAACCATCATTCTTACATCTTATTAACATATAACTTCAATCATGTAAACATGTTACAAGACTTCCAAATTCTTCCTTAGTTCATAGCTTATTCATGAACAAAGTACTTATTCTCGGCTTATTAGGATTTAAGTCCTTAGATTATTTCTTCCTATCAATTCTTTGCATACATAAACACTAATACACACTTCTCTTATCAACCTATAATGGTAGAGATGGAAGACCAATGACATGAGATCATTACCTTTGTTGAACTAGCTTTCTTCTTCTCTTTTCTACCAAATGAAAGTAGCTTATTCTTGCTTATTCTCTCTAACCAATAAGTTGAAAAGTGTTGGATGAAAAAGAACAAGTAAAAAATGAAATCCAAAGTCTTCTATTTATAGGATTGCTAAAGTTAGGGCAATTGGGTCATTAATTCATCCCACCTCAATAAGCACCTCCTTACTATTCATTACTTCCTAATTAAGTTTACTTGCTAGCCACTTATTTTGCTTGGCCATTACATTTTTTCTTGGTCATCACATAATTGTCTTGGTCACCAAGATTAACCACATTAACATGGGTTGCCCCATAGGTCAATCTAACCCATTGGATCCTAGTTTGGGATTGGATTTAATTAACTTAACTTAACTTTGGGCTTGTATTACCAACTTACTTGGACTTCTCATTAACCACCACTTGGGCTTTATAATTACACACACTTGGGCTTTCACATTAATTCTATTAGACTTTACAATTTGCTAACAATCCTACAAGTCCAATTCATTTGGCTAAAAGCCTTATTACATATTCTCTACGTATTATACTCGTATTCTCTTTCACAATATACGATATTCCATCCTTCGTACATACTCGTATAATACTTCATATTATACTTGTATTCGTTACCTCTTACAATACATACGTATCATACAATCATTACATTAACTTCTAATGCTTTATTTTCCTAACATTCTCGAATTACATCCGCATGCGAAAAATTACGTTTTCCATACTTGAATTCTTATTACATAATCGAACTTACTTCGATATTCTATCGTTACGTATTTCTCGGAAGTTCAAAAATAATTCCAGAGCAAAAATCGATGAATAGTGTTTTTCAGAAAATTTCTCAGAAAACTTTTATTTTCGTCTTGGAAATTCAAACACTTTAATTCTCTCACGTAGTCAAAATACTACTAAGTTCCAACGTTTCTAGGTTATAGAACGGCATTCATCTTACTAACACGTAATAATAACAAGTAATATAATTTTATTCATTATTTTATTAAATAAAATTATTTTACAAAGGATCCGAATTTCTCGGTCGGTACATAAATAACTGCATAGTAACAATTATATTGGGAGATATAAAAAATAGGTTGAAATAAGAAATAATTCTTGTGGGGGTCATTTTTAGGATGGACTTCGTCTTCTTGCTCGTTTTTTGAGGAATCAAGGAGTAAAGGGTTCAGTGCAACAACAGAAAATTTGGTTTTACCCATGTTTTGGACTGGTTCGTAGCCTTCGACGTACATTTGGATAATTTCATTGGTGAGTTCTGGGGACTTTCGATAATCATTTCGGATCTAATTTTATAGCTCTTCGGTTAAAGGCTGTCCAAGGGCTTTGTAGTCATTAAATTCTTTTTCTAGAGCGACGCGGGCTTGGAAGTTTTTCTTGTAATGCCCGAGAAAAATCGGATTATTATGTGAATTAAATTTTTATTTTATTATTTGAATTAAAAAAATTTTAATTGTTTATTGAAGTGATTAAGTTGTTTAAAGGTCATTTTATGACCTAGAATGTGCGAGTGTGGTTAGGATTCTGGCTATGTGCTAGAATTAAATGATTTGAATTTCCAAGATGAAAATAAAAGTTTTTCGAGATATTTTTGTAAAAACATTATTCATCCGTTTATGCTCGGGAATTAATTTTGAATTTCTGAGAAAAGCGTAATGATAGAATTCTAAGACAAGATGCAATATCCAATAATATTTCATTTATGGCAAACGAAGTGTTAGGGAAAGTGAAATTTAAAACCCCAAGTGTTAAGGAAAGAGAAATTTAAGAACTAAATGATAACGTATAATAAGAATTGTTATTATACGTGAGGAATACAAGTATAATACTAGTATTATACGAGTATAGTATAAAGATTATTATGACGTATAATACAAATATCGTACGAGGTATATACGAAGAGAATACTAGGATTATACGATAAGAATACGACTAGTTCTTAATGGACTTTAGCAATTGGACCTAGACTTTGTCAAGCCCAATTGGATGATGAATGAGGCCCACTGATGAATTAAATTAATACAAGCCCAAGGATAGGCCCGATATGAATTAATTCTAAACCCAAATCAAGAACTGAACCCGTGGGTTGAATCGATGGATCTCCGAATGGGTAAAACCCATGGGGGGCCCCCATGGGCCATGTGGGGTGGCTACTTGGTGACCAAGGAAGATGGAAAGTTTTCCTTGCAAGAATGGAATAGTAAGGAGGTGGCCCTTTTGACCAAAATGCCCTCCATTTAATTTTCTATAAATAGAAGCTTAGGTTGGTTCATTTGTTAGTTTACCAACATTTAACTCACTTATATTGAGAGAGAGAGAGAGAGGAGCAATAACTAAGAAGCAAGAAGCAAAGAAGCTAACTACTCAAGCTTTAAGCAAGAACACGAAGAACACAAAGGTAAAAATATGCGAACTCAACTTTCGATTATATTTTCGATTGAGTTTTATAAAGAGTATGAATTGGTGGAGCATGTCTCTTTTGGAGGAATAAGGATGGCTATTAGTGAACAAAAATATTAATAATCCACGTATAAGCGAGAATCATAATCGACTAATTAAGCATTAATCGAAGAAAACCATTAAAACTTAGAATTTGTTGTAGATGGACAAATTGAAAACCATCGTGTATAATTTAGATGCAAATTGCTTGGTTAGGATATAGATAATTGACCAATGGATTGATTCCATTTGGTTAGGCTTAAAAATCTCGAGTAACGAAGCTATGCCAAAATTTACGAGATTTGACGATAATTGTTAAAATCATAAAATTTCTGGAATGATAGTCAAAAGTCATCGTTTAACTTGAAAACCTTGATTTTCTATGGCGTATCGTAGAACATCGTATATAAGAGTCTTGGACTTAAGAATTGTCGAATTTTGACTTAAAACGAAGAAATGAGTTATGAACGTTCAAGAACTTTTAACGAACATGTAATAGAAAATTTAAACGATAAATTTACTGTTAACGAATTTAGAAACTTATTATACCTAAATGAAACAAAGTATATGAAATATGTGAGATAACATCTTTTGAATGGGCCAATACTGACTTTAAACGATTGTGTTACGAGGCCGGAAAGAAACTAAATTGAAAAACTTAAAAAAAATTCAAAGGCTCGAGCCGTGTGTATGAGAGCCTCAAAGCCTAAGAAAGTGCGCCGCATGGCTTTAAAGCGGAGGTCACCTCTCGCTTCCCAAGACCATGCATGACTCGACTTGTATAGTTATAAAGGGCGTCGTAGCGCCCTTAAGTGAAAAATTTCTGACGCAGACTGTGACGCCCCCAAAATAGGTATACACAACACCCATTCTGAGTCGCCAAATACATGGTACATGTAAACAACTACAACTTTATTATTACAACAAGAAAAGCGTGAGTTTGAATACAAATATTATCTTCTAGACAATATCTATACTCAAATAAATCCTCATCACCTTTATTGATACATTATTTTACAAAATGGTGAGGACTACTAAACAATCCTTTCTAAAACCTTCATTCCATACCCAGAGCTACTACATCGCTTATATTCTCGCCTCCACGAGAAAAATGGAACAAAAAGGAAAAGGGTGAGCTCAACTAGCTCAAGAAGAATATTATGACTAAGATAATATACAACAAATTATCGTTAGTCTTCAACGAGGAAAAATCGATAGAATACAATAGACAACAAGTTTCGAGATCAATATTCGCGTGAAATAATAATTCATAGAAGAGTTACGTGAGAATGAAATCTACTATAATCTATGAATTTAACGGTCCATCATCAATATTTTATCCTGTAACATCAATCAATATGCATCCGAATCAAATATTCATCTTTGCACTACTGTGCCAAAGATATTCATCGATTAGTCATGTTCATTTAAACACTGTTCATCTTTGCACTCTGGGCCAAAGATATTCTTCAAAAATCATTCATCTTTGCACTACGAGCCAAAGATATTCTTCAAAATCATTCATCTTTGCACTACAGGCCAAAGATATTCAATAATATCATCATTTAAGGTCGAGGATGATGAAAATATTTTAAAAAACGAATCCAAAGTGAAACAAAATGACAAGGATTAAGGATTAAGGATTAGTACTTGGTTTTATCCACGCCCAAAAATACCTCAAAAATAATCATAGTGGTGTAAAATTCAAGAATGATCAAAACATGGATACAATCAAAGCTAGTATCCGAATAGATGTTTTGACGAAAAGAAGAAATTTTATTTTTGGTGAATAGTCTGTGTATCGTGAATAGTCTTGATATCGTGAATAGTCTTAGATATCGTGAATAGTAACTCCGACACCAAAAGATAGAAATTCCACAAAAAAAAACATCTTCACGCTTCATGAATAGTACTCGTGAATAGTAACTCATGAATAGTAACTCGTGAATAGTAACTCATGAATAGTAACCCATGAATAGTAACCCCAACATGAAAAAGTTCCAAATTTGATAAAAACTTCAGATCAACATTTCAGCATAATGATATTGAAGAAATAATATCATTACAAAAAAAAATAATATCCCTTACCTCGAAAGATCAGTACTTCTAGCTAGAATACTAGGGTATAGTCTTTGAAGGAACTTGCAAATCTAGCAATACTCAAAGTATACTCAAAATACTCACAAGAATACGCTCGATAATATAGAGAGAAAAAACTTCATTTACGGTGTGATTTTCAATTCTAACCTAAGCACCTATTTATAGGAAATTGCTTAGAACACCAAAGCGAAAATTTAATATATTAATAATATTAATATTACAAATTCCTCGCCCACTTTTAAGGATCTGAATTCAGCATTTACATCACATGCAAGACCCACCTTTAATGACAAAAACGTTTTTCATAATAAAAATAATTAAAACTTCCAAAATTAATTATTTGAAGACTTGAACTTCAATAATTCATAATAAATAGCCCTTTCATCAGAAAATTCGAATCTCGCGATTTTTATAGGAAATTCAATTCTCTACAACTTTACAGAAGAAAGTTTTCCAAATTCCAAATAGAAATTGACCAAAAATCCACAAACGGGTGATTTTACAAGCTATAATCAAATTTTGGTCAATAATTGTGTCCACCAACACACAAAACATGTATTAAACATTTAATGCCACAAAATACTCTTCCTCCTCATATACTCATATATCCCACATTCATTGTAAAAATATCACCGTTAATATATTATTAAAATAATATATTTAAATGAATTATTTTATCGAGAAAAGATAAAATATTAATTTTCAACAATTGTCATTTTAAAAAATTTCTCCATCTATATCCACATAAAATCAATATTTTCCTCATCATATAAATCAATAATTAATTATTCACAAATAATATTACGAGAATCACAAGATCTTTGGTAACTGGTAGTTCCTGGAAAGAGGGGCTTTCCAATAAAGATTTCTCCTTCTTGGCGCGCAATTAGGTGACCAAACCTCTCCTTAGACAAACTTTCTAGACATTACCAATAATGTTATCTAATAATATTATTCGAGATAATATGAATTATTGCTTCGATAATGAAAGATCTTTGTGTAATGACAATTATTGAAACAACAAAGAATATAAAATATCAACGCAAAGCAATTATTAACTCGATAAAATCTTTGAGCGATAATTATCGTAACCATTATTGAGTAGTGCCTTCTTACGTAAGAATCAATAATTGGTGCAATACTGGTAATGCTCTTCTTGTTCAACAACGCGTATTAGTGTTTTTTTTTTTACCACCAAGTATTCCAACGAAGATTAATGGTAACAACTACGCCGTTATTTAAAAACAACTTATATTTGTCGTTTTCTTCATCCAATCGCTTTCCATTATGGGGCCCACAAAAGACCGCCCGTCATTTAATATTCCCAAAAGATTTAATATTCCACGACCAAACGAATATTCCCGGACAATAATGAATATTTTATAACCACTTGCTTATTCGAAATATTTATGTATTTTACCCATAACTATCCACATTAATCAAATCAACCCTTACTATTTCAAAATAATAAATAAAGGAAATTCCTTTTATTTAAAAATTTTGGGGTCTTACAACCTCCCTCCTTATGAAATTTCGTCCTCTCGAAATTGGCGTCACGTACTGGTGTTTGAAAAGATGAGAATACCTCGCTTTCATTTCCGTTTCCAACTCCCAGGTCATTTCCTCTATAGCATGATTCCTCCACAAAACTTTAACTTGTGTTATGACCTTTGCGCGTAGGACATGCTCCTTCCTATCCAAGATCTTGACAGGTACCTTCTCATACGCTAAGTCTTCGGCTATCTCGTTCGGTTCTAACTCAATAACGTGGTTCGGGTCTTTCACATATTTACGAAATGTGGATATATGAAACACATTATGAACACGAGACATACTTGGAGGTAACACAAGTCTATAGGCTACATTTCCTACTTTCGGTCAAAATTTGAAATGGACCAATAAATCGTGGATTGAGCTTTCCTCTCTTCCCAAATCTTGTAACTCCCTTCCATGGAGCAACTCATGACAATACATGATCCCCTACATTAAATTCCACGTCCTTTCGATGAAGATTCGCATAACTCTTTTGTCGATCTTGTGTCATTTGTATCGTTGTCGAATCATTTGGATCTTTTCGGTAATAATCGTACTAACTTCGGGTCCCAACAATGTTGCTTCACCCACCTCATCCCAACATATTGGAGAACGACATTTTGTCCATATAATGCTTGAATGGAACCATGCCTATATTTGTTTAATAACTATTGTTGTATGAGAATTCCACCAATGGCAAGTACTTATCCCAACTTCCTTTGAAATCTAGGACACAGAGTTTTAATATATCTTCAAGAGTTTGAGTAGTCCTTTCTGATTGCCCATCCGTTTAAGGATGGTATGCCAAACTGAATCATAAATTCGTGCCCATAGCTTTCTACAAACTAACCCAAAACTATGGATACTGGCATGCCATGCAATCTCACAATCTCATTTACGTACATACGAGGAAGACGTTCAAGGGAATAAGTCTCTCGTATCGGTAAGAAATGAGTAGACTTGGTTAATCTATCAACAATAACCCAAATCGCATCTATGCCTTGAGAAACCTTGGGAAGATTAGTAATGAAATTCAGGGTAATGTGTTCCCACTTCCATTTCAAAATCTCAAGTGGTTGCAATGGACCCTTTGGCACTTGATGCTCTGCCTTTACATGTTGATAAGTTAAACATCTCGAGATAAACTACACGATCTCTCTCCTCATATTGCTCCACCAAAATGTATGTTGAAGATCATAATACATTTTGGTACTCCCAGGATGGATTGCAAACAATGTGTTGTGTGCCTCCATCATGATTCTATGCTTCAAATCAAAATCATTAGGAATGCAAAGTCTGGAGTTGACTCGAAGTATTCCTTCTTCATCAATTCTCGCTTCCGGAATAGCTCCTTCTTGTACTTTCTTCTTCATACGCATCAGCTCCGGGTCGGTGGCTTGAGCAACCTTAACTTTTTCTATTAAAGTTGGCTCTATGCGTATACTTGACATCATCGCACTCGTTCCCGCATATGATCTTCTACTCAACGCGTCAGCTACCACGTTCGCTTTTCCAGGATGGCATGATCAGAACATGTGCTGAAATGAGTCTCCTCTTGAGTTCTTCGAAGCTCTTCCCACATTCCTTGCTCCATTCGAATTTTGTATCTCTACGAGTCAGCTGCGTTAATGGAATAGCGATTCAAGAATATCCTTCAACGAATCTCCGATAATAACCAACTAAGCCTAGAAAGCTACGTATTTCGATTACTGACTTAGGTTGTTCTCAACTGTGACTCATATCCCAACCTTGGATAGCACGTTACAATGACACCTATCAGTTTACTATCGCACGAATATGGTGTCCCCTACGGAGAGTCTGGCTTAGGTGAATTCCACAAAGGAAGTCACAAGATAAAGGCCCAGGTACCAAATTCTATAGTTGAATTTTTAACTCCACGAAGTTCAATAGAGCCATTCGATGTGAGATTTTAGAAATGAGTTTTGTCTTCTGGGTTCAAAGTCGATACAAAATTTAATATCGATCTTTGGGAGTAAGCCAAGAAATTCTTCAGAAATACATCGGAAAATCAATAACAACAGAATATTATTCAAATCGACGTGTCTTTATTCAAATCCATAACATGGACTAAGAAAACTTGACATCCGTAATAAACGAATGACTTCATGGCTTGATATGAAAATGTTTGACTACAATGGTTTGATTGCTTGAATTGAATAACGGTTGCTTAGGAATATGAAAACTAACAACCTTACGAAAGTAATCAATTTCGGCGTGATGAGTAGTTAACCTTAAAATCACATCAAAAGCAAATATCTCTATAGAAATAAGGTTAACAGGTAATGTGATAGTGCCAACTGAATCAAGCAAGATTTATAAGCAATGGATGTGATGAAAGTTTCTCCTAACGGAGTTTCCACGAGATAGGTCAAAGTCTAATTTCTCCTGAGTCAAGTTTAAGCGTTGAGCGAAGTAAGAGAGATAAAAGAATGGGTAGAACCGATATCTAGTAAGGTATATACTTAGCAAGAATTTATAATTGACTAACCCGCACTAACTTCGTTCGGGTTCCTTGCATTTAATGATTCGCCACGACAAACGCTCTTCCAAGAACCGTTGACTTTGACTTTTCTCGGACATCCTTTTGAGTCACCATTCTCATTGGATCGGGTTTCGATATCGTCTAATCTCGGCGATATGTCCTTCTTTTCCACAATTATAGCATACCTTATCTTTGTTGTGGGCGGTTTGGTGATATGTCCCTCTTTCCCGCATTTGTAACATACGACCAGGTGGTCGTTCTCCTCCATAAAACTAGTTACTACTGCGCCGACGCGTCTTCACATGGTTGTTGTTGAATCTCCTCTTTTAAAATCTCCTCCCACTCGCTTCTTCTATTTTCATGGCCACGATTACCACCAAAGTGGTTACCGCTTTGTCTCAGTATTCTTCTTTCTCCGCCGGTTATCGTTATTACGATGACCGCTATCTTGATATGATCCTCGGTTATGGTCCCTCGGTTGAGCGTACTCGTTATCTCGCTTTCTAACAACCGAGCCACTGCTGACAACATCCTGAATAGAGAGAAAATTTATGAGAAATGAGATCTTGACGTATGTCGGGTTTCAAACCTCTCGTAAACATCCGCGTCATCGTTCCTCATTCTCCACCAAATGAGGTGCAAACACGGATAACTCATGAACTTCGCCTCATCTTTGGGACACCGTCATGTTATTCTGCTTTCTAGTCTAATAAACTCCACTTCCTTCATATAGATGAATACTTTCGTGGAAGTACTTGTCATTGAACTGCTTCAAACGTCTCCCATGACATCTTTGAGTGCAAATGGATGGGTACGCTTCCGCGATTCCCACCGATGTCTGCCTCGCCACGGAACATAAAGGTGGCGAATGGAACTTTTGTTCCTCCGTGCATCCCAAGACATCGAATATCTTGGTAATTTGTTTGACCCACGTCTCGCGCTTTAATCGGATCCGGCTTTCCCCGAATTCGTGGTCCCAACTCTTTGAACCGCTTGGGCAGTGACCACTGTGAATTGCTATCATTTCCTCCTCATATTTTGAACACGAGTCTCCTCGTCGATTTTGCATGAACTGCAAAAAGCTTCTAAACATCCCTCGTTCATCATCTCGCTTTCGGTGGTGTTGTTCACAGGAGGAACATTGCCACTTTGTTGCGTTCTCCTCTCGTTGGTGAGTCTGAGGCATCTCCACGGTCTCATTTACTCCAATCATTAATATTCTCGATTCGACATTCTCAAATCACCATAAAATAAGGGTTAATTAAGGAAATCAATATATCACATAATATCCCTATATCTTGACCAACTAACAAATAAGCTTAGGTAGGACACACTAGCGAAGGATTTACTCGTCTCTCCTCCTAGTTCTATTCCCCGATCTCCGCCAGAGATCATATCCCTAAGCTCGATATACCAATTGTGGCGCCCCCAAAATAGGTATACACAACACCCATTCCGAGTGCGCCAAATACATGGTACGTAAACAACTACAACTTTATTATTACAACAAGAAAGCGTGAGTTTGAATACAAATATTATCTTCTAGACAATATCTATACTCAAATAAATCCTCATCACCTTTATTGATACATTATTTTACAAAAATGGTGAGGATCGCTAAACAATCCTTTCTAAAACCTTCATTCCATACCCCAGGCTAAATACTCGCTATATTCTCGCCTCCACGAGAAAAATGGAACAAAAAGAAAAAAGGGTGAGCTCAACTAGCTCAAAAAAATTATGACTAAGATAATATACAACAAATTATCGTTAGTCTTCAACAGGAAAAATCGATAGAATACAATAGATGACAAGTTTCGGATCAATATTCGCAATGGAAATAATAATTCATAGAAGAGTTACGTAGAATGAAAATCTACTATAATCTATGAATTTAACGATCCATCATCAATATTTTATCCTGTAACATCAATCAATATGCATCTGGAATCAAATATTCATCTTTTACTACTGAGCCAAAGATATTCATCACCGGTCATGTTCATTTAAACACTGTTCATCTTTGCACTGAAAGCCAAAGATATTCTTCAAAATCATTCATCTTTTGCTCTGAGCCAAAAAGATATTCTTGAAAATCATTCATCTTTGCACTACTGAATAAAGATATTCAATAATATCATCATTTAAGACCGAGGATGATGAAAATATTTTTTAAAAACGAATCCATGAAACAAAATGACAAGGATTAAGGATTAAGGATTCGTACTTGGTTTTATCCACGCCCAAAAAATACCTCAAAAATAATCATAGTGGTGTAAAATTCAAGAATGATCAAAACATGGATACAATCAAAGCTAGTATCCGAATAGATGTTTTGGACGAAAAGAAGAAATTTTATTTTTCTATGAATAGTACCGTATCGTGAATAGTCTTAGTATCGTGAATAGTGTCGTATCGTGAATAGTAACTCCGACACCAAAAGATAGAAATTCCACAAAAACATCTTCACGCTTCATGAATAGTACTCGTGAATAGTAACTCATGAATAGTAACTCGTGAATAGTAACTCATGAATAGTAACCCATGAATAGTAACCCCGAGCATGAAAAAGTTCCAAATTTGATAAAAACTTCGGATCAACATTTCAAAGATAATGATATTGAAGAAATAATATCATTACAAAAAAAATAATATCCCTTACCTCGAAAGATCGATTACTTCTAGCTAGAATCTAGGGTATAGTCTTTGAAGGAACTTGCATCAATCTCTAGCAATACTCAAAGTATACTCAAAATACTCACAAGAATACGCCGATAATATAGAGAGAAAACTTGGGTTTACGGTGTGATTTTCAATTCTAACCCAAGCACCTATTTATAGAAATTGCTTAGAACACCAAAGCGAAAAATTTAATATATTAATAATATTAATATTACAAATTCCTCGCCCACTTTTAAGGATCTGAATTCAGCATTTACATCACATGCAAGACCCACCTTTAATGACAAAAACGTTTTCATAATAAAAATAATTAAAACTTCCAAAAATTAATTATTTCGGAGCTTCGGAACTTCAATAATTCATAATAAATAGCCCTTTCATCAGAAAATTCGAATCTCGCGATTTTTATAGGAAATTCAATTCTCTACAACTTTGCAGAAGAAAGTTTTTCCAAATTCCAAATAGAAATTGACCGAAAATCCACAAACGGGTGATTTTACAAGTTATAATCAAATTTCTATCAATAATTGTGTCCACCAACACACAAAACATGTGTTAAACATTTAATGCCACAAAAATACTCTTCCTCCTCATATACTCATATATCCCACATTCATTGTAAAAATATCACCGTTAATATATTATTAAAATAATATATTTAAATGAATTATTTTATCGAAAAAGATAAAATATTAATTTTCAACAATTGTCATTTTAAAAATTTCTCCATCTATATCCACATAAAATCAATATTTTCTTCATCATATAAATCAATAATTAATTATTCACAAATAATATTACGAGAATCACGATCTTCGGTAACCGTAGTTCCTCAGAAAGAGGGGCTTTCGATAAAGATTTCTCCTTCTTGGCATGATTAGGTGACCAAACCTCTCCTTAAATAACTTTCTAGACATTACCAATAATGTTATCTAATAATATTATTCGATAATATGAATTATTGCCGATAATGAAAGATCTTTATGTAATGACAATTATTGAAACAACAAAGAATATAAAATATCAACGCAAAGAATTATTAACTCGATAAAATCTTTGAGCGATAATTCTCATAACCATTATTGAGTAGTGCCTTCTTACGTAAGAATCAATAATTGGTGCAACACCGTGTGCTACTGTTCAACAACGCGTATTAGTGTTTTTTTTTTTAACCACCGGGTATTCCAACAAGATTATTAGCAGTATAACTACTGTGGTTATTTAAAAACAACTTATATTTGTCGTTTTCTTCATCCAATCGCTTTCAGTTATGGGGCCCACAAAAGATCTGCTGGCCAGCATCGTAATAATTCCCCGACAAAGATATGAATATTCCACGACCAAACGAATATTCCCAAACAATAATGAATATTTTATAACCACTTGCTTATTCGAAATATTTATGTATTTTACCCATAACTATCCACATTAATCAAATCAACCCTTACTATTTCAAAATAATAAATAAAGAAAATTCCTTTTTATTTAAAAAATTTCGGGGTCTTACACAGACCATTGTTAACCCAACTTTTTGTGTGGTAACTATGGGGCATGTATATAATTAATATACATGAAGAGAAAATTCCTAAATAACATGTATAGCGATGATTTTAGGAATTAAACATTGGTTAAATATATTTAAACGAAGAACGTAAAATGCAAAAACGTAAATTATGAATCGTATTCGAGTTTAACGCGCTTCCTAAGGTTAAACAGTATGTAATAGATGTTCGTGATACATGAATGATAAGAAATGATGATAAAACTTATGTGATTACTATACCAAATCCGAAATTGGTAATTCATGGAAAATATGACTAAAGTAGTGAACCAAGTAGGGTTTCAAATGTCGTTGTACTTAAACGATGATCGTTAAGTGTGGGGTTATAACATATGAATGTTAATAAGCCGTAATGAATTATAAATAACTTGAAATGAATATTATTAATGAAAAAATTTCAATTAAGTTATAGAAGAGAAAGAAGTTGGTAAAGACTATGTGATTAGATTGTTTGGTAGCAAATTTCAGTTTGCTATATGAATATATCACGTAGAAACTGTAACGACCGAGAACGGTTGAACTTTAATTGAAGATGCTTGAAGGTAAGTTTCCTTAATGCTTGTTTGACCTTCGTGTTAGTCAAGTTTCTGTGATTCATGTAATAACATGGGTGAATTATTTTACAAAAGATTCAATGCCAGTTTTAACTCGGTTAGACAAACCTTAAGAATTTGATTGATTTGTTTACAAGATTTTTGATATAGTATTGATAACGTTATCCTATGCCAATTGTTTGGTACAGATTCAAAGGTAAGCCTGAGTATGAATAAACAAAAATTTTTTACTTTGATTATTCGGCGGACACACGAGGTTGCCAAAATTTAAACATAAATACGTTTAATGGATGAGTGTTGATCAACATAAAGTACTATAGGCCGATCACCTATGTAACGAACGAGAATTTTTATGTAATTTAAAAATATTTATTGAACTAAATAAATATTATAATTGATTTATTTATTAAGATAAATAAATAATTGATGAAATTATGGTGTAATAATTTAGTTAAAATGTGTTATAATAATTAAATTAATGAATGATAATTTTATAATTTGAAGATTTAATTTAATGAGATAATTAAATTAAATAAATTATTAAATAATTATAATGTTGTTCTAATTTTAATTTAATAATTAAATTATAGATTTATTAGTTGTGGAATAAAACTATAATTTATAAAGGAAATTATAATTATAAGGAAATGTTAATTTAAATTATAAATTTAATTAAATTAGTTGTAGAATTGGTGTGACATAAGAACTATATAATATAAGTATTATAAAAATAAATTAAAAGGGGGATTATTAGTGGGCAAGCCAAACAAAGCCTTGTGGCTTTTGGTTAATATAATAGTTGAGTCTTTTGGCTTGAATAAACTGATAATCCATGTTTATCAGTTTATTAGGCGTACATTGTGTTTCAGTTGGGTTTATATTACGTATTATTCCTAAAGCTAAGAAAGAACAAAGAGTGTTAGAGAGAAATTGAGGGAGAGCAAGAGGGGAAATTAAGACTATTCTCTGCAAATTGATAAGGGATATGGGGAGGAAGAAGGTTTTGTCAAAGATATTCTATCATCTTGCTAACAAGGGGTTAAGGTATAATCTATCCTAATTTTAAATTTTGTTTCTCAATAGCTATTCTCTGTGATTTGGAAATTCCGTTAGATTGTTGATTATATGTATGTATGGTCTTTCAAAATCTGATAATCATCATATATAAGTAATCTTTAGTGCTCAAATTCATAAAATTAGTTTGTAAGAAGAAAATTAAATTAACAATGTTATATATATATATATATATATATATATATATATATATATATGTGTGTGTGTGTGTGTGTGTGTGTGTGTGTGTGTGTGTGTGTGAAAATGGCTTATTGAGATCAAAAGTTTATGTTTAATCCTTGTTATAATCTGTAAAGTGGTTGTGAATTGTGTTACTATGTCAAGAAACAAAAATAATGTAATTTGATCAAATTAAAATGGTTGAAAATCGAAGTCGTGGTGACTCATTTTGCTATGTATGACAAAATATAAAAGTTAGTATGAATTTGGAATTTGAGTCCATAAATTGGTGATTAAAGTGGGATTTGTTGGAAGACCCCGAATTATTTTTTTATATATATATAAATAAAATTGAAATTCTTCTATTCATTATCTTGAAATAATAAGGAGTTAATTTGATATAATATTTTGGTTATGGGTGAAATGTGCAAATTTTACAAAATAAGCAAGTGGTTATAAAATATTCATTTTGTCGGGGAATATTCGTTTGGTCGTGGAATATTCTTGTTGTCGGGGAATATTAAATGCAACCAGTGCGACCATTTATGGTCCCCCAATGAAATAACTGCCGGATGAAAGAAAACGACAAGTTTGAGTTTTTATAAATAACGGCGTGATTATTCTGAATTAACATTGTTGGATTACCTAGTGGTTAAAATATAGTAATACTGGCGTGGTTACACAAGTTACTTACCAGATTGCACGATATTTTTGAATTATTGATTTTTACGTATGAAGGCACTACTCTCGATAATTATTACGATAATTCTTTGTTCAATATTTTATTTTATTGGTTCAATAATTCTGCGTTGGTATTTTATATTATTGTTGTTTCAATAATTGTCATTGCATAGTATTTCCCATTATCAAATCAATAATTCATATTATTTAAATAATATTATTAGATAGCATTATTGATAATGTCTAGAAAGTTCTGTCAATGAGAGGTTTGGTCACCTAATTGCGCGCCAGTAAGGAGAAATCCTTATCGGAAAGCCCCCTCTTTCTTGGGAATGGCATGGTTGTCATTATTGTGATTCTGTAATATTATTTGTGAATAATTATTTATTGATTTATATGATAAGAAAATATTTATTTTATGTGGATATAAATGATGGATATATTTTATGTGGTTGTAAATGAAAGAATTAAAGCTGAGGTGTTTTATCAATATTTTGTCGAAATGAAGAACAAAATATTGGATTTTTAGAAAAATTAGTTTATTACTTGATTTCGTAAAATCTATAACTCTTTGTGTATAATGAGTTAGGAGATGAGCCATATATCCAAAGAAAGCCCTGAAAGTAAGATAACCGTAGAAATTGGAATCACCCAAAAATTCTTTGTGGATTTTTCGGGGTGACTGTTTGAATGAAACTGGTCCAAATGACTCATAGTCCGAAAAATCAGTGTTCTTAAGCTATATTGCGTGAGTTATAAATTTTAATCTGACCGTTGGATCGTTGTGATTTTTGGATATGTTATGCATATATAAGTTGAGTATATGTCCACAAATTTTGAACTGTTAAAAATTAACGCATGATTTGTTATGAATTTTAAGAGGTGACTGATTCAGAAATTGTATTATTTTGGTAGAGATTTCTAGAATGTGGGACCCACTTTTGGTTGTTGGGAAAAGTGGCTGATTTTTGGTGGGCCCCACTTGTGGTGACTGAAGTTTTGGTCTAGCTTGGCATGCGTAAGAAAAATAATAAAATAATATTATTTTATTATTTACTCTCCTTTGGCGTTCTAGCATTTTTCTATAAATAGGCGCTTAAGTTAGAATTGAAAATCACACTAGAAACAAGTTTTCTTTCTCTCTATATTATCGAGCGTATTTTGTGAGTATTTAGATACTTTGAGAGTTGTTATTCAGTGCAAGTTTTCTTCGGCTTTACATCTGATATTCTGATCAGAAATACTGTTATTTTTAGGTAAGGAATGTTATTTTCTTCGTAAATGATATTATTTTCTTCAATATCATTATGCTGAAATATTGATATGAATTTTATTGTGGAATTTCTACCTTTTTGTGTCGGGGTTACTATTCACGTATACGACATTATTCACATTTATGGCACTATTCACGAATATGGCACTATTCATCAAAATTATTATTTTTGTGGAGATTTCTAGAATGTGGGACCCACTTTTGGTTGTTGAGAAAAGTGGCTAATTTTTGGTGGCCCCACTTGTGGTGACTGAAGTTTTGGTCTATCTTGGCATGCGTAAGAAAAATAATAAAATAATATTATTTTATTATTTACTCTCCTTTGGCGTTCTAGTATTTTTCTATAAATAGGCGCTTAAGTTAGAATTGAAAATCACACCAGAAACAAGTTTTCTTTCTCTCTATATTATCGAGCGTATTTTGTGAGTATTTAGATACTTTGAGAGTTGTTATTCAGTACAAGTTTCTTTCGGCTTTACATCCGATATTCCGATCAGAAATACTGTTATTTTGAGGTAAGGAATGTTATTTTCTTCGTAAATGATATTATTTTCTTCAATATCATTATGCTGAAATATTGATATGAATTTTATTGTGGAATTTCTACCTTTTTTGTCGGGGATACTATTTACGTATACGACACTATTCACGTATATGGCACTATTCGCGAATACGACACAATTCACTGAAAAATGAAATTTTCTCTTTTTCGTCTCAGATGTCTTTTATGGTTACTATCTTTGATTGTATCCATGTTTTGATCTTTATTTTTGAATTTTACTTCACAATTGGTTGTTATGGAGTGTTTTTGAACTTGGATTATCTAAAGTACGAAACTCTAATCTTTGTCCTTTTATCTTATTGGATTCATTCTCTAAAATGTTTTTTAATCATCCTCAGTCCTTAATGATGATACTTAATGAATATCTTTGGCCTGTAGTGCAAAGATGAATGATTACTTGATGAATATCTTTGGTCTGTAGTGCAAAGATGAATGATTACCTGATAAATAACTTTGACCCGTAGTGCAAAGATGAACAAGTGTTGAGATGAACATGACCAACTGGTGATACAAATGAATATCTTTTGCCCGTAGTGCAAAGATGAATATTTGATTCAAGATGTATATTGATTGATGTTACAGGGATAAAATATTGATGATGGACTTTTAAATTCATAGATGATAGTAGATTTCATTCTCTACTTAACTCTTCTAATGAATTATTGTTTCCATTGCAGTTATTGATCTAAAACTTGTTGTCTATTATATTCTATCAGATTTTTCTCTGTCGAAGACTAAGGATAATTTGTTGTATATTATCTTAGTCATAATATTCTTTACTGGGCTAGTTGAGCTCACCATTTTCCTTTTTGTTCCAATTTTCTTCTTAGGAGGTGAGAATTTAACAGGAACTAGCCGGGCTATGGAGTGATGGTCCAAGGCAGTTGTTATAGTAGTCCTCACTATTTTGTAAAATAGTGTATCAATAAGTATGATGAGGACTTATTTGAGTGTGAATATTATCTAGAAGACAATATTTGTATTTAAACTCATAATATTTGTGTTGTCGTATTTTGCACGACAATTGTATTAATGATGTTATAGTTGTTTCTGTACTATGTATTTGGTGACTCAGAATGGGTGATGTATACCTATTTTGGGGGCGTCACAGTTGGTATCAGAGCTTAGAGATACGGTCTCTAGCGGAGATCAGGGAATAGAACTAGGAGGGGAGAGATGAGTAAATCTTTCGCTAGTGTGTCCTACCTAAGCTTATTTATTGGTCGGTCATAATATAGGGATATTATGTGATATGTTAATTTGTTTAATTAACCCTTATTTTATGGCAGTATTTAAGAATGGCAACTAAGAACGTTAACAATGGAGTGTATGAGACTGTGGAAACACCTTTAGCCACCAATCAGGAGAATGTGCAATAAGAAGACAATATTCCTCCTATAAACAACACTAACGAGCAAACGATGAATGATGGGATGTTTAGAAACTTTTTGCAGTTCATGCAAAATCAGACGAGGGAGACTCGTGTACAAAATACGGGTGGAAATGATAGCAACGCGCGGTTTGTCACAGCCAAGCAGTTCAAGGAGTTGGGACCACCAGAATTCTTTGGAAAACCAGATCCGATCAATGCTGAAACGTGGGTTAAGAAAATTACCAAGATATTTGATGTCTTGGGATGCACAGAGGAACAGAAGGTTCCATTCGCCACCTTTATGTTTCATGGTGAGGCGATTCTTTGGTGGGAATCGTGAAGCGTGCTTGACTTCTGCCGCACTCAATATGTCTTGGGAAACATTTCAGAAACTGTTCAATGACAAGTACTTTTCTAAAAGTATTTGTCACATGAAGGAGGTAGAGTTCATTAAGTTAGAGCAAAACAATATGAACGTGTCGCAGTACGAAGCTAAGTTTGCCGAGTTGTCCCGATTTGCATCCCATTTGGTTGATAATGAGGAGAGAATGACGTGAATGTTTCTGCAAGGTTTGAAACCCGAAATACGTCAATACCTCATTTCTCACAAACTTTGCTTATATTCAAATATTGTGAATAGGGCTTAGTTATTGGAGCGCGATAATGAGTCAGCTCAACCGAAGAATAACGACCAACAACTCAATGATAATTGAACCGGTGGCAATGGTCATCAGAACAATGATAACCATCGTGGAGGAAATTAACATGCCAGAAATGGTAACCACTTCGGTGGTAATCATGGCCAAGATAATAGAAGAAATAATTCAAGTGGAAATTTCAAGAAGAGCATATTTAACGATGATGGGAAGACGTCGCGGCAAGAAGAAGACCAAAGACTAGAAATAAATTCTAGGGAGGAGAACGATTTGCCGATTAGATCTCTACTGGAAATCGGAGAGGAGGGACATATAAGTCCAAACTGTTCATAGTCTTCCAAGGTATGTTTTAGTTGTGGAAAAGACGGTCACATAGCTCGATTTTGTCCTGTAGAGAAATCAAGTGCAGCAGGGACGGTGGCACCAAAGGCGGATATGGACAAAATAAAGTTAGCGGTTTCTAGAAGAGCGTTTGTCGTGACTGCCCAAAACACGAGGAACCCAAACGAAGGTATCACAGGTTTGTTAATTATAAATTCTTACGAAATCTATACCTTATTAGATACCGGTTCTACTCATTCTTTTATCTCCCAGCTTGTGCTCAACGTTTAAACTTGACTCCTGAGAAATTAGACTTTGACTTATATATGGATACTCCGTTAGGAGAAACTTTTATCATATCCACTGTTTATAAATCTTGTTTGATCCAAGTGGTCACAATCACATTACCTGTTGATCTTATCTCTTTAAAGATATTTGTATTTGACGTGATTTTAGGGATTGATTGGTTAACTACTCATCATGCCAAAATTAATTATTTTCGTAAGGTTGTTAGTTTTTATATTCCTAACCAACCTGTTATGCGAATTCAAAGCAACCAAACCATTGAAGTCAAACACTTTCATATCAAGCCATAAAGCCATTCGTTTATTGAAAAACGGATGTCAAGCTTTCTTAGCTCATTTCATGGATTTAAATAAAAATACGTCAGATTTGAATGATATTTCTATTGTTAGTGAATTTCCTGACGTATTTTCTGAAGAATTTCCTGGCCTACCCCCAGAGCATGATATTGAATTTTGTATCGACTTTGAACCCGGTACAAAACCCATTTCTAAAATCTCATATTGAATGGCTCATATTGAACTTCAGGAGTTAAAAACCCAAGTACAAGAGTTGGTATCCAAGCCTCTATCTGGTGACTTCCTTTGTGGAATGCACCAAAGCCAGACTCTCCGTAGGGGACTCTATATTTGTGTGGTGGTAAAACTATAGGTGCTATTGTGACGTGTTATCCAAGATTGGGATATGAATCACAGTTGAGAGCAACCAAAGTCGGTGACCAAAGTACGTAGCTTTCTAGGCTTAGCTGGTTATTATCGGAGATTCGTGAAAGGATTTTCTCTAATCGCTACTCTGTTAACTTATCTGACTCGGAAAGATATAAAATTCGTATGGAGCGAGGAATGCGAGAAGATTTTCCAAGAGCTCAAGAGGCGACTCATTTCGACACCTGTTCTGACCATACCATCCTCGGAAAAGCGAACGTGGTAGGTAGCGTTGAGTGAAAGATAAGATGCGACAGTATAGAGTGCGATATTATTGAACACAAAGACCTATTTTGTATAATTTACAAACGATAAAGATAGAGTTAAAGACTCTAGGGACCCACGTTATGATGTTAAATATACGAGTAAAATCAACTTTAATTGATAAAGTTAAAACCGCTCAAGCTGCACACCGGAGCTGATGAATATAAAGAAGAAGGTGCAAGAAGGCGTTATTCTAGAAGTAAGAGTCAATGAAGAGAAGAAAGATCAAACCTTCGATTTATTTGAAATCCTCGATCGAGTAGGAACTGTGGCCTATAGACTTGCCTTAACGCTAAGTATGTCATATGTTCATAACGTTTTTCACGTATCGATGTTACGTAAATATGTGAACGACCCAAACCACATTATTGCGTTAGAACCAGACGAGATAGCCGAGGATTTAACGTATGAGGAGGTACTTGTCAAGATCTTGGATAGGAAAGAGCATGTCCTACGCACAACGGTTATACCACAAGTTAAGGTTTTGTGCAGGAACCATGCTATTGAAGAAATGACCTGGGAGTTGGAATCAAAAATGAAAGCGAGGTATCCTCACCTTTTCGAAATACCAGGTGTGTACATTAATTTCGAGGACGAAATTTTATAAGGAGGGGAGGTTGTAAGACCCCGAATTATTTATTTATTTTTTTATATAAATAAAATTGAATTTCCTCTATTCATTATCTTGAAATAATAAGGAGTTAATTTGATATAATATTTTGGTTATGGGTGAAATGTGCAAATTTTACAAAATAAGCAAGTGGTTATAAAATAATTATTTTGTCGGGGAATATTTGTTTGGTCGTGGAATATTCTTGTTGTCGGGGAATATTCGTACGACGGTGCAGCCATTTATGGGCCCCATAACAGAATAACCATCGGATGAAGAAAAAGATAAGTTTGAGTTTTTATAAATAACGGCGTGATTGTTACCGTTAACACAGTTGGATTACCTGGTGGTTAAAATACAATAATACGCGTGGTTGCACAGTAGCACACGGTATTGCATAGTATTTTTGAATTATTGATTCTTACATATGAAGGCACTACTCAATAATTGTTACAGTAATTACT
The DNA here is from genome assembly GCA_020205615.1 of Panax quinquefolius. Classification (NCBI taxonomy): domain Eukaryota; kingdom Viridiplantae; phylum Streptophyta; class Magnoliopsida; order Apiales; family Araliaceae; genus Panax; species Panax quinquefolius. The sequence continues at coordinate 38,656,244 of CM035158.1, read as the reverse complement.
GTTCAATATTTTATTTTATTGGTTTAATAATTGCTGCGTTGGTATTTTATATTATTGTTGTTTCAATAATTGTCACTGCACAGAATTTCCCATTATCAGATCAATAATTCATATTATTTGAATAATATTATTAGATAGCATTATTGGCAATGTCTAGAAAGTTCTGTCAAGGAGAGGTTTGGTCACCTAATTGCGTGCCAGTAAGGAGAAATCCTTATGGGAAAGCCCGCTCTTTCTTGGGAACGACCTAGTTGTCATTATTGTGATTCTGTAATATTATTTGTTAATAATTATTTATTGATTTATATGATAAGGAAATAATTATTTTATGTGGATATAAATGATGGATATATTTTATGTGGTTGTAAATGAAGGAATTAAAGCTGAGGTGTTTTATCAGTATTTTGTCGAAATGAAGAACAAAATATGGGATTTTTAGAAAAATTAGTTTATTACTTGATTTTGTAAAATCTATAACTCTTTGTGTATAATGAGTTAGGAGATGAGCCATATATCAAAAGAAATCTCTGGAAGTAAGTTAATCGTAGAAATTGGAATCACCCAAAAATTCTTTGTGTATTTTTCGTGGTGACTGTTTGAATGAAACTGGTCCAAAGGACTCATAGTCCAAAAAATCAGTGTTCTTAAGCTATATTGCTTGAGTTATAACTTTTAATCCGACCGTTGGATCATTATGATTTTTGGATATGTTATGAACATATAAGTTGAGTACATGTCCACAAATTTTGAACCATTAAAAATTAACGCATGATTTGTTATGAATTTTAAGAGGTGACTGATTCAGAAATTGTTGGTGGATATTTCTAGAATGTGGGACCCACTTTTGGTTATTGGGAAAAGTGGCTAATTTTTGGTGGACCCCACTTGTGGTGGCTGAAGTTTTGGTCTAGCTTGGCATGCGTAAGAAAAATAATAAAATAATATTATTTTATTATTTAGTCTCCTTTGGCGTTCTAGCATTTTTCTATAAATTGACGCTTAAGTTAGAATTGAAAATCACACCAGAAATAAGTTTTCTTTCTCTCTATATTATTGAGCGTATTTTGTGAGTATTTAGATACTTTGAGAGTTGTTATTCAGTGCAAGTTTTATTCGGCTTTTCATCCGATATTCCGATCAGAAATACTGTTATTTTGAGGTAAGGAATCATTTTTTCTTTGTAAATGATATTATTTTCTTCAGTATCATTATTTTGAAATATTGATATGAATTTTATTGTGGAATTTCTACCTTCTTGTGTCGAGATTTCTATTCACATATACGACACTATTCACGTATATGATACTATTCACGAATACAACACTATTTATCGAAAAATGAAATTTTCTCTTTTTCGTCCCAGATGTCTTTTATGGTTATTATCTTTGATTGTATCCATGTTTTGATCTTTATTTTTGAATTCCACTTAACAATTGGTTGTTATGGAGTCTTTTTTAACTTGGATTATCTAAAGTACGAATATCTAATCTTTGTCCTTTTACCTTATTGGATTCGTTCTCTAAATTTTTTTTTCATCATCATCAGTCCTTAATGATGATACTTGATGAATATCTTTGGCCTGTAGTGCAAAGATGAATGATTACTTGTGTGACGCCCCTAAAATAGGTATACAATACCCATTCTGAGTCGCAAAATACATGGTACATAAATAACTACAACTTTATTAATACAATTGTCGTGCAAAATACGACAACACATAAACTGTGAGTTTAAAAACAAATATTATCTTCTAGACAATATCAACACTCAAATAAGTCCTTATTACAATTATTGATACACTATTTTACAAAATAGTGAGGACAACTAAAACGACTTTCTAGAACCTTCATTCCATACCCCTACTAGTACTCGCTACATTCTCGCCTCCTGAGAAGAAAAATGGAACAAAAAAGAAAAGGGTGAGCTCAACTAGCCCAGTAAAGAATATTATGACTAAGATAATATAGAACAAATTATCGTTAGTCTTCAACAGGGAAAAATCTGATAGAATATAATAGACAACAAGTTTGGATCAATATTAAGCGTGAAATAATAATTCATAGAATAGTTATGTAGAGAATGAAATCTACTATTATCTATGAATTTAAAAGTCCATCATCAATATTTTATCCCTGTAACATTAATCAATAAACATCTTGAATCAAATATTCATCTTTGCACTACAAGCCAAAGATATTCAACAGTTGGTCATGTTCATCTCAACACCTGTACATCTTTGCACTACGGGCCAAAGATATTTAACAGAAAATCAATAATCTTTGCACTACAGGCCAAAGATATTCAATAATAGCATCATTTAGGACTGAGGATGATGAAAAATATTTTAAAGAAAACAAATCCAGTGAAACAAAAGAACAAATATTAAGGATTCGTACTTTAAACAATCAAAGTTCAAAAATACTTCGTAAATAATCATAGTGGAGTAAAATTCAAGAATGATCAAAACATGAATACAATTAAAGCTAGTATCCATAATAGATATTTTGGACAAAAAACAAAATTTTATTTTTTCTGTGAATAGTGTCGTATTCGTGAATAGTGTCGTATACGTGAATAGTGCCGTATATGTGAATAGTAACCCTGACACTAAAAGACAAGAATTTCACAAGAAAAATCTTACCAATATTTCGGCATAATGATATTAGAAGAAATAATATCATTTAAAAAAATAACATCTCTTACCTCGAAAAAATAGTACTTAAATTTGGAATCTTTGGATATAATCTTTGAAGGAACTTGTATCGTATAGCAACACTCAAAGTATCAAAATACTCACAAGAATATGCTCGATAATATAGAGAGAGAAAGAGAGAAAAAACTTTTTTTCTGGTGTGATTTTCAATTCTAACCTAAGCGCCCTATTTATAGGAAAATGCTTAGAACACCAAAGCAGAAAATTTAATAAAATATTATTATATATATTATAAATTCCTACGCAGACTTCCTTTGATCCAAAACATCAGCCACACAAGTGGTCCCTCCCCCCCCCCCCCCCCTCACCAAAATTAATAAAAACATTTTTCTTAATAAAAATAATTAAAACTTCCAAAAATCAATTATTTCGAAACTTCAATACTTCAATAATTCATAATAAATAGCCCTTTTATCATAAAAATTTGAATCTTATGTCCATTCCATAGGAAATTCAATTCTCTACAACTTTGCAGAAGAAAGTTTTACCAAATTCCAAGAAGAAGTTGACCGAAATCCACAAACGGGTGATTTTATAAGCTATAATCAAATTTCAGTCAAGAAATGGGCCCACAAACTTATTTAACATGTTTTAAACAATTTTTTGTAGCAAAAATACTCTTCCTCCTCATTTATGCATATATCTCACATTCATTGTAAAAATATCACCATTATTATATTATTATAATATAATGAATTATTTTATCAGAAAAGATAAAATATCAATTTTCAACAATTGTCACATTAAAAATTTTCTCCATCTATATCCACATAAAATGAATATTTTCCTTATCATAATAATCAATAATTAATTATTCATAAATAATATTACGAATCACAATCGACAACCGGTAGTTCCGGAAAGAGGGGCTTTCGATAAGGATTTCTCCTCATTCTTGGCGGCGCAATGATTAGGTGACCAAACCTCTCCTTAGATGAACTTTCTAGACATTGCCAATAATGCTATCTAATAATATTATTCAAATAATATGAATTATTGATATGATAATGGGAAATACTTTGTAATAACATTTATTGAAACAACAATAATATAAAATATCAACGTAGCAATTACTGAATCAATAAAATAAAATATTGAACAGTAATTACTGTAACAATTATTGAGTAGTGCCTTCTTACGTAAGAATCAATAATTGGTGCAATACCATGTGCTACTGTGTTTTAACCACCGGGTATTCCAACAGTATTAACGGTAACAACTACGCCATTTTTTATAAATAACTTATACTTGTCGTTTTCTTCATCCAATCGCTTTTCGTTATGGGGCCCACACAAGGCTGCGCCGTTGTACGAATATTTCCCGATAGTAGAAATATTCCACGACCAAATGAATATTCCCTGACAACAATGAATATTTTATAACCACTTGCTTATTTAAAATATTTACGCATTTTACCCATAACTAACCACATTAATCAAATCAACCCTTACTATTTCAAAATAATAAATAGGGGAAATTCAATTTCATTAATAATAAGGTGGGGTCTTACAACTTGATGAATATCTTTGGCCTGTAGTGCAAAGATGAATGATTACCTGATGAATATCTTTGGCCCATAGTGCAAAGATGAACAGGTGTTGAGATGAACATGACCAACTAGTGATAGAAATGAAATTCCTTGGCCCATAGTGCAAAGATGAATATTTGATTCAAGATGTATATTGATTGATGTTATTAGGATAAAATATTGATGATGGACTTTTAAATTCATAGATGATAGTAGATTTCATTCTCTATTTAACTCTTCTAATGAATTGTTGTTTCCGCTGTAGTTGTTGATCTAAAACTCGTTGTCTATTATATTCTATCAGATTTTTCCCTGTCGAAGACTAAGGATAATTTGTTGTATATTATCTTAGTCATAATATTCTTTATTGGGCTAGTTGAGCTCACCATTTTCCTTTTTGTTCCATTTTTCTTCTCAGGATGTGAGAATTTAGCAGGAACTAGCTGGGGTATAGAGTGGTAGTCCTCACTATTTTGTAAAATAGTGTATCAATAAGTGTAATGAGGACTTATTTGAGTGTGGATATTGTCTAGAAGATAATATTTGTATTTAAACTCACAGTATTTGTGTTGTCGTATTTTGCACGACAATTGTATTAATGATGTTGTAGTTTTTTCTGTACCATATATTTGGCGACTCAAAATGGGTGATGTATACCTATTTTGGGGGCGTCACATTTGTGATGTTAGAATTACTTTATAAACATTTGGTTTTGAGTTTATAAAGCTTATAAACATCTAGGTTTGGTTAATTTGGTGTTTGGTGAAGAAATTGGAATTTCTAGTATAAGAGCAGTTTGTGATTGTGTTTTGGAAAACGAGTGCAGGTTGGCCTTGGCACACCGCCATGGCACGCAGCAGGTCCAAGGGTTGATAGAGGCACTAGCGCCGCCAAGGTCGTCGTCAGACCAAAGAAATGAATTATTAATAGTATAGTTTGGGAAATGTTAACTTAACTTATTTTAATGATTGTAGAGGAACTTAAAACATGTTATAAGACATAATAATATATTGTATTCACAAAGTTGAAACTGTAAGTTATGAATTAATAAGTTGTGAAAGTCTGTAATGTGATGTCATGAGAATTGGTGTTGTTTTGCAATCACCATGTCGTGTACTATATAATAATTGGGGGTTCAGCTTCATGGTACGTGAGTGATTGGGATAATCTAATCTTAGGTTAAAGATTATAGACTTGCCCAAAATAAAAAGTAAAACAATGAAATTAGTGTTAATATAACTAATTAGTATTCTGATTCTAATGGTATATGTAGGGTATTTGGTGAATGTTATTATACTTGTGTAGCTTACGCACGTGGTAAGTTCTCTAACCCTAACTTTTGATTATGCAAGCTCTTGTATTCTAATCCTTTTACATTGAGCAAGTTTCATATTCCTAACTTGATATCGTTATGCAAGTTCCTACAACTTTTATTGAGCAAATTCCTAACTTTTGTTTCTTGCTATTCAAAGCATAAATTGTTCAAGTTCATTGTTCCAAATGATATTTCCTAACGCTTTTGGATGTAATGCTTTGTATAGACCACGTCTATTCAATTGTTTATTGTTGATATTCAATCTTTGACTTAAGTATCATTGTTTAATCTTTTATTGTCACGTTGAACCCTCGAATAGCTAATAAATCTTAATTGATTGGACTAATCCATAATTGATGAGTGTTCTAAAATTCTAGAATCACTGTTAAGTTATTCCAAACTAAACATTTTTTAGTGCGGAAATCCTAAAGTTAAACTGAGATGAACAACCCTAACATAGGGGATTATGTACGCGTTAGCGTTTAGATGTTTGTGCACAATACATGGTACGAAGGGTCGATCTCCCTAAGTAAAAAAGTAAAGGTCTATATAGTCTAATGGCTATTAAAGGTTGAAGTAGAAATACTTAATAACTATAGGACATAGTTCACGGTCTTAAGACCCTCAGATATAAACCTCGAACTTATTTTCTATTATTGATTTGTAGAGCAAGTTTTCAATTATAAATTATTCATTTCTTATCCCTATGTTATTGCTTTTACCATCATTATATTAGTGAGCAATTGATTGCTCACTCTTGCATTTAACATTGCATCTAAAGTTAAGAAAGTTGATGAGTCGTTTTCTAGCAAAGGCAAGGGCAAGATGTCCAAATAATGAAGACCTGTTTAATTTTATTTACGGAACTTACGTTATGAGACTTAAATTATTTTGTGATGTATTCCGCAGACTTATGTAATAGTTTAAGGTTAGATTACTTGGGATTTGTTTTATGTTGATGTAACCCTATAAAGGGAAGGATTATTATTTAAGCTGTTTAATTTATGTAATTATCTTTGGTTATGGGTAGTTAGAAGTAATTATTTTGGATAGTGAGCACCAAATCCAGTGGGAGTGAAGTACCCAAATTTTGGGGGTGTCACAACCTAGATGGGCTCGTAAGATATATCGGACTTACGGACTTAGTGTCGGGTTGTCCTTTACATAAATGAAAATCAAAGAGAATGTTCTTGGTCTTTTAACCTACTCAGAATTCCTAAGTTACTGTATGTACTCTAGAATTGCTTTTTGAGAATGAAAGTGTTGTTTTGATGATTCATAGTACTTCATAACTATTTATTCAGTTAATGAAGATTAATCATATGATTCTTGATGTAGTGGTAATATTATATATTGCTAGACTTGCTGAGCTAGTTATGCTCACTTCTTGCTTGAATTATATGATTGCAGCTAAGACCGAGTGAACTGAGGGTTCCGGTAAGGATAGAGGCAAAGCCAAGATGGATAAATTGATTATCCTGTAATAGACTAGTATATTTGTATGAACTTATACTATGACAATAAAGACTTTATTTGTTAACAGAACATGGGAAAGAATTTATTATTATTCTAATAAGAATGTAGTAAATACAATAATTTTGATATTGTTTTCATTGGAATGAATGTATAGTTAGTAGTACCGTGTAACACCATATCTGTAGGTTGAAAGTACCCGGATTTGGGGGCGTCACAGGTTGGTATCAAAGCCTTTGGTTATAAAACTTAAGTGGGGAAGAACCTTAGGTTAATAACCATGGTAGTAGTAGGAGAAGTTGGAAGTAAAGGAATTCAAGTAGAGTTCTTAATTAAGTATTAAGGAAACTCAATACAGAAAGATTTAAAAGATGGAAATTAACCTTAAATAAATTAAATGTGATTTGTGCCTATATTATTGTCTATTATGTACTAATCAACATGTTATGTGTTATTGTAGATGTCAATCGATAGCTCTATGTATAGGGATATACATATGGTGAGCGAAGAGTCAGTGAACATGATAGTGCCAGTACTAGTGCCAGTGGCGGAGCTACAGATGGTGAACATAGATGAGTCCAAGCCAGAAGAGGAATATCTGTATGGGGACTTGGAGAATTTGGGATCGACATCATATTTCGATGTGGTGTCTGATGAGGATGAGGATATGGAGGTGGCATCGTTTAATACGGTGGTACCTGCACTAGAGCCAACACCACGAGAGGCAATGAGGGCATTATATGTGGCGATGCTTGACTGGAATGTGCAACTACGCAATGATGTGCAGAACCTAAGGGAGGAGTTTAGTGACCTCTACAATGCAAAGGAGTCTGCAAAAGCAGATTTTGAGTTAGAGCATGATGAGAAAGTGCTCATGAAGAATAAAGAGAGGGATTATAAGAAGAAGGTAGTTAAGCTTCGTAAAGAACTGGGAGAGAAGAATTAGAAGATAGCACGAATATCTTACATCCATGAGAGTGCTCATGAGGATTTCAAGCTAAAAATTGCTTGTTATTCAATTGAGTAGGGGCAAACTCATCATACTATCAGACGAGATATTTTGTCGATTCTTGAGAATCAGAAGCATGAGAATGCTTTTATGCAGTGCTAGTAGTAGGTAGAGAAAGTATAGATATGTAAATACTTTGTGTATCTATGTAGTGACGTAAAACCGTCTTTTGTATAACTAAAGGGTAGTCCTTTTATAAATCCCCATTTTTATAAAAGTCAATCGCGGGATAGAAATGTAACAGCCTTGGCTATAGAATCAAGATTTAAATAGTTTCGAAGTATGAAGAAGCATATTAAGAAGTTTTTATTAAATGTACTAGATTGTAGTATGAGTTGTTTGATTAATAATAACTAAGTAAACAAGAAGGAATAAATAATAACGAAACTTTAATTATTCAATTAGAAAAAAGCTGCTAAGAAGAAGACAACGTAATCAAGAAGCGGAATCCCATAATGAAAACCAAGAGGGTCAGAACAACCCTATACAGTCGTTAATAAATAGGGGACTCAAATTTCGATTATATTTTCGATTGAGTTTTATAAAGAGTATGAATTGGTGGAGCATGTCTCTTCTGGAGGAATAAGGATGGCTATTAGTGAACAAAAACATTAATAAGCCATGCATAATCGAGAATCATAATCGACTAATTAAGCATTAATCGAAGAAAACCATTAAAACATAGAATTTGTTGTTGATGGACAAATTAAAAACCATCATATATAAGTTAGATGCAAATTGCTTGGTTAGGATATAGATAATTAACCAATGGATTGATTCCATTTAGTTAGGCCTAAAAATCTTAAGTAACGAAGTTATGGAAAAATTTACGAGATTAGAAGATAATCGTTAAAATCGAAGAATTTCCAGAATGATAGTCAAAAGTCGTCATTTAACTCGAAAATCTTGGTTTTTGATGGCATATCATTGAACATTGTATATAAGAGTCTTGGATTCAAGAATGGTCGAATTTTGACTTAAAACGAAGAAACGAGTTATGAACGTTCAAGAACGTTTAACGAACATGTAATAGAAAATTCAAACAGTAAATTTACTATTAACATATTTAAAAACTTATTCTATCCAAATGAAGCAAAGTATATGAAATATGTGAGATAACGGCTTTTGAATGAGCCAATTCTGACTTAAAACGAATGTGTTACGAGGCCGAAAAGAAACTGAATTGAAAAACTTAAAAAAATTCAAAGGCTCAGTGCTGGCGCCGTAGGGCCTCCAAAGCCTAAGAAAGTGCCACCGTAGTGCCTGAGCGGAAGGTCAGCTACTGCTTTCCGGCATCGCAGCACAACTTGTATAGTTATAAATGGTGTCGCAGCGCCCTTAAGTGAAAAAATTCTGACGCAGACCATTGTTAACCTAACTTTTGTGTGGTAACTATGGGGCATGTATATAATTAATATACATGAAGAGAAAATTCCTAAATAACATGTATAGCGATGATTTTAGGAATTAAACATTGGTTAAATATTGGTAATCCGGGGAAAATGCGTCCAAGGTAGTGAACCAAGTAGGGGTTCAAATGTCGTTGTACTTAAACGATGATCGTTATGTGTCGAGTTATAACATATGAATGTTAATAAGCCGTAATGAATGATAAATAACTTGAAACGAATATTATTAATGAAAAATTTTCAATTAAGTTATAGAAGAGAAAGAAGATGGTAAAGACTGTGATTAGATTGTTTGGTAGCTAATTTCAGTGTGCTATGTGAATATATCATGTAGAAACTGTAAAGACCGAGAACGGTTGAACTTTAATTGAAGATGCTTGAAGGAAAGTTTCCTTAATGCTTGTTTGACCTTCGTGTTAGTCAAATTTCTATGATTCATGTAACAACATGGGTGAATTGTTTTACAAAAGATTTAATGCCAGTTTTAACTCGGCTAGACAAACCTTAAGAATTTGAATGATTTGTTTACAAGTCTTTTGATATAGTATTGATAACGATATCTTATGCCAATTATTCGGTACGGATTCAAAGGTAAGCCTGAGTATGAATAAACAAAAGTGTTTTACTTTGATTATTCAGCGGGCACAAAAGGTTGTCAAAACTTAAACGTAAATACGTTTAACGGATGAGTGCTGATCAACATAGAGTACTATAGACTGATCACCTATGTAACGAATGAAAAATTTTATGTAATTTAAAAATATTTATTAAATTAAATAAATATTTTAATTAATTATTTATTAAGATAAATAAATAATTGATGAAATTGTGGTGTAATAATTTAGTTAAAATGTGTTATAATAATTAAATTAATGAATTATAATTTTATGATTTGAAGATTTAATTTAATAAGATAATTAAATTATTAAATAATTATAATGTTGTTCTAATTTTAATTTAATAATTAAATTAGAGATTTATTAGTTGTGGAATAAAAACTATAATTTATAAAGGAAATTAAAATTATAAGGCAATGTTAATTTAAATTATAAATTTAATTAAATTAGTTGTAGAATTGGTGTGACATAAGAACTATATAATATAAGTATTATAAACATAAATTAAAAGGGGGAGTATTAGTGGGCAAGCCAAACAAAGCCTTGTGGCTTTTGGTTAATATAACAGTTGAGTCTTTTGGCTTGAATAAACTGATAACCCATGTTTATCCGTTTATGAGGCATACACTTTGTTTCAGTTGGGTTTATATTACGTATTATTCCTAAAGCTAAGAAAGAACAAAGAGTGTTAGAGAGAAATTGAGGGAGAGCAAGAGGGGAAATTGAGAGTATTCTCTGCAAATTGATAAGGGATAGGGGAGGAAGAAGGTTTTGTCGGAGCTATTCTATCATCTTCCTAACAAGGGGTTAAGGTATAATCTATCCTAATTCCAAATTTTGTTTCTCAATAGCTATTCTCTGTGATTTGGAAATTCCGTTGGATTATTGATTATATGTATGTATGGTCTTGCAAAATCTGATAATCATTATATATAAGTAATCTTTAGTGATCAAATTCATGAAATTGGTTTGTAAGAAGAAAATTAAATTAACAGTGTTATATATATGTGTGAAAACGGCTTATTGAAACCAAAAGTTTATGTTCAATCCTTGTTATAATCTGTAAAATGATTGTGAATTGTGTTAGTATGTCAAGAAATGAAAATAATGTAATTTGAACAAATCAAAATGCTTGAAAATCGAAGTCGTGGTGACTGATTTTGCTATGTATGACAAAATATGAAAGTTAGTATGAATTTGGAATTTGAGTCCTTAAATTGGTGCTTAAAGTGGGATTGTGATGTTAGAATTACATTATAAACATTTGGTTTTGATTTTAAAAAGCTTATAAACATATGGGTTTGGGTAATTTGGTGTTGGGTAAAGATATTAGAATTTTTGGTGTAATTGAAGAGTCTGTGATCGTGTTCTGAAAAATCGAAGTGCAGGGTTGAGCACGAGCACGCCACTGCAAGTGTACGCCTGGGTCCAGGGTCGAGGTTGATAAGGCGGCGGCCAAAGGGTCACCGACTGACCCGAATGAACTATTAATAGTATAGTTTGGGAAATGTTAACTTAACTTATTTTAATGATTGTAGAGGAACTTAAAACATGTTATAAGACATAATAATATATTTTAATCACAAAGTTGAAACTGTAAGTTATGAATAAATAAATTGTGAAAGTCCATAATGTGATGTCATGAGAATTGGTGTTGTTTTGCAATCACCATGTCGTGTACTATAGAATAATTAGGGGTTCAGGTTCATGGTACGTGAATGATTGGGATATTCTAATCTTAGGTTAAAGATTATAGACTTGCCCAAAATAAAAAGTAAACCAATGAAGTTAGTGTTAATATAACTAATTGGTATTGTAATTCTAATGGTATATGTAGGGTATTTGACGAACATTGTTATACTTCTGTAGCTTACGCACGAGGCAAGTTCTCCAACCCTAACTTTTGATTATGTTAGCTCTTGTATTCTAATTCTTTTACATTGAGCAAGTTTCATATTCCTAACTTGATATCGTTATGCAAGTTCCTACAACTTTTATTGAGCAAATTCCTAATTTTTGTTTCTTGTTATTCAAAGCATAAATTGTTCAAGTTCATTGTTCCAAATGAGATTTTCTAACTCTTTTGGATGTAATGTTTTGTATATACCATGTCTATTCAATTGTATATTGTTGATATTCAATTTTTGACTTAAGTATCATTGTTCAATCTTTTATTGTCACGTTGAACCCTCGAATTGCTAATAAATCTTTATTGATTGTACTAATCCATAATTGAAGAGTGTTCTAAAATTCTAGAATCACAATTAAGTTATTACAAACTAAACTTTCTTTAGTGTAGAAATCCTAAAGTCAAATTGAGATGAACAACCCTATCATAGGGGATTATGTACGCATTAGCGTTTAGATGTTTGTGCACAATACATGCTACGAAGGGTCGATCTCCCTAAGTACGAAAGTAAACGTCTGTATAGTCTAATGATTGTTAAAGGTTGAAGTAGAAATACTTAATAACCATGGGGCATAGTTCATGGTCTTAAGACACTCGGATATAAACCTCGAACTTGTTTTATGTTCTTGATTTGTAGAATAAGTTTTCAATTATAAAGTATTCATTTCTTATCCCTATGTTATTGCCTTTACCATCATTATATTAGTGAGCAATTGTTCGCTCACTCTTGCATTTAGCATTCCATCTAAAGTTGAGAAAGTTGATGAGTCGTCTTCTAGCAAAGGCAAAAGCAAGATGTCCAAATAATGAAGACTTGTATAATTTTATTTACTGAACTTACGTTATGAGACTTAAATTATTTTGTGATGTATTCCGCAGACTTATGTAATAGTTTAAGGTTAGATTACCTAGGATTTATTTTACGTTGATGTAACCCTATAAAAGAAAGGATTATTATTTAAGTTGTTTAATTTATGTAATTATCTTTGGTTATGGGTAGTTAGAAGTAATTATTTTGGATAGTGAGCACCAAATCCTATGGGAATGAAGTACCCGAATTTTGGGGGTGTCACAACCTAGATGTGCTCGTAAGATATATCGGACTTGTGGACTTAGTGTCGGGTTGTCCTTTTCATGAATGAAAATCAAAGAGAATGTTCATGGTCTTTTAACCTACTCAGAATTCTTAAGTTACTGTATGTACTCTAGAATTGCTTTCTGAGAATGAAAGTGTTGTTTTGATGATTCATAGTACTTCATAACTATTTATTCAGTTAATGAAGATTAATCATATGATTCTTGATGTGGTGGTTATATTATATATTGCAAGACTTGCTGAGCAAGTTATGCTCACTTCTTGCTTGAATTATATGATTACAGCTAAGACCGAGTGAACTGAGGGTTCTAGTAAGGATAGAGGCAAAGCCAAGATGGATAAATAGATTATCCTGTAATAGACTAGTATATTTGTATGAACATATACTATGACAATAAAGACTTTATTTGTTAACAGAACATGGGAAAGGATTTATTATTATTGTAATAAGAATATAGCAAATACAGTAATTTTGATGTTTTTTTCATTAGAATGAATGTATAGTTAATAGTACCGTGTAGCACCATATCTATAGGTTGAAAGTACCCGGATTTGGGGGCGTCACAGGTTGGTATCAAAGCCTTTGGTTATAAAACTTAAGTGGGGAAGAACCTTAGGTTAATAACCTTGGTAGTAGTAGGAGAAGTTGGAAGTAAAGGAATTCAAGTAGAGTTCTTAATTAAGTATTGAGGAAACTCAATACAGAAAGATTTAAAAGATGGAAATTAACCTTAAATAAATTAAATGTGATTTGTGCCTATATTATTGTGTATTATGTACTAATCAACATGTTATGTGTTATTGTAGATGTCAATCGATAGCTCTATGTATAGGGATATACATATGGTGAGCGAAGAGTCAGTGAACATGATAGTGCCAGTACTAGTGCTAGTGGTGGAGCTACAGATGGTGAACATAGATGAGTCCAAGCCAGAAGAGGAATATCCGTATCGAAACTTGGAGAATTTGGGATCGACATCATATTTCGATGTGGTGGCCGATGAGGATGAGAATATGGAGGTGGCATCATTTAATACGGTGGTACCTGCACTAGAGCCAACACCACGAGAGGCAATGAGGGCATTATATCTGGCGGTGCTTGACCGGAATGTTCAACTGCACAATGATGTGCAGAACCTAAGGGAGGAGGTTAGTGACCTCTACGAAGCAAAGGAGTCTGCAGAAGCAGATTTTGAGTTAGAGCATGATGAGAAAGTGCTCATGAAGAATATAATAAGGAGAGGGATTATAAGAAGGAGGCCGTTAAGCTTCATAAAGAACTGGGAGAGAAGAATTAGAAGATAGCATGAATATCTTACATCCATGAGAGTGTTCATGAGGATTTCAAGCTAAAAATTGCTTGTTATTCAATTGAGTTGGGGCAAACTTGTCATACTATCAGTCGGGATATTATGTCAATTCTTGCGAATCAGAAGCATGAGAATGCTTTTATGCAGTTCTAGTAGTAGGTAGAGAAAGTATTGATATGTAAATACTTTGTGTATTTATGTAGTGACGTAAAACCCTCTTTTATATAACTAAAGGGTAGTCCTTTTGTAAATCCCCATTTTTATGAAAGTCAATCGCGGGATAGAAATGTTACAGCCTTGGCTATAGAATCAAGATTTAAATAGTTTCGAACTATGAAGAAGCATATTAATATAATGAAGTTTTAATTAATGTGCTTGATTGTAGTATGAGTTGTTTGATGAATCATAACTAAGTAAACTAGAAGGAATAAATAATAACAAAACTTTATTTATTTAATCAGAAAAATGCCGCCAAGAAGAAGAAAATGTAATCAAGAAGTTAAATCCCATAATGAGAACCAAGAGGGTCAGAACAATCCTATGTAGGAGTTGTGCATAGGGTAACTCGAACAAGCTGTGGGTAGAGCACCAGTAGTCCCTAGGGTAACTCGAACAACTACCTTTAAGGAATTCAAAAGTGTAGGTCCACCGGAGTTCAAAGGAACTACGAAACCTATTGAGGCCCTGACATGGGTGAAGGAAATTTCGAAGGCGCTTGTAATCACAAACATTGGGGAGGCGCAAAAGATTTCTTTTGCGACCTATATGATGAAGGGAGAAGCTAATTTCTGGTGGGAGGCTCACCAGGGTGGGCTTGGAATCGATGCAGTTATGTAGGAACAGTTCAAGAAGATCTTCTTTGAGAACTACTTTCCTACTAGCATGCAGGGTAGGATGGAGATTAAATTCTTAGAACTTAAGCAAGGGGACATGATGGTTCACTAATATGCAGCCAAGTTCAATGAATTGGCAATATTTTCTCCACATCAAGTGGACACTGATGAGAGGAAGGCTCGTAGATTTGATCAGGCACTGAAGCCATGGCTTTATAGCAGGATTTATGTGTTTCAGAGCGCTTCATTCAGAACAATCCTCAAAAAGGAAATTATTGTCGAGGGTGGTTGTGAGGCTTTAAGCCAATACCACAAAGGGAGGAAGAATAAAAATAAAGGAGAGAGAGTATTCAAAGACTGAGAGAGCTAGTGGCAGTGGAAGTATGCCCAAGAAGAAGGGTTTTAACTCTGGAAATATTGGAGTAAAATAAGGGGATCTTAATCGTAGGATCGAAGCATACAAAACATGCGGGAAGACTCATCTAGGAGTCTATCTCAAGGGTAAGTCAATTTATTATAACTATGGACAGGAGGGTCATATTTCACTTAATTGTCCTAACCCTAAGAAGAACTAGGGGTGTTTTGTATGTGGATCGATGGACCTCATGGCAAGGAATTGCCTAAAGAAGGGGTCAGAGGGCAACAAGGGTACTAGTAATGGTAAGCTTTCCATTATTGGACCAACACCACCGAGTAGACCTACGGCCCATACTTTTAATATGATTGTCCAAGATGCGGTTGCATCAGCGGATGTAGTAGCAGGTATTATCCCAGTCAATGAAATAAATGCTTATGTGATGTTTGATTCAGGTGCTACTTGTTTTTTTATAGCATGTGAATTTGCTAAACAATTAGGATTACTCCCAGAAAGATTAGAAATACCATTAAACATTAAGGCAGCAAATGAAGAGATAATTCCCGTTGAGCACATTCATAGAAATTGTTACGTAGATATTAGAGGAAACAAATTGTTGGTAGATCTTATACTGATAAGGTTGGGAGAATTTGATATAAATCTCGGGATAGATTGGTTGTTTAACCATAGAGCGATAATAGATTATCAAAGGAAAAATGTGAACATTTGGATTTCTAAGAAACCCAAGGTAGTGTTCTACGGTTGTAAACCATCGGGACGCTCTTGTTGTCTAACTATGACACAAGCTAGGAAGATGTTGAAAAAGGAGTGCATAGGATACCTGTGCCATGTTGTTGATACCCAAAAAGTGGGAGCATCATTGGAATAGATAACTATAGTACAAGAATTCATGGATGTATTTCCAGATGAGTTACCAGGTCTTCCGCCAGATAGGGAGGTCGAATTTATGATTGATGTGCTACCAGGAACGGTACAAATTTCTAGGGCACCATATCGGATGGCTTCGGTAGAAATAAAGGGGTTAATGGTTCAATTACAAGAATTATTAAACAGGAAGTAGATTCAACCAAGTGTTTCTCCGTGGGGAGCATCGATGTTGTTTGTAAAGATGAAGGATAGATCCTTACGACTTTGTATCGACTATCGTGAGTTGAATAAGTTGACAATTAAGAATAAATACCCATTGCCCAGGATCGATGATCTTTTTGCTCAGTTGAAAGGGGCAAAGTATTTTTCTAAGATAATAAATTTGAGCACGAGGTACCATCAGCTAAAAGTGAGGAAGGAAGATGTACCTAAGACGATGTTTAGGACTCGTTATGGTCATTACGAGTTTCTGGTTATGTCGTTTGTGTTGACAAATGCGCCAGCCGCATTTATGGATATGATGAACAGAGTGTTCAAGAAATACTTGGACAAGTTTGTCATAGTGTTCATTGATGATATTCTAGTCTATTCTAAGATGCCAGAGGATCATACTGAACATTTAAGGTTAGTGTTGGAAACACTACGAAAGGAAAAGTTATATGTGAAATTCACTAAGTGTGAATTTTGGCTTAAATGAGTGCAGTTTTTAGGGCACGTTATTGATAAAGATAGAATTTCAGTGGATACAACGAAAGTGAAAGCAGTTAATAATTGGGACCAACCGAAAACACCAACCGGGGTGTGGAGTTTTCTAGGGTTAGCGGGATACTATCGAAGGTTCATTCAGGATTTTTCTAAAATAGCTACTCTGTTGAGGCATTTAACGAGGAAGTCTGTGAAGTATGTATGGACGGAGAAGTGTGAGAACAGTTTTTAGGAACTGAAGAGGAGGTTAAGTGAAGCACCTGTATTATCTTCACTAGATGATACGAGGAATTTTGCAGTTTATAACGATGCTTTGCATAAAGGACTAGGTTGCATTATCATGCAGCATTGCAAGGTCATTGCGTATGCGTCACGACAATTAAAGGATTATGAGAAAGTTTATCCTACCCATGACCTAAAATTGGCAGCAGTAGTTTTTGCATTAAACATATGGAGACACTATATATATTGGGAGAAGTGTGAGATATACACGGGTCATAAAAGTCTAAAATATATCTTCACGCAGAAGGAGTTGAGTATGAGGCAAAGAAGGTGGTTAGAATTAATAAAAGATTACGATTACGATATCTTATATCATCCAGGGAAGGCGAATGTTGTGGCCGATGCATTAAGTAGGAAGGGTCAGGAAAAGCTATCAATGTTAACGACTCAGAATGACTTAGTAATAGAGATGACAAGGATGGAGCTAGAAGTTAGGTTGTCGAGTGAATCAGTAGAGAAGTTATTTACAATAGAGACTAGGCCAATAATTGTGGAACAAGTTAAGGAAGTACAACTGAGAGATGAGGAGTGCGAACGAATGAAGAAGAGAATTAAAGATGGAGAGAAGACTAAGTATAGCCTTGACAAGGAAAGGTTGCTACATTTTGAAGGAAGAATTTGAGTTCCATGTGATACGGAATTAAAAGAAGAGATAATGGGAAAGGCCCATAGTTCGAGGTACTCGATACATCTAGGTAGCACCAAGATGTATCAGGACCTTCGACAGAACTTTTGGTGGCCAAACATGAAGAGAGAAATAGTAGGATATATTAGTAGGTGATTAACTTGTCAGAAAGTTAAGGCTGAACACCAATGACCGAGTGGATTATTGCAATCACTAGAGATTTTGGAGTGGAAGTAGGAGCATATCACTATGGACGTTGTGGTGGGACTTCCAATGACGAAGAAGGTATATAGCGCTATTTGGGTAATAGTGGATCGTTTAACGAAGTCGCCTCACTTTTTGCCAATCGGAGTTAGGTATAACCTAGAGCAATTAGCTAAGTTTTATGTCAAGGAAATTATTTCAAGACATGGAGTACCTGTTTCGATTGTGTCAAATCGTGATCCATGATTCACATCGAATTTCTGGAGGAGTTTGCAAGAGCAAATGGGAACGCAGTTGAGGTTGAGTACATCATATCATCCTCAGACTGATGGACAAAGTGACCGAAAAATTCAAACATTAGAAGATATGTTAAGATCTTGCGTTATGGATTTCAAGGGGAGTTGGGACGAACATCTACCTTTGGTGGAGTTCGCTTATAACAATAGTTATCACGCTAGTATAGGCATGCCGCCTTATGAAGTGTTATATGGAAGGAAATGCGGGACGCCACTGTGTTGGGATGAAGTAGGTGAATGTCGGATGTTGGGATCTGAGATGGTACAACAAACGGCAAACATAGTGAAGCTAATACATATTTGACTAGTAACGGCTAAAGATAGACAGAAGAAGTATGCGGACCCTCACCGTGAGAAGATGGAGTTTGGAGTCGATTCGTATGTCTTTCTGAAGGTGTCGCCTTGGAAAGGGAAGATATGCTTTGGGAAGAAAGAGAAGTTAAGTCCAAGGTTTATAGGACCTTTTAAAATTTTAAGGAGAGTAGGAGAGGTAGCTTACAAAGTAGCTTTACCTCCAGAGATGAAACGTATACATAATGTGTTTCATGTGTCAGTATTGCGTCCTTATAAACTGGACTACAAGCACGTAATAAATTATGAATCTATTTAGGTAGAAAAAGACTTAATGTATGAAGAACTTCCAATTCAAATTATTGATAGGAAGGAACAAGTCTTAAGGAATAAGATAATACCTTCGGTGATGGTAATTTGAAGGAACCACAATGCCGAAGAAGCAACGTAGGAACTCGAAAGTAAAATGAAAGAAAATTTTCCCCATTTGTTTAATTGTATCGAGATTCTGGGGACAGAATCCTTATAAGAGGGAAGAATGTAACGCCCGAGAAAAATCGGATTATTATGTGAATTGAATTTTTATTTTATTATTTGAATTAAATGAATTTAATTGTTTATTGAAGTGAGTAAGCTGTTTAAAGGTCATTTTATGACCTAGAATGTGTGAATATGGTTAGGATTCTGGCAATGTGCTAGAATTAAATGATTTGAATTTTCAAGATGAAAATAAAAGTTTTCTGAGAAATTTATGTAAAAACACTATTCATTTATTTCTGCTCGGGAATTAATTTTGAATTTCTGAGAAACGTGTAATGATAGAATTCTAAGACAAGATGGAATATCCAATAATATTTCAGTTATGGCAAACAAAGTTTTCGCCTGCGAACTTAAAACCCCAAGTGTTAGGGAAAGTTAAATTTAAAAACTAAATGATAACATATAATAATAATTGTTATTATACGTGAGGAATACGAGTATAATCAGGAATAAGCATGTGAATGATATTCTGATATATATATATATATATATATATGAATGAATGAATATGCAAGTATGTTTGCATTAAGAAAAGCTGTAAAGTCCTTTGATAGATAATAGAAACATATGTACAAGGACTTAGAAGGAATTGATCAAATGTGTTAGGTTGATCCTACATAACAAAACAGCTTTGTAAAGTCCTTAAAAAGAAATGATGTACAAGGACTATAAATATAGTAAAATCAAGCATGTTAGGTTGATCTTATGATGTAATAGATAGGCGTGTCTGATCGTTGAGCACTACACCAAAAATCGTAGTCTTCCAGGAGAGTCAAGGAAAACTCGAGAGCTATCAAGGCAGAACCATAGTCTGCAAGATAGTAGATCTCGGAGTTCGTAGACTTCCAGGAGAGACGAGGAAGGAGCGTAGTGTGTCGAGGAGAACTCCCTCAGGGTCGTAGTCTGCTGAGGAAGTCATGTTCAAAATCGTAGAGACAGCCTGCCTACGAGTCGATCGAGCATCTACCAAAGCCAGTTAAGAATCGTAGACTACACTCAAATTCGTAGAGTCTATTAATGTCAAAGCCAATTCAAGAATCGTAGACTGCACTCAGAATCGTAGAGTCTACTGATCGTATCAAAGGCAGAGATCGTAGTCGAGCAAGATCAGATGAAGACAAAAAGCACAACGATAGAAATCGTAGTATCAAGATCTGATCTCAAAGTCGTAGTGTTCGCACAAACCGGTCAATCGTAGAGTGCAGAGCTAAGACCTTAACAGATGTGCTCACAAGGCCACAGTAGAATCGTAGAGCAAACACGATTCTCAATAATTGACCACTCCCAGAATATCCAAAGGAATGAAGCCTCTAGTTGGTAAAGCAAAGATACATCTCACATGAAGGAAGCCAGAGAGCACTCAACGAATGGCATGCAAGCTAATAAAAGATCTAAGAATCAACTCAATAAGCATCCAGATTGAGTTGAGAAGCCATTCAAGGTAAAGTCTTCCACAAGATGATCATAAGAAGACTTCAGTAGCTAACTAAAGAAAGTCAGCATATGCAATGGCTGTCAATAAGAAAGATGACAACGATCTTGAAAGTAACCAGAATCGTAGTGTTTTCCAAACAAAAAAGAAACTGATGGAGTATACACAAAGATACTGGTCAGCCTCTGAATAACAAGGCTAAAGTGATTAAGCATTGGGTCAGTCCATTGATGATAAGTGAACGGGAGATCACAAGGAGAAAGCGAGCTGGACACGCCACAAATCTGAAGTGTCTTGTTATTCAGAAGGAGCCAGAGCAAGAAGTCAAGCCATCAGTATCTGAGAATAGTCGAGGCAAACAGAAGTGTTGAAGCACTACACTAGAGAAGGAAGAGGTGTTCCACATTGGAGATCTAATAAACACTCTTCAAGATCGTAGTGTTAACTCCACAAGTCAAGAAGCAACAGCCAATAAGACACTACAATCATGTCCAAGAAGATATGCATCAGAAGCGTAGAGTTCGAACAACTGAAGATTGAGGCATTGGCAACTGCTCAATCTGAAGACTGATATTCGAATAGAGCTTATTGAGAGCATCGATGCAAAAGGACAACCTCTGATTTAAAAATCAGAAAGAAGAAATAAAGTTAACTACCTGCGCGAGACATGAAAGTGAAAATTTTGATGAGGTAGGTGAAACAAAGAGATCGCAGCAGGTCGAAAAGTCGTAAAAGGTGTTATGTCACATCTGCAGTCTGCACCAAATAACTCGAGATCTGCAAAGTAATTTGAATAGCTTTCAATGGCTACTTTCAAATGGGGAGATTAGGAAGGAGTATAAATCAACAGAGCTTCAAAGATCAAGAGTTGCTAATGATTGTGAGGTTGCAGAATCGTTGAGTTGGTGGATGTTATAAGTTGACTCTACGAGTTCCACCAAAGATCAACAGAACAAGTCTCAGTGACAGTGAGACTACCAAGGTGGAAGTGAAGCAGCTTTGAAGAAGAACTCAAACAGATCAAAGCTTCACTCAACACAGATGAGAATGCCACTAAAGATGGTAGCCAACCTGAGAGCCAAGAAGGCCAAGAGGATATCATTCAGAAAAGTGGCTAAGTACAAAGAAGATCAAGAGAGCCACTCTATGAATCACCATGAATTGAAAGCTGAAACTGAACAAGTGTAGAACCATATCTGCAAAGTATTCAAGAAGGGTTCAGGTATTGCTAAGTGCTAGACAAAGTCTACTAAAAGCACAGAGACTTAGCAAACCCAGATGGTGATGGTGCAAAGCTGATACCAGATAAAGATGAGCAGAAAAGAATGAAGATCAGCTGCACCAAATAAGATTTGGTCCAGACTCAAAGCAGACTGCATAGAGGACCACACCAAGCTGCTAAGTACAAAAGATGTTCAGAGCTTAATGACATCTTAGCAACTCAGCACCAACAACAACAACAACAACTACAACAACAAGAAGCCAGGGCCTGAGGGGTCCTTGTCTAGAGGGACTAAATGAAGTTCCAAGCCTGCTGGGCTTGAAGAGTTCCTAGGGAACTAGAGAAGTTCCAAGGATGTCAGCCTCAAGAGTTCTTAGTGAATCAAGTCCCAAGGTCACCGGCCTCAAGGAATATTAGTGATTCGAGGTCTTGCCTTCCTTAGTGGAAATCGTGTTAGTTGAAAGCAGAAGAGTGGATTAGGAGCTTGAGTCTCTGAACCACTTAAAACCCCTTGTGTCTTTTACTTTATGTCATTTACATTATGTACATTAACTGCTATAACTGCTATGTATGTGTTAACTGCTTACTACTAAATTAACTCTACGAACAATGTATGATTGATTATGAATATATCAATGGAGGGGATCGTTTACTTATTCCGCTGTGCTTGAAAAGATTCTTATATGTGTCATATGCTACTTAATGAGCAATACAACTTAGAAGAAGAAAACTATTTGAAATTCAAAGGATCTATTCAACCCCCCCTTCTAGATCTATATTGTGCCTATTGAGAACTAATAATTGTTATCAGAGCAGGTTCTCATGCTATATTCTAAATCTAATCGCTTTGAGTCTGATCCTAGGCACAAGCATTGTTCTAAACTTAGTTTAGTAGTAAGTCACTTGTTATATGCAGATGAGCTCACACGTTGGTAATATTGTGTACAGGAAAATGTGCATATACACCTGAAGCTGCTCAGATTGGTCCATATTCTTGATTGCCATATCAACAAGACCAATCCCTGCTCACGGTCAATCTTGTAGTCTGAAGACCAGGCTAGAAAGCTTAGGAGACATCAACAGAAAAGAATCAAACATCCACCAGCCTGAAAAGATGAAAAGGTCAAACATGTTAAGAAATGCTTATCCAGAGAAAGAAGAACTTCTCAAACATGTGTCTGGCCAACCTGCAGCTGGATGTAAACCTTGTGAACTCAAGGATGTCAAAGGACTAAAGATGCTGATATTCTCTTAGCTTGCATCTTCAAGACAATGACTGATTGATTGAAGGTCAATTGGAGCAGCTAGCTATCAGGAGAAATTGAGAAACTATGCACATCAATGCCTAAACTTAGTATATCTTAGATAAATGACTGTTATAAAACTGACAGTAAAAAGGTATGGTTCCTCACTTATATAAATATGTACATCATGATTTCATTGTTAGGTTTGTAATATTCATGGACGCAATTAAATTGCATAAAAGTGCGGAAGCGTGTAAAAATCAGAGTTTAAAAATTTACAAACCATATACCCGGATCACCCTTTATGCATAATTATTAATTAAACAAAAAGATAAAGAATAAAATCATACCCTTGAAGATCGAGCTTCCTCAGGTACAAGTTCACCTCCAATCCTTTTCGCGTTCAATTTGAATCCACCGGGTTTGGTTCCTTCCTTTGATCAACATTAGCCACCCATGTGTTTGGCCTCTAGAGGTGATCCACCAAGGAAGAAGAAAATTCAAGAAGAAGGAGTGGTTGGCTAAACCCTAGTTTTTCTATCTCTATAGAAAAGGGTACTCTCCAACAAATTGGAATTATTACGTACTTTGTTAAAGTCAACAACCCATACCACCCATAATAAGACTCCTCTTATTTATAGATGTGGGCAACCCACCTTAACAATTAAGGAATTGGGTTTTAATTAATTAATTCTTTTAATTAATTAAGCTCCCTAATCTTATTAGGGATAATTAATTAAACTCTTTTAATTAATTTAACCTCCTAATCTTATTAGGAATAAATGAGAGTACTTATATTAAATTAATTCCTAAACTCTTTTAGAAATTAAAATAATAATAATTGTAATAATATTAATAAGACTCCTCTTATTAATTTATATTTAATATTTCTAAAATATTAAATAATAAATATTAAGCTATTTAATTTATTCTATCACCATAGATTAAATTAAATATACTTAACATATTATTACGATTATGCCATTAACTTCTTAAATAATTATTCTTCCTTTTATGGTGTGACCCTTTAGGTTCTCCATATTAAACCTATTGTGAATAAATCAATTAGAACAATTCTAATCTTATTTAAATAAATAAATTAAATAATTAATTTATTTAAATAAATAATATTTATTCTACAATAGGATAAGCCTCCCTAGCGATCAACGACTTTCCGGATAATATAGATTTCAACATTAATCATTAAAGAACCTTTGAGTAAATAGTTACCGCATAATTCAATCCTTCCACCATACAATGTCCCAATTAAATATAAGACATGGAATTACTCATCAAGTCTTATTTTATTTAATTATATGTATTTCAATCTTAAATGCACAACTCCAAATAATGCAAATTAGAAACTCCTTTCTAATTTCATTCTCGCTTAAGCCAAGGACTACTGGGTTGTCATTTATCGAATCACATAGACATTCCTCTTTTTTTAGAAGTGGTAGATTCTTTATCGATCATACATTATCTCCATGCACAACTTATTATACCCAAGTATACCCTTTGATATACCCTAAGGGTCTTAAGGAATAAGTCAAAGTATAACTCATCATACACAAGATACTATGATGATCTCAAGTCCAAGGATTACTTGTACTACTATCACTACAGAAATTCCTAATGACAGCAAATAAAACTCCATTAGGTATTCCTTAGCGAGCCACGCTCAATGGTACTTATTCTCTAATAAGCACCTACATACTTGCTTTAGTGTCTCCACAAAAATGATCATGAGATCAATCATCCTCATCCAATGAGCAAGCAACGTATGTACCAATCTATCCGGATTCACTAATCTCCAATTTAGTAATCCAATGATTGGGAACTATTTTAGTTTTAAGCTTTCTAAGAATTTAGATCTCATTAGAATGATCATCATCATTATTCTAAAAGCATTGCTTAAAACTATGGGTTTATCACATATTTTAAAACAAAGATCATGTAGATAATTAAAAGCCTTTAATAAATTAATACTTTTTATTAATAAATGAATAAGATTGTTACAAAGTATATGCTTTATCATCAAACATGATTGGCTTGTGTGCATACTACTTTCAATCTCCCACTTGCACTAAAGCCAATCGTCATGGTATCTTATACTCTTCTTCTCTAAGTGACGATTATCCCGTCATTGGATAAGCTTTAGTTAATGGATATGTAATGTTGTTCATGAGAGTCCACTATCTCTATAGTGATTTCCCATCTTTCAATGATTCTAATAATCAAATGAAAGTGCCACAACACATGTTTAGATCCAAGATGAGACTTAGAACTATTCCTAGTTCTCAGAATGAACTTTTAATCCAAACAATCAACTTGTAGCTTCATTTATAGCTATATACTTTGTCTTTATTACTAAACCAAAGAACTCTTTGTCATTTTGAAACCTTTCCAATTCATCGCACTAATCGCTCAAGGTAACCTTTACCTTAAAGTGGATTTTCTGTCATCTTGGTCTGTCTGAAAAACTTGAGTCTGTTAAGCCCTCTAGTTTTAATTTAGACCCACCATGTATGCTCACATCTTTAGTGCCGGTTAAGAACTTTAAGATATTTTTCACTGACTCACAGTGAACTTCTCCAGAATATGACTGATCAACATCAGGTCTCGTATATTTCATTGCATACATGATTGTCACTCATGCGATCTCTCATTTAGGAGTCCGTGGGGACTATTAAGAGAGATACACTCCATAGCTCATCGACATGAGACATCTCTTGGAGTTTGCCATGCTAAACGACTTTAGCATCAAATAATATACGTTCCTTGGGTTAAGTCGAGCATCCTCTTGTATCTATCTATATAGATTTTATCCCCAATTAAGATACTCTTCCCAAACCATTCATGAAGGAATGTTTAGACAACTATATCTTTACTGATTATAGCATTGGTATGTAATTCCTCATCCGTAGTATATCAACATATAATATTAGGAATGTCACGACGCTCCCACTGACCCTTTTGTACACACTAGAAGTCTTACTTCATCGTATGTAACTCTGGATCATCATCTTCTATGATGTGTACCTCATCATCATCATCCATGATGAATCCATACCTCCTAGGTATCTTTGGTACTATTCCAGATTTACGATTCGGTTGTGGTACAATAGGTCTATCTACAGGTTCCTCTTATTTGACTTATAGTATTTTGTGGATCACGAACTTTTCAAGATCTATAATCCTCCCACTAGCCCTTTCAATGATAAACACCTTTATCTTAGAAGGCGCGTGTTTTCGCAACAAACACCTTTTGCTAAGTAGGATTATAGAACACATGCCCTAAACTTACTTTTTTGGATGTCCCACAAATCAGTACATGTCAAATTTTGTCCCAAGCTTATCCTTTGAAACCTTTTTCACATAAGTTGGACAACCCCTTATCTTAACATACTTAAGATTAGGAATCCTCCACATCCATAACTTTTATGGAGTCTTGGGGTGGATTTTGAGGTTACCCTTTCGTAGATATGCGACCATTTCTAGGACATGACCCTGAGGGATAATTTGAATGTCGATAAAATCATTATGGACGACACCATGTCCAACAAGGTACGATTTTTCCTTTCAGATACATCAATCAATTATTATGTATCGAGAGGCGTCCATTATGAGAAAACCATTTGAGATGATCTAGAAACTTATTGCTCAAGTATTTATTCCTTGATCTAATCAAAGAATCTTAATACTTTGTCAATTTGTTTCACTTTTGAATTCTTTGAACCTTTCAAATAATTCACACTTGTATTTCATCAAATACATACATTCAACTCTTTGAATGATCATCTCCTTTTCTTATACTAATTTGTTCAATATGCAAAATTATTTTTCATGTAAGTCAAGTATACAAAATTTATTAAGTAATATTCTAGTTCTATACAAAACATTATTATTATAAATAGAACAACAATTGTTCTTAATTATAATACCAAAATTTTATTGTCCAACAATAAAATGGAAATAATATTTTATCAAGAACCGGAATACAATAACAACTTATCGACTTAATAGATTTGCCCGTAAGCGATCTTAAACTATAAGTTTCTATGGCTAATGTTGCAACCTTTGCTTCATTTCCCACACATAGGATTATTTATATTTGTTTAGCTTTCTACCTCTGTTTGGTCCCTTCATAAATCTATATTTATGATAACCAAAGTCAGTATCCAATACCCAAGTAGAACCTCGACTTAAAGAAAATTTATTTTAATCATGAACAAAAAAAGCGTATTTTAAACCAAACTTCACTAAGCTTCTTTGGTTAGCCTTTGCAAGATGCTTCTTGCGGCTTCTTTCCGAGTTCCTGTGCTTATAGCGGTGGAAGCAAACTCCTTTGCTATCCGTGACGCTTTTGTTCTTATTATCCTTTGTTTATGCCTTTCTATATACCTTCTTTGAATCGTATTCTTTTGTAAGATCCTTTGGCCCCTACCAAGAAGACTTTGTTTTTTCTTGGTTGAAAGTGACTCTCAACATTTTTCAACATGTTAAGCAAATCAACAAGTGGATATCTAGCTTGTTTATATGAAAAATTCACAACAATTATGAAAGAAGTCCGGAGAGTAAGTGCAAGATCAAATCTTGGCTCAACTCTCCATCCATGACAAAACCAGTTGTCCTAATTGATCAATCAAATTGATTATGTTAAGAACTTTTTGTCTGCATTTATATAGTGCCATTGGCCATTCTAGATCGGAAGAGCTCCTTAGATATCTCGATATCTATCGGTCCCCACTTTCCTCACCATCAACTACTTGATGTGCGGGAATATAGTAGAGAGCATCCATAGTTCATCTTGACGCCACTGAAGCTCGTTACTCATGGATGCGAGCATGATGCATCGAGCCAATCAGTGCATCATCTTGCCACTTTCTAAAAGTAGCAATCTCTTCCTCGAGGCATTATGCGCAACCATTGCGAGGATAGGCGACAAGACACAAGATAGCTTTTTTCATGCATGAGAACTATTCTCAAATTCCTTAACCAATCTGTTTAATACGGTTTGGTTAAATAACATCTAATATGTTTCGCAGTGATAGTAATTTAGACATTGTAAAATTCTGTAAATGAATTTGTAATTAACAACATTTTAATATACATTCTTTTATTAATTACCAAAATAAATTAGGTCTTGTTTTAAATTGGTATCTCCCATTGTTTTCTTCAAACTATATTACCCTCAATATATATAGTTCGACAAAATCTAATTAAAGATCTGCTAGTGAGAATAAGGATCCCATTTCAAATGTATATAGCCTTGTGGTGACACAACAAACTATATATAAATAAATAGGTAGACAACTTTTGTCAATTACATCAACTATGCAACTCCTTTTCTTTTGCCTCTTAGATTATTTTGATCAAGTGGTGGCACATCCGAATCAAAATTATCCAAGTTAAGTCCGACCTAGCACTCCATATATTCAAAAAGAAAATATCATCCTTGTGGTGACACAACAAAACAATATTGTTCAATTTTCTTTATAAGCATCAAATGTGATAAATTAACATCTTAAATACTTAATACTTGCCTTGTGGTGACACAACAAACTCATATTAAATATTTAATACTCTATTAATTTTATCATGCTAGAAGGCTTACGCTCGATATTCCAAATATCTTTGAACGCTTAGGACTTAATATAAAAATTGAGGGGTTTGTTATTAATTTGTCTCATCTTGTTTAAGCGCAGCATTATATATATATATAAAATACGTCATATATTAATGAACATGCGAAGCATGTTTGCATAATATATAATATATATAGTATAAGCATGCACATATAGAATACTATATTCTACCCTGGATTGATTATGGACTTTTATTCTAGTTTGGTTCACTAGAGCCACCAAGTGAACCAAAAGGTCAAACCCTAGGGGTGCAAGAAATAATATTTAAATATAACTATTACATTTAAACTCTGCTCCATTACAAACGGGTCTTCAAGCGCCTCGCTTCTCCTTGATCTCCAATTCTTCAAAATTAATTCTAACTATTCCTATTACAAAACTATTTTAAAATAAATAGAAACCTTGATCGCTGATCGAGGGAAGTACATAAGAGGGAGATAGAATTTACATTCAGAAAAATTAGAGAAGACGAGGTACGCATACCCCATTTAATAAAACCCATACATTCATGCATCCAACTAAAATAAAATCCAATCATATTGGTCAATAGTCCATAATCAATCCCATTTATTATCATACACATCACCATATGCATCAATAAATAACATTCATCATATATGAATAATAAACATTTAATATATATATATTGATATCATTTAATGGGTAAATTTAGTTAGTATAAAATCTAATTTTGAATTAAAATAAACTCCTTTATTTTAATCCAAATTTAAATCAAAATAAAACTATTTTATTTTAATTTATCTAATTTTGAAAAAAATAACTATTTTATTTTAATCAAAATCTTTAATCAAAATAAACTCCTTTATTTTAATTAATTATGGAATCCAATTCCATGTAATAAAAAAATCTTTAATTAAAATAAACTCTTTTATTTTAATTAATTATGGAATCCAATTCCATGTAAAAAAAAATCTTTTTATTAAAGAAACACTTGGATATTCTTTCCTATTCACAAATAAACTCCTTTATTTTGAATAATATGAAATCTTATTCCATATTTAAATAAACTCCTTTATTTAAGGAATACATGATTTTCTTTTCTATTCACAAATAAACTCTTTTATTTTGAATAATATGAAATCTTATTTCATATCTAAATAAACTCCTTTATTTAAGGAAAAATAGAATCCAATTTCAACTCCAATTAGTTAGCATGGAATCCAATTCCAACTCTAATTAGTTAGCATGAAATTACAATTTTAAAATTAAAATAAATCTTTTATTTTAATATTAAAATAAACCTTTTATTTTAAGATTAAAATAAACCTTTATTTTAATTATAAAATTATTTAAAATTAAAATAAAACTTTATATTTTAATATTAAAATAAACCTTTTATTTTAAAATTAAAATAAACTTTTATTTTAATTATATAATAATTAAGAATAATATATATATATATATATAACTATTATATAAATATATATATATAAGCCGAATATATATATATATAGATTACAACTACTATATATATATATATATATATATATATATATATATATATATATATTACAAAACCGTACCTTTCCTAAAAAAAAAATGCACGTGGCCATTCCAGAAATCATGTCAGCCATATTAATAATCAAGGATTTGGATCCAGATTTTTGTGGGAAGAAAAAAATGGCTCCTGCAACTTTTTTTTTTTTTTTTTAGTTTGCATGTAATCCGATTTATATATATGCTGCCTTGAAATCCGTGCCAGCCATATTTTGTGACTTTGATTTCCGGAAAAAAAATACTACACGGAATTTTAAAAAAACGCAAACAGTTTCGCAATTTTTTTTTTTTTTTTTTTTAATAAATTTTATACAATAAAATTATGTCCAATTAAATTATTCTAAACACATATCAATATACATATCAAATCTGAACAATTAATAATTCGCATAAAAGTTTTGGCTCGATGCCATCATTAGGTTTGTAATATTCATGAACGCAATCAAATTGCATAAAAAGTGCGGGAGCGTGTAAAAATCGAGTTTAAAATTTACAAACCATATACCCGGATCACCCTTTATGCATAATTATTAATTAAACGAAAAAGATAAAGAATAAAATCATACCCTCAAGATCGAAACTTCCTCGCGTACAAGTTCACCTCCAATCCTTTTTTCGCTCAACTTGAATCCACCGGGTTTGGTTCCTTCCTTCGATCAACGTTAGCCACCCATGTGTTTGGCTCTCTGAGGTGATCCACCAAGGAAGAAAAAATTCAAGAAGAAGGAGTGGTTAATTAAAACCCTAGTTTTCTATCTCTATGTAAAGCAGTGCTTTCTCCAACAAATTGGAATTATTACGCATTTTGTTAAAAAGTCAACAACACATACCACCCATAATAAGACTCTCTTATTTATTTATAGATGTGGGCAACCCACCTTAACAATTAAGGAATTGGGTTTTAATTAATTAATTCTTTTAATTAATTAAGCTCCCTAATCTTATTAGGGATAATTAATTAAACTCTTTTAATTAATTTAACCTCCTAATCTTATTAGGAATAAATGAAAGTACTTATATTAAATTAATTCCTAAACTCTTTTAGAAATTAAAATAATAATAATTGTAATAATATTAATAAGACTCTCTCTTATTAATTTATATTTAATATTTCTAAAATATTAAATAATAAATATTAAGCTATTTAATTTATTCTATCACCATAGATTAAATTAAATATACTTAACATATTATTACGATTATGTCATTAACTTCTTAAATAATTATTCTTCCTTTTATGGTGTGACCCTTTAGGTTCTCCATATTAAACCTATTGTGAATAAATCAATTAGAATATTTAATCTTATTTAAATAAATAAATTAAATAATTTATTTATTTAAATAAATAATATTTATTCTACAATAGGATAAGCCTCTCCTAATGATCAACGACTTTCCGTATAATATAGATTTCAACATTAATCATTAAAAGAACCTTTGAGTAAATAGTTACCGTATAATTCAATCCTTCCACCATACAATGTCCCAATTAAATATAAGACATGGAATTATCACAAGTCTTATTTTATTTAATTATATGTATTTCGACTCTTAAATGCACAACTCCAAATAATGCAAATTAGAAACTCCTTTCTAATTTCATTCTCGCCTTAAGGAAGGACTACTGGGTTGTCATTTATCGAATCACATAGGACATTCCTCTTTTTATTAGAAGTGGTAGATTCTTTATCGATCATACATTATCTCCATGCACAACTTATTATACCCAAGCATACCCTTTGATATACCCTAAGGGTCTTAAGGAATAAGTCAAAGTATAACTCATCATACACAAGATACTATGATGATCTCAAGTCCAAGGATTACTTGTACTACTATCACTACAGAATTCCTATGACAGAAGCAAATAAAACTCCATTAGGTATTCCTTAGCGAGCCACGCTCAAATGTACTTTATCTCTAATAAGCACCTACATACTTGCTTTAGTGTCTCCACACAAATGATCATGAGATCAATCATCCTCATCCAATGAAAGCAAGCAACGATGTACCAATCTATCCTGGATTCACTAATCCCCAATTTAGTAATCCAATGATTGGGAACTATTTTAGTTTTAAGCTTTCTAAGAATTTAGATCTCATTAGAATGATCATCATCATTATTCTAAAAGCATTGCTTAAAACTATGGGTTTATCACATATTTTAAAACAGCATCATGTAGATAATTAAAAGCCTTTAATAAATTAATACTTTTTATTAATAAATGAATAAGATTGTTATAAAGTATATGCTTTATCATCAAACATGATTGGCTTGTGTGCATACTACTTTCATGCATCCCTTATGAACTATAACAACATTCTTTCAAGGAATCATAATCTACCTAAAAAGGTGAAGAAAGAAAGTACACTGAGGGTGGAAACTCAAATGCCTATAAACTTTCTCTCCATCCAAGTTTTAGGTGAAGATGACATCTTGAAAGAAATCTGAAATGGGTCATAATAGCATCACAGGTTAAAATAATTTTATGTGAAGTAATCTTTGCTGATGGGTTAGTATGTATGTACAACCTATGGTCTAAGTGTTTAATAACACACAGAGTATGATCAGTTCTACAAAAGCATCTTACAGATTCGTAGAAACTGATCACCTCCATGAATCAACCAGATACAAATAAATTGTAGAGTTGATTCTCACTCTGTGAACATTTAAACCCTGTGAACACAACCTAGCAAATAATGAAACCATCAAAGAAAAAGAGTGGTTTATTAAAATAGCAAATCTCACACACACTCACCATCATGCATCTCAAAATGTATTATCTAAATTAGCTACATGCATGAATATGATTGTTGGTGATCAACATGATGATTATCCAAATATATGAGGAATAGGGGTTTAGAAAACTAACCTAGCAGGACCCATTTAATCATGGGTACAAAAAATAGAAATTTATAACCTACAGGTATCTGGTCCATCTGACCACACTAAGGAATGCTGAAACAGAAGACTTCAGTCAAGAAAATTCAACCAGCAGAAGGCTTAAGACTGTTTAGAAATGATTCTGATAAAACTCCTATTTGTCAAAGCCTATCCTGGAAGACTTGCTGAGCTAATCTGAATGAAGCTCACATTGTTGTTAATCCTTATAAGGAAGCAAGTCATTCAACCAAAGATGTAAAATGTTCTTAGACGCTCAATCATTCAAAGCAGGTCATAAGAGAAGACTCCTCGCGGAAGCTCACCACAGAGGATCATCGAGCATCAAACATGAGAAACTCATTACGGGAGCAGAACTCCACAAGTACAAACTGTAAAAGAAGACTACGGATGCTTCCTTACGTGCATGAAGAAAAGGAAATCACACCTCACTGAAAAGACAACATCAACCATGGGAAAGCAGTGATTTGTCAAGGAACAACAGCACTAAAATATTCTATGAAGCAGTGTACCAGCTACAGAGTCCCAAAACTTTATGGCTGATGAACCAAATGAAGTACCATAGTCAGTAGGAACATCTCAAAATGTACTACTGATAACCTTTCAGCCACCCAACTTAAAACCGTGGAAAGTCTACGATCAAACATCTGACCATAGTGGAATAGCAGAAGGACACCACGATTACAGCAAATGCAATTGTCTAAAGTTGGTAGAGGACCTCACCACCAGAAAAGGTCAAATGAGATATCAGTGCAAATCACTTCTAAAGTATTTCATCTGGAAAGCGCCTCAGGGACAAACCTAACCCTTAGCTCACTCTAAGAGGTTGGCCCTTCCTGAGCTACCTTAACCCGGAAGAATTGCTTAATCAAGTTCATCTCAAGGACCAAGTCAGTCAACGATCGTAAAGTAGAGGTTGAAGAGAACTCCACGATCGTAGTGCAACCTCAGCGATCGCAGAAGAAGACTCGACGATCGCAGTCCTACCAGAGGATACTCTAGCTGATGAGGAGCTCGAAAGAACTGGACAATTGCCCAACCATTCAGATTGTGAGGAGATAAGTTCGAATGCTGGTTGGAAAGATGTCCTGTTAAAGAAAAATGCCCAAGCCTTCATAAAGTACATCAGTGGTTGAGCTATGAAGTTTCAACATGAGGAGAAATTTCAAAACCATCCACTGCATCATCTCTCAAAAGTTAATCGTTGAGTCAACAAAGGAAATCGTAGAGTCCATAGCCGCCCTATCATGCCACTCTACGAACTAGAGAGGTCAACGGTCAATCCACGTCAATCAAACATCTACTCTTCTAAAAGAGACATCTAACTGAAAAGTTAATGGGGAATTACAGCTTGTTACTGGGCATCGTACAACCAATGGCTAGTTGACATGTCATAACATATGCAGTGTGAGAAGAAACTGCCATAAAGATAAATTCAAAACCTACAAAAAGTTACCAGAACCCATTGAACCTCTCTCCCTCCTTTTTTTTAAACCCTAGAATCCTCTTCGAAGCCAAACCAACCAAACTTCCAGAACCCAAATCACACTCAGCTAAATCTCTCCGAACCACATACTATATACCTTGAACTCCTCAAATGGCAGAATGGAAAGTTGTAACGGGCATTCAACTCGGCTTTACAAAGTTTAAAAAATTAGAGACAAAGTTCAAGGACATACTTGAACTCGTAAAGGAAGTTGGGTTCTGTGAGTGCCTGGAAGCCAACACTCCAGTTTATACAGAACTAGTGAAGCAGTTCTACTCAAATGCTTCAACGAACTCTGGGCTTCTGACTACTAAGGTGAAAGGATCTAGTCTGAAGATAAGAGCATCAGACATCAATCAATGTCTAGGGTTTCCCAATGAAGGTCTGATAAACCTAGATGAAATCGACATTAAAGAAGGCAAGAGACTAATGCGGTACCAAAGAAACCCTAGTCTGAAGGACATGAAGAAAAAGGAGTTTTCAGAGGAATTTGAATTTTTTGCTGAGATAGTGGGAAAATGTATACTGTGCAAAGACATTGCATATGACACTATACTCGACCAGCAGTTGAAGATTATATCTGCTAAAGTTCTGAAGAAGCAAATCAACTTTGGAGCTATTCTGTTCGATCAAATCTCCAAATGGGTAGAAAAGGCTGAGTTAAAGAAGTCTACAGAAAAACCTCTGACAAAAGTGTTTCATGGAAGATTATTGAGCATTGTGCTAAAGAAGAAGCTAGGAAACAAAATCAAGGATAATGAAGGAGAGCCTCTATATGTTCATAAAGTAATGTCTCCTCAGTTGTTCATAAATTAGAAGAAGAACCCAAAGGAAAATAGGAGGCTAACACAAACTGAAAGCAGCAGAAAAGTCTCTGCAAAGAAGAGAAAGGCAAAGGAGGAAGAAAGCTCTGAGTCTGATGACTCTACATCAGTTACTGACACAACTGCAAAGAAGAAGCTTAAGAATGTGAAGAAAGCAAAGGTTTTGTTAAGCTTTGTCTCCACTGATAAGAAGAAACAATGAGCAGAAGAAAAACCAGCATCAACTGCTGTAAACCCAAAAAGAAAAAGAAGCAACAGATTGCTTCAAGAGCCTTCAAGAAAGAAAGCTAAGGTGATAAACAAACCAACCCCAGTTCCCCAGGAAAGTTCATCCAACAAAGAAGAACATGAAGAGTCTGAAGATGGGAAGGGAACTGAAAGTTCAAAGATTGAACCCTCAAGGAGCAAGTTCAATAATGAAGAAGAAGTTGAATCTATGGAAGAAAGAACCGAGGTTGATGATGAAGAAAAGGAATATGCAAGTCCAGTGACCAACTCTCAGAGTACTCACTCTGAAGATAAAGAGAAGCTGCAAAATGACCCATCAGAATCTCCAAATGCAAGTGCTCCAACAAGCCCTCCTGATGGCTCAAAAGATGATGAATTCGAAAAAGAAATACCTGCCCTTGTCAATGATGAAAATCAAGGAAGCTTGCCTGTTAACTCCAAGGCCTCAGAGTCTAAAGAAGAAGAAGAATCTGATTCACCCATAGTTGAACCTCCAAGGAGGAGGAAGAGCTACAGACTACTGGCTAAATTTGCCTCTAATAAGAAAAATGATCACTCTACTGCAGTCATTGAAGTAAGTGATAATGAATCTGATGAAGAAAGTGCTGAAGATGGAACTAGTGATGAATCCAAGGAAGATACTGCTGAAGAAGGTTCTGAAAATGAAATTCAACAAGAAGACTTCATTGATGAATCTGATGTAGGAAGCCAGCAAGATTCTGGATTAAAAAGGGAAGAAATAGAGAAAGATTCTGATTCTACACCTCGTGAATCGAGAGAACCGTAATACTATCCCGTTCTCTCTCCAAATGTAATTAGCGTAAGAATTGTAGTGGAAGTCTTTGATGAACCACCAGTTGAACCAGCAACAAGATGGATAAATCATGGAAATGAACAACTTCGAGTTGTAAGAATGACCATAGATAAAGTACTTCACAACTGGAAAAACATGGAATTAGACTGCACAACAATACTGTATAACTCTGAAGATCTTCTGATGAGATGGTTCTTTCCATGGATGCCTTGGCTAAAAGCACACAGTGAGAGAGATGAGAGTTACTTCAGCTGGTGCTACTCTTAGTATCCAAATTTGGAACTTGTGTCACAAAACTTTCCCAGGGTAAAGAAGTTTGCAACCATAATGATCATTAACCAGCCCCATTACAAAGTCTATCGACATGCTGGCAATCACTATATTCCCTACAATCGTAGAGTGGACTCTGAAGGCTGAAGGTTTATGACCAAGGAGATAATCATAGAGTCTGCTCACTCTATCACTGATAGTGTTCAAGCTCAAAATGAGAAGCCTTCATCTGCTCAAGCACTGTTGTCCAACATCCCTTCATCTTCCAATATCGATTGGAACTCAACGATATTTCAGATTGTCAACACTTTTGAAAATCTATCTAAGGATGAAAATTGTAGAGTCCAACCTAATGTTCAACAAAAAGTTGCCAGACCAGATGACCAAACTCCTATGGAGCAGGAGCTGTTGAGGAATTCTGCTGAGCTGGTTGAGAAAATATTTCTAATTACTGAAGAGTCAAAGAGGTTGACAGAAACAGAAGATCACTCAGTTCAAGATAGAATCTAAGCCACCATGGCTGATGTATCTCTCAAAATCAAAGAGAGAGATCACATCTATCTGAAGGCCATACATGATCAGAAGGCTGAGGCTCTACGAGAACAAAAGACAAATGAAGAGAAACTCCAAGTCCTCTCTGACAAGATTGACAACATGAATCAGTCTTTCTTTATGCAACTTGAGTTAAGTCAACAAGAACTCAAGATTGAAGTTGGTAACTCCTCTTATCTGATGGAACAGCTTATGTCTAACATGGAGCAGCTCTCCCAAATGATTAATGACAAAAGGGGGGGAAAGAGGCATAGAAAGAGGCAGAGTAAAAAGTATTCAAGAAAGGGCAAGGAGAGTAGAAGGAAACAAGACAAGAAGAAAAAGAAGAAGACAGCAGAAGAAAAAAGTTGGTTCATCATCTGAGGGGGAGCTAAAGGATGATGAGCCTGTATTTGCAAAGACTGAGGGGGAGCCAGAAAAAGAAGAGGAGCATACATCTGCAGAGGAGCAAACAAAAAAAATGAAGTCAACAACCCAAGGAAAGCAGAAGCAAAGAAATCAAACAGATGAATAGTTGGGTCAACAGACATTTTGGAAGCATACATGGAGCCAAAAGAGGTACATCTCTAACTAGTTAGGTATGTTCTGGATCCAGGATGTAAAATGTCAGTGTATTAAATTCTACATCATTATAAATGACATTCATGATTATCTGCTTTAGAAATACAGCTGCTCACTGTATATAAGATTCATTCATAACATCCATATGCACTTATTGTTTTTGTCATAATCAAATAAGGGGAGATTGTCAGGAATAAGCATGTGAATGATATTCCTATTTACATAAGATTTGATTATGATATATATATATATATGAATGAATATGAAAGTATGCTTGCATTAAGAAAAGTTGTAAAGTCCTTTGATAGATAATAGAAACATATGTACAAGGACTTAGAATGAATTGATCAAATGTGTTAGGTTGATCCTATATAAGCAAAATAACTTTGTAAAGTCCTTAAAAAGAAATAATGTACAAGGACAATAAATATAGTAAGATCAAGCATGTTAGGTTGATCTTATGATGTAATAGATAGGCTTGTCTGATTGTTGAGCACTGCACCAGAAATCGTAGTCTGCCAGGAGAGTCAAAGAAAACTCGAGAGCTATCGAGGCAGAATCGTAGTCTGCAAGATAGTAGATCTCGGAGTTCGTAGACTTCTAGGAGAGATGAGGAAGGATCGTAGTGTGTCGAGGAGAACTTCCTCAGGGTCGTAGTCTGCTGAGGAAGTCATGTTCAGAATCATAGAGACAGCCTGCCTACGAGCCGAACGAGCATCTGCCAAAGCCAGTCAAGAATCGTAGACGACACTCAGAGTCGTAGAGTCTACTAATGTCAAAGCCAATTCAAGAATCGTAGACTGCACTCAGAATCGTAGAGTCTACTGATCGTATCAAAGGCAGAGATCGTAGTCGAGCAAGATCAAATGAAGACAACAAGCACAAGGATAGAAATCGTAGTATCAAGATCTGATCTCAAAGTCGTAGTGTATGCACAGCCGAAGCTGAATCGTAGAGTGCGAAGCTAAGACCATAACAGATGTGCTCACAAGGCCACAGTAGAATCATAGAGCAAACATGATTCTCAACAATTGAGTACTCCCAGAATGTCCAAAGGAATGAAGCCTCTAGTTGGTAATGCAAAGATACATCTCACATGAAGGAAGCCAAAGAGCACTCAACGAATAGCATGCAAGCTAATAGAAGATCAAAGTATCAACTCAATCAGCATCCAGATTGAGTTGAGAAGCCATTCAAGGTAAAGTCTGTCATAAGATGATCATAAGAAGACTTCAGTAGCTAACTAAGGAAAGTCAGCATATGCAGTGGCTGTCAATAAGAAAGATGACAATGATCCTGAAAGTGACCAAAATCGTAGTGTTTGCCAAACAAAGAAGAAACTGATGGAGTATACACAAAGATACTGATCAGCCTCTGAATAACAAGGCTAAAATGATTAAGCATTGGGTCAGTCCATTGATGATAAGTGAACGAGAGATCACAAGGAGAAAGCGAGCTGGACATGCCACAAATCTGAAGTGTCTTGTTATTCAGAAGGGGCCAGAACAAGAAGTCAAGCCATCAGTATTTGAGAACAGTCGAGGCAAACAGAAGTGTTGAAGCACTACACTAGAGAAGGAAGAGGTGTTCTACTTTGGAGATCTAATAAACACTCTTCAGGATCGTAGTGTTAACTCCACAAGTCAAGAAGCAACAGTCAACAAGACACTACGATCAAGTCCAAAAAGATATGCATCAGAATCATAGAGTTCGAACAACTGAAGATTGAGGCATTGGCAATGGCTCAATCTGAAGACTAATATTCGAATAGAGCTTATTGAGAGCATCGATGCAAAAGGACAACCTCTGATTTAGAAATCAGAAGGAAGAAATAAAGTTGACTACCTGCCCGAGACATGAAAGAGACAATTCTGATGAGGTAGGTGAAACAGTAGACTGCAGTGTTAGAAAGTCAGAAAAAGGTGTTATGTCACATCTACAGTCTGCACCAAATAACTCGAGATCTGCAAAGAAATTTGAATAGCTTTCAGCGGCTACTTTCAAACGGGAAGATTGGGAAGGAGTCTAAATCAACAGAGTTTTAAAGATCAAAAGTTGCTGATGATTGTGAGGTTGTAGAATCGTTGAGTTGGTGGATGCTATAAGTTGACTCTACGAGTTCCACCAAAGATCAACAGAACAAGTCTCAATGATAGTGAGACTACCAAGGTGGAAGTGAAGCAGCTTTGAAGAAGAACTCAAACAAATCAAAGCTACACTCAACACAGATGAGAATGCCTCTAAAGATGGCAGCCAAGCTGAGAGCCGAGAAGGCCAAGAAGATAGCATTCCGAAAAGTGATTGAGTACAAAGAAGATCAAGAGAACCACTCTATGAATCACCATGAACCGAAAGCTAAAACTGAACAAGTGCAGAACCATATCTACAAAGTATTCAAGAAGGGTTCAGGGATTTCTAAGTGTCAGACAAAGTCAACTAAAAGCACAGAGAATTAGTAAACCTAGATGGTGATGGTGCAAAGCTGATACCAGATGAAGATGATCAAAAAAGAATGAAGATCAGCTGCACCAAAGAAGATGTGGTCCAGACTCAAAGCAGACTGCTAAGTACAAAAGATGTTCAGAGCTTAATGACATCTTAGCAGCTCAGCACCAACAACAACAATAACTACAATAACAAGAAGCCAGGGCCTGAGGGGTCCTTGTCCAGAGGGACTAAATGTAGTTCCAAACCTGCTGGGCATGAAGAGTTCCTAGGGAACTAGAAAAGTTCCAAGGTCACCGCCTCAAGAGTTCTTAGTGAATCAAGTCCCAAGGCTCACCGGCCTTGAAGGAATCTTAGTGATTCTGTGGTGCCGCCTTCCTTAGTGGAAATCTCGCTAGTTGAAAGCGTAAGAGTGGATTAGGAGCTTGAGTCTCTGAACAACATAAAACCCCTTGTGTCTTTTACTTTATGTCATTTATATTATGTACATTAACTGCTATAACTGCTATGTATGTGTTAATAGCTTACTACTAAATTAACTCTACGAACAATGTATGATTGATTATGAATATATCAATGAAGGGGATCGTTTACTTATTCCGCTCTGCTTAAAAAGATTGTTATATTTGTCATATGCTACTTAATGAGCAATACAACTTAGAAGAGAAAAAGAATTTGAAATTCAAAGGATCTATTCAACCCCCCTTCTAGATCTATATTGTGCCTACTGAGAACTAACATAATACTAGTATTATACGAGTATAGTACAAAGATTATTACGATGTATAATACAAATATCGTACAAGGTATATACGAAGAGAATAATAGGATTATACGATAAGAATAAGACTAGTTCTTAATGGACTTTAGCAATTGGACCTAGACTTTGTCAAGCTAAATTAGATGATGAATGAGGCCCAATGATGAATTATATCAAGGCCCAATGTTAAATTAAATCAAGCCCAAGGATAGGACTAATATGAATTAATTCTAAGCCCAAATTAAGAAACGAACCCGTGGGTCGAACCGATGGATCACTGAATTGGTAAAACCCATGGGGTAACCCATGGGGGCTCCCTATGGGCCATGTGGGGCAGATACTTGGTGACCAAGGAAGGTGGGAAGCTTTTCCTTGCAAGAATGGAATAGTAAGGAAGTGGCCTTTTTGACCAAAATGTCATCCATTTGATTTTCTATAAATAGAAGCTTAGGTTGGTTCATTTGTTAGTTTACCAACATTTAACTCACTTATATTGAGAGAGAGAGAGAGAGAGAAGAGCAATAACAAAGAATCAAGAAGTAAAAAAGATAACTACTCAAGCTTTAAGCAAGAACATGAAGAACACAAAGGTAAAAATACGAGAACTCAACTTTCAATTATATTTTCGATTTAGTTTTATAAAGTTAATGAATTGATGGAGTATATCTCTTCTGGAGGAATAAGGATGGCTATTAGTGAACAAAAACATTAATAAGCCATGCATAAGCGAGAATCATAATCGACTAATTAAGCATTAATCGAAGAAAACCATTAAAACTTAGAATTTGTTGTTGATGGACAAATTAAAAACCATCGCGTATAAGTTATATGCAAATTTCTTGGTTAGGATATAGATAACTGACCAATGGATTGATTCCATTTAGTTAGGCATAAAAATCTCAAGTGACGAAGTTATGGCGAAATTTACAAGATAAAACGATAATCGTTGAAATCATAGAATTTCTGGAATGATAGTCAAAAGTCACCGTTTAACTCAATAACCTTCGTTTTTGATGGCGTATCGTAGAACATTGTATTTAAGAGTCGTGGACTTAATAAAGGTCGAATTTCAACTTAAAACAAAGAAACGAGTTATGAACGTTCAAGAACGTTTAACGAACGTGTAATAGAAAATTTAAATATTAAATTTACTATTAACATATTTAAAAACATATTCTATCCGAATGAAATCAAAGTATATGTGATATGTGAGATAACGACTTTTGAATGAGCCAATTTCTGACTTAAAATGATTGTGTTACAAGGCCAGGAAGAAATTAAATTGAAAAACTTATAAAAAATTCAAAGTCTCAAGGTTACAAGTACAATAATGCCCCAAGCCTAAGAAAAGTGCCGCCATGATTGCTGAGCAAGGAGGTCGATTCTTCGCTTTCCCGTCGTAGCGCGACTTGTATAGTTATAAATGGCGCCGCAGTGCCCTTAAGTGAAAAATTTCTGACGCATACCATTGTTAATCCAACTTTTTGTGTGGTAACTATGGGACATGTATATATTTAATATACATGAAGAGACAATTCCTAAATAACATGTATAGTGATGATTTTAGGAATTAAACGTTGGTTAAATATATTTAAACAAAGAACGTAAAATGCAAAAACGTAAATTATGAATCGTATTGGAGTTTAACGTGCATCCTAAGGTTATTCAGTATGTAATAAATGTGCATGATACGTGAATGATAAGAAATGAAAATAAAAATTATGTGATTACTATACGGAGTTCGATATTGGCAATCCGGGGAAAATGCGTCCAAGGTAGTGAACCAAGTAGGGTTTCAAATGTCGTTGTACTTAAACGATGATCGTTGAGTGTTGGGTTATGACATATGAATGTTTATAAGCTATAATGAATGATAAATAACTTTAAACGAATATTATTAATGAAATAATTTCAATTAAGTTATATAAGAGAAAGAAGTTGGTAAAGATAGTGTGATTAGATTGTTTGGTAGCCAATTTCAGTGTGCTATGTGAATATATCATATAGAAACTGTAAAGACCGAGAACGGTTGAACTTTAATTGAAGATGTTTGAAGGCAAGTTTCCTTAACGCTTGTCTGACCTTCATGTTAGTCAAGTTTCTGTGATTCATGTAATAACATACGTGAATTGTTTTACGAAAGAGTTAATGCCAGTTTTAACTCGGCTAGACAAACCTTAAGAATTTGATTGATTTGTTTATAAGTCTTTTGATATAGTATTGATAACACTATCCTATGCCAATTGTTTGGTACGGATTCAAAGGTAATCCTTAGTATGAATAAATAGAAATGTTTTACTTCGATTATTCAGCGGGCACATGAGGTTGCCAAAACTTAAATGTAAATAGGTTTAACGAATGAGTGTTGATCAACATAGAGTACTATAGGCTAATCATCACCCAGATGTGCTCGTAAGATATATCAGACTTACGGATTTAGTGCCGAGTTGTCCTTTGCATGAATGAAAATCAAATAGAATGTTCATGGTCATTTGACCTACTCAGAATTCCTAAGTTACTATATGTACTCTAGAATTGCTTTATGAGAATGAAAAGTGTTGTTTTGATGATTCATAGTGAAAGTAGTATGCACACAAGCCAATCATGTTTGATGATAAAGCATATACTTTGTAACAATCTTATTCATTTATTAATAAAAAGTATTAATTTATTAAAGGCTTTTAATTATCTACATGATGCTGTTTTATAATATGTGATAAACCCATAGTTTTAAGCAATGCTTTTGGAATAATGATGATGATCATTCTAATGAGATCTAAATTCTTAGAAAGCTTAAAACTAAAATAGTTCCCAATCATTGGATTACTAAATTGGGGATTAGTGAATCCGGATAGATTGGTACATACGTTGCTTGCTCATTGGATGAGGATAATTGATCTCATGATCATTTGTGTGGAGACAC
The DNA here is from genome assembly GCA_020205615.1 of Panax quinquefolius. Taxonomy (NCBI): domain Eukaryota; kingdom Viridiplantae; phylum Streptophyta; class Magnoliopsida; order Apiales; family Araliaceae; genus Panax; species Panax quinquefolius. The sequence continues at coordinate 38,612,020 of CM035158.1, read as the reverse complement.
TAAAGCAAGTATGTAGGTGCTTATTAGAGAATAAGTTCACTGAATGTGGCTCGCTAAGGAATACCTAATGGAGTTTTACTTGTGCATCAATAGGAATTCTGTAGTGATAGTAGTACAAGTAATCCTTGGACTTGAGATCATCATAGTATCTTGTGTATGATGAGTTATACTTTGACTTATTCCTTAAGACCCTTAGGGTATATCAAAGGGTATGCTTGGGTATAACAAGTTGTACATGGAGATAATATATGATCAATAAAGAATCTACCACTTCTAATAAAAGAAGAGAAATGTCCTATGTGATTCGATAAATGACAACCCAGTAAGTCCTTGGCCAAGGCGTAATGAAATTAGAAAAGGAGTTTCTAATTTGCATTATTTGTGTTGTGCATTTAAGGATCGAAATACATATAATTAAATAAAATAAGACTTGACAAAGAATTCCATGTCTTTATTTAATTGGGACATTGTATGGTGGAAGGATTGAATTGTACGGTAACTATTACTCAAAGGTTCTTTTATGATTAATGTTGAAATCTATATTATCTGGAAAGTCGTTGATCGCTAGGGAGGCTTATCCCTATTGTAGAATAAATATTATTTATTTAAATAAATTAATTGTTTAATTTATTTATTTAAATAAGATTAGAATTGTTCTAATTGATTTATTCACAATCGGTTTAATATAGAGAACCTAAAGGGTCACACCATAAAAGGAATAATAATTATTTAAGAAGTTAATGGCATAATCGTAATAATATGTTATGTATATTTAATTTAATCTATGGTGATAAAATAAATTAAATAGCTTAATATTTATTATTTAATATTATAGAAATATTAAATATAAATTAATAAGAGGAGTCTTATTAATATTATTACAATTATTATTATTTTAATTTCTAAAAGAGTTTAGGAATTAATTTAATATAAGTACTCTCATTTATTCCTAATAGGATTAGGAGGGAAAATTAATTAAAGGAGTTTAATTAATTATCCCTAATAAGATTAGGGAGCCCATTTAATTAAAATGGTTTAATTAAATAATACCTTATTTTAATAGGGTTACTTGATATCTTTATAAGAGGAATCTTATATCAGATATCTAGACTACGTAATAATTCCAATGGTTGGAGAGTACGCTCCTTTTCTATAGAGATAGAAAAACTAGGGTTTAGCCAACCACCCATCTTCTTAAATCCTTCTTCTTCCTTGGTGGATCACCTCTAGAGGCCAAACACTTGGGTGGCTAACGTTGATCAAAGGAAGGAACCAAACCCGGTGGATTCAAGTTGAACGCGAAAGGATTTGGAGGTGAACTTGTACCTGAGGAAACTCGATCTTCAAGGGTATGATTTTATTCTTTATCTTTTCGTTAAAATTAATAATTGTGCATAAAGGGTGATCCGGGTATATAGTTTGAAAAAATTTTAAACTCTGATTTTCACACGTTTCCGCACTTTTATGCAATTTGATTGCGTTCTTGAATATTACAAACCCAACAGTGGCATCAGAGCCAAACCTTTATACAAATTAATAACAAACCCCTCAATTTTTATATTAAGTCCTAAGCGTTCAAAGATATTTGGAATATCGAACGTCGCCTTCTAGCATGATAAAATTAATAGAGTATTAAATATTTAATATGAGTTTGTTGTGTCACCACAAGGCAAGTATTAAGTATTTAAGATGTTAATTTATCACATTTGATGCTTATAAAGAAAATTGAACAATATTGTTTTGTTGTGTCACCACAAGGATGATATTTTTTTTTTTATATATATGGAGTGCTAGGTCGGACTTAACTTGGATAATTTTGATTCGGATGTGCCACCACTTGATCAAAATAATCTAAGAGGCAAAAGAAAAGGAGTTGCATAGTTGATGTAATTGACAAAAGTTGTCTACCTATTTATTTATATATAGTTTGTTGTGTCACCACAAGGCTATATACATTTGAAATGGGATCCTTATTCTCACTAGCGAGATCTTTAATTAGATTTTGTCGAACTATATATATTGAGGGTAATATAGTTTGAAGAAAAGCAAAGGGAGATACCAATTTAAAACAAGACCTAATTTATTTTGGTAATTAATAAAAGAATGTATATTAAAATGTTGTTAATTACAAATTCATTTACTGAAATTTTACAATGTCTAAATTACTATCAACTGCGAAACATATTAGATGTTATTTAACCAAACCGTATTAAATGCAGATTGGTTAAGGAATTTGAGAATAGTTCTCATAATTTTGAAAAGCTATCTTGTGTCCTTAATACGCCTATCCTCGCAATGGTTGTTTGTGGCGCCCCCAAAATAGGTATACACAACACCCATTCTCGAGTCGTCAAATACATGGTACAAGAAGCAAACTACAACTTCAATAATACAAATGTATTGAAATACGACAATATATACTGTGAGTTTAAATACAAATATTATCTTCTAGACAATATCTATACTCAAATAAATCCTCATCACATTTATTGATACATTATTTTACAAAAATGGTGAGGACTACTAAACAACTCTCTCTAGAACCTTCATTCCATACCCCGACTAGTACTCGCTACATTCTCGCCTCCTGAGAAGAAAAAATGGAACAACAAGGAAAAGGGTGAGCTCAACTAGCCCAATAAAGAATATTATGACTAAGATAATATACAACAAATTATCGTTAGTCTTCAACAGGGAAAAATTTAATAGAATACAATAGACAACAAGTTTCAGATCAATATTCAGCAATGAAATAATAATTCATAGAAGAGTTACGTAGAGAATGAAATCTACTATAATCTATGAATTTAATACCCATCATCAATATTTTATCCTCAGAACATCAATCAATATTCATCTCAAATCAAACATTCATCTTTGCACTACAAGCCAAAGATATTCATCAATCGGTCATGTTCATCTCAACATCTGTTCATCTTTGCACTAAAGGCCAAAGATATTCATCACTCGGTCATGTTCATTTAAACACTGCTCATCTTTGCACTACGTGCCAAAGATATTCTTCAGAATCATTCATCTTTGCACTACATGCCAAAGATATTCAATAATATCATCATTTAAGACTGAGGATGATGAAAAATATTTTTAAAGAACGAATCCAATGAAACAAAATGACAAGGATTAAGGATTAAGGATTCGTACTTTGTTTTATCCATGTCCAACAATACCTCAAAAAATAATCATAGTGGTGTAAAATTCAAGAATGATCAAAACATGGATACAATCAAAGCTAGTATCCGTATAGATATTTTGGACGAAAAGAAGAAATTTTATTTTTTCTATGAATAGTGCCGTGATATATGTGAATAGTGTCAGATATCGTGAATAAAGCCGTGATACGTGAATAGTAACTCTCGACACCAAAAGATAGAAATTCCACAAAAAACATCTTCACGCTTCATTAATAGTACTCGTGAATAAGAAACTCGTGAATAGTAACTCATGAATAGTAACTCGTGAATAAGAACTCATGAATAGTAACCCCATATGAAAAAGTTCCAAATTTGATAAAAACTTCAGATCAATATTTCAAAGATAATGATATCAAGAAATAATATCATTACGAAAAAAAAAAATATCCCTTACCTCAAAGAATCAAGATTTCCTAAGGAAAGGCTCAAGTGATGTTGAATGAAACTTCAGATCGAATAAAAGAACTCTCAAAGTATCTAAATACTCACAAAATACGCCAATAATATAGAGAGAGAAAGAGAGAAAACTTTGTTTCGTGTGATTTTCAATTCTAACTTAGCCCTCTATTTATAGAAAATGTTAGCCCACCAAGCGATTTTGACCAAGCACCGATGGCTTTTTACCTCGCTACTATTGCCACCCACCACACATTTGAAATAAAATTCAGCACATTTCTTCACCAACCACAAGTGGGGCCCACTCAATTCTAGAATTTTCCACCAAAATCAATTATAAACCTAATTTCCTAATCGACACCTCTTAAAATTCATAACAAATCATTCGTGAATTTTTAATCTGCTCAAAATTTGTGGACATATACTCAACTTATGTATGTATAACATACCCAAAAATTACCACAATCTAACTATTTGATTAAAAATTATAACCCCATGATATATCTCAAAACCCTTGATTTAATTTTTAATACCTCCAATCCGATAAAATACCGATAAAACACCTCAACATAATTTCTTCATTTATAACCACATAAATAAATCCATCATTTATATCCACATAAAATAAATATTTCTTTATCATATGAATCAATAATTAATTATTCACAAATAATATTACGTAATCACAATTATGACAACCAGCCGCTCCTGTGAAAGAGGGGGCTTTCGATAAGGATTTCTCCTCATCGGGCGCCAAGCAATTAGGTGACCAAACCTCTCCTCGATGTAACTTTCTAGACATTGCCAATAATGCTATCTAATAATATTATTCAAATAATATGAATTATTGATCCGATAATGGAGATAATGTGCAAGACAATTATCGAATAACAATAATATAAAATATCAACGCAAAGAATTATCAATCAATAAAATAAAATATCGAATAAGAATCACCGTGAAAATTATCGAGTAAAGGCTTCTTCACGTAAGATCAATAATTCAACAATTACGCAAATACCGTGCTATCATCAGCAACCACGCCAGACATCGTATTTTTTAACCAATTCGGTATTCCAACAAATATTTAATTCTGAATAACTACGCCAAGTTATTTTTAACCAACTTATATTTGTCGCTTTCTTCATCCAATCGCTTTCATTATGGGCCCACACATGGTCAAGCTACCGTCGCATTTAATATTCTCCCGACAAGATTTAATATTCCACGACCAAACGAATATTCCCCGAATAATAATGAATATTTTATAACCACTTGCTTATTTTGAAATATTTGCGATTTAACCCTTAACTATCCACATTAATCAAATCAACCCTTACTATTTCAAAAATAAATAAAGGAAATTCCTTTTATTTAAAAAATTTCGGGTCTTACAACCTCCCTCCTTATGAAATTTCGTCCTCGAAATCGACGTGACGCATTCTGTGTGTTTCAAAAGGTGAGGATACCTCGCTTTCATTTCCGCTTCCAATTCCCTGTGTCATTTCCTCTATAAAGCATGATTCCTCCACAAAACTTTAACTTGTGGTATGACCTTTCATGGCGTAGGACATGCTCCTTCCTATCCAAGATCTTGATAGTACCTCCTCATACGTTAAGTCTTCTACTATCTCGTCCTGGCTTCTAACTCAATAACGTGGTTCGGGTCTTTCACATATTTACGGCACGATATGTGAAACACATTATGAACACGAGACATACTTTTGAGGTAACGCAAGTCTATAGGCTACATTTCCTACTTCGGTCAAGAATTTGAAATGGACCAATAAATCGTGGATCGAGCTTTCCTCTCTTCCCAAATCTTGTAACTCCTTCCATGGAGCAACTCGCAACAATACATGATCCCCTCATTAAATTCCACGCCCTTTCGATGAAGATCCGCATAACTCTTTTGTCGATCTTGTGCCGCTTTGTATACGCTTGTCGAATCATTTGGATCTTTTCTAGTCATATACGCATTTCAACTCGGGTCCCAACAATGTTGCTTCACCCACCTCATCCCAACATATCGAGAACGACATTTTCGGCCCATATAATGCTTCAATGGAGCCACACCTATACTTGCTCGATAACTCGTTGTTGTAGGAGAATTCCACCAATGGTAAATACTTATCCCAACTACCTTGAAGTCTAGGACACGTAGTCTTAATAAATCTTCAAGAGTTTGAATAGTCCTCTCTCGATTGTCCGTCTGCGTTTGGGGATGGTATGCCAACTAAATCGCAAATCCGCGCCCATAGCTTTTTGCAAGCTAACCCAAAATCTTGAAGTGAATCTTGGGTCACGATCCAAACTATGGATACAGTATGCCATGCAACCTCACAATCTCATTTACGTATATACTAGCAAGACGCTCAATTGAATAAGTCTCCGACGGCAAGAAATGAGCGAGACTTGGTTAATCTATCAACAATAACCCAAATAGCATTGATGCCTTGAGAAACCGTAGGAAGACCCGAACGAAATCCATGGTAATGTGTTCCCACTTCCATTCCTAATCTCAAGTGGTTGCAACGGACCCTTAGGTACTAGATGCTCCGCCTTTTACACGCTGGCAAGTTAAACACATCGAGATAAACTTTGCAATCTCTCTCTTCATATTATTCCACCAAAATGTATGTCAAGATCACGATACATTTTAGTACTTCCGTGATGGATTGCAAATGGTGTATCGTGTGCCTCCATCATAATCTTGTACTTCAAATCGTAGTCGTTAGAAACACAAAGTCTAGAGTGGACTCAAGTATTCCTTCTTCATCAATTCTCGCCCTAATAGCTCCTTCTTGTACTTTCTTCTTCATACGTATCGCCCTGCCTGGGTGGCTCGAGCAACCTTAACTTTTTCTATTAAAGTTCGCTCTATGCGATACTTGACATCATCGCACTCGCTCCTCAAGATATGATCTTCTACTCAATGCGCCACCACCACGCTCGCTTTTACCAGATGGTATCAATAGTGTGGTCGTAGTCTTTCAATAGCTCGAGCCAACGTCACCGCCAGCATGTTGAGTTCTTTTTTGAGTGAAGAAATATTTAAGGCTTTTATGGTCCGAATATATCTCCACTTTCTCCCCATATAGATAGTGCCTCCATATTTTTAGCGCTGAAACGATCGGCCGCTAACTCTAGATCATGAGTAGGATAATTCCTCTCATACTCTTTTTAAGTTGTCGCGAGGCATAGGCTATGACTTTCCCACGCTGCATGAGAACACATCCTAACCCTTTGCCTCAAGCATCGTCAGATAACAAATCCATCCGAACCAGATGGTATTGTTAGAACAGTGCCAAATAAGTCTCCTCTTAAGCTCTTGAAACTCTTCTCGCATTCTTCATTCCAAACGAATTTTGTATCCTTCCGAAAGTTAGCCGAAGAATGGAGTAGCGATTCGAGAAAACCCTTCCACGAATCTCCGATAATAACCAAATAAGCCCAAAAAGCTACGTGACTTCAATCACCGACTTTGCTGTTCCCAACTTTGTATTGCTTCAATCTTCACGGATCAACAGATACTCCATGTTTTGACACCACATGCCCAAGAAAGGCTACTTCCTCAAGCCGTAACTCGCATTTCTTCAATTTGGCATATAGTTGGTTTTCACGGCCTTTGAGTACCAAATTTTCAAATGGTGCTCATGATCTTCACGACTTTTGGAATATATAAGGATGTCATCAATAAAGACAACAACGAATCGATCCAAATATTCCTCAATACTCGGCTCATCATATCCATGAAAGTCATAGGAGCATTAGTTAGTCCGAAAGACACGACTAAGAATTCATAATGCCCATACCGAAGTTCTCAAGGCGCTTTGAATATCCTCGCCTAATTTTCAAATGATGATATCCGTAATCTAAGATCGATTTTTGAAAAGAATTGTGCCTCTTGAATCGGTCAAACAAGTCATCAATACGAGGTAGAGGATACCTATTCTTGATGGTGACATGGTTCAATTCCCGATAGTCAATACAAAGTCGCATACTCCCGCCTTTCTTTTTTTTACAAATAAAACAGAGCACCCCAAGGAGATGTACTAGATCGAATGAAACCGATGTCCAACAATTCCTCGTAGTTGACCTTTAACCTCAAGTTCAATAGAGCCATTCGATATGGGGTTTTAGAAATGGGCTTTGTACTGTGTTCAAGATCAATAAAGAATTCAACTTCACGCTCGGGGTAGACCGGAAGTTCTTCTTGAAATACGCCGAAAAGTCAATAACAACAGAATATTATTCAAATTTGACGTGTCTTTATTCAAATCCATAACATGGGCTAAGAAAGCTTGACATCCGCTTTTTAATAAACGAATAGCTTTATGATTAGATATGATAGTGATTGATTTTAATGGTTTAGTTGCTTGAATTGCATAACAAAGTCAAGTTAGAATATGAAAACTAACAACCTTACAAAAACAATCAATTTTGGTATGATGAGTAGTTAACCAATCAATCCCTAAAATCACATCAAAAGCAAGTATCTTTAAAGAGATAAGGTCAACAGTAAGGTGATGGTGCCAACTTGAATCAAACAAGATTTATAAACAAAGGATGTGATGAAAGTTTCTCCTAACGGAGTTTCCACAGATAGGTCAAAGTCTAATTTCTCCTGAGTCAAGTTTAAACGCTGAGCACACGCAGAGAGATAAATGAATGGGTAGCACCAGATCAAGTAAGGTATAAACTTCGCAAGAATTTATAAATAGCTTACCCGTGATCACCTCGTTTGGTTCCTCGATTATGACCAACCACAACAAACGCCTTCCTAATCGCTGACTTTGACTTTTCTCGGGGATGTTTTTGAGTCACCGTCCCTCACTGAACTAGGTTTCGCTATCGCATAATCTCGAAAGCGATATGTCCTTCCTTTCCACAACTATAGCATACCTTGAACGGCTGTGGGCGCTTGACCGATATGTCCCTCTTTTCCGTCATTTGTAGCATATATGACCGGTGGTCGTTCTCCTCCCTTAGAACCGCTTGTCACGCAAGACCGCTGCCTTCACATAGTCGTTGTTAAATCTCCTCTTTTAAAATCTCCTCCCGACTCGCTTTTTCTCGCTTTTCACGACCATGATTACCACCAGAGTGGTTACCATTTCGTCCATCTGCTTTTTCTCCGCAGTTATCATTATTCTTCGCTGATCGCTATCTCCGTACGATCCTCGGTTATGGTCCCTCAACGACCGTACTCAAGTATCTCGCCTAATAATTGAGCCTCTGCTTACAACATCCTCAATAAAGAGAAAGTTTATAAGAAATGAGATATCGACGTACGCCGGTTTTCAAACCTCTAAGAAACATCCGCATATACGCTCCTCATTCTCCACCAAATGAGGTGCAAACCTCGATAACTCGCAAACTTTGCCTCGCATCGAGACACCGCCATGTTGTTTTGCTCTAATCTGATGAACTCCACTTCCTTCATATGACGAACACTTTCGTGAAAGTATTTGTCATTAAATAGTCTCTCAAACGCCTCCCAAGACATGCCGAAAAGTACCGGATGGGTACGCTTCACGCATCTCCCACCAAGAGTCTCCGCCTCGCCACTTTAACATAAAGGTGGCGAATGGAACCTTCGTTCCTCCGCATCCCAAGACATCGAATATCTTGGTAATTTGTTTGACCCATGTTTCCGCCGCATGATCGGATCCGCTTTCCTTTAAATTCGTGGTCCCAACTTTTGAATCGTCATGTCAGTGACAACCCGTGAATTGCTATCATTTCTTCCTCAGATTTTGAACACGAAGTCTCCTCGTCTCGATTTGCATGAATCGCAAAAAGCTTCTAAACATCCCCTCGCTCATCATCTCGCTTCAATGGTGTTGTTCACAGAGGAACATTGCCACTGCTGCACGCTCTCCCTCGCTGGTAAAGACAGCATCTCCACGGCCTCATTTACTCCATCATTAATATTCTCAATGACATTCTCAAATATCGCCATAAAACAAGGGTTAATTAAGGAAATCAATATATCACATAATATCCCTATATACCGACAACTAACAAATAAGCTTAGTAGGACACACTAGCGAAGGATTTACTCTGCCTCCCCTCCTAGTTCTATTCCCCGATCTCCGCCAGAGATCATATCCCTAAGCTCGATATACAACCGCGACGCCCCCAAATAGGTATACACAACACCCATTCTCGAGTCGCCAAATACATGGTACAAAAGAACAACTACAACTTTATAATACAAATGTCAAATACAAGAATATATACTGTGAGTTTAAATACAAATATTATCTTCTAGATAATATTTATACTCAAATAAATCCTCATCACATTTATTGATACATTATTTTACAAAAATGGTGAGGACTACTAAACAACTCTCTCTAAACCTTCATTCCATACCCCGACTAGTACTCGCTATATTCTCGCCTCCCGAGAAGAAAAAAATGGAACAACAAGGAAAAGGGTGAGCTCAACTAGCCCAAGAAAGAATATTACGACTAAGATAATATACAACAAATTATCGTTAGTCTTCAACAGGGAAAATTTAATAGAATACAATAGACAACAAGTTTTATCAATATTCGCAATGAAATAATAATTCATAGTAGAGTTACGTAGAGAATGAAATCTACTATAATCTATGAATTTAATAAATTCATCATCAATATTTTATCCCCGTAATCAATCAATCAATATTCATCTCAAATCAAATATTCATCTTTGCACTACAAGCCAAAGATATTCATCAATCTATCATGTTCATCTCAACACTGCTCATCTTTGCACTAAAGGCCAAAGATATTCATCACCGTCATGTTCATTTAAACACTGCTCATCTTTGCACTACAGGCCAAAGATATTCTTCAGAAATCATTCATCTTTGCACTACAGGCCAAAGATATTCAATAATATCATCATTTAAGACTGAGGATGATGAAAAATATTTTTAAGAACGAATCCAAAGAAACAAAATGACAAGGATTAAGGATTAAGGATTCGTACTTTGTTTTATCCATGTCCAACAATACCTCAAAAATAATCATAGTGGTGTAAAATTCAAGAATGATCAAAACATGGATACAATCAAAGCTAGTATCCAGTATAGATATTTTGGACGAAAAGAAGAAATTTTATTTTTTCTATGAATAGTGCCAGATACGTGAATAGTGTCAGATACGTGAATAAAGGCCAGATACGTGAATAGTAACTCTGACACCAAAAGATAGAAATTCCACAAAAAAACATCTTCACGCTTCATGAATAGTACTCGTGAATAAGAACTCGTGAATAAGAACTCATGAATAGTAACTCGTGAATAAGAACTCATGAATAGTAACCCCGACATGAAAAAGTTCCAAATTTGATAAAAACTTCAGATCAATATTTCAAAGATAATGATATCAAGAAATAATATCATTACGAAAAAAAATAATATCCCTTACCTCAAAGAATCAAGATTTCCGGAAGGAAAGGTCTCAAGTGATGTCGAATGAAACTTGTAATCAACAAAGAACTCTCAAAGTATCATCTAAATACTCACAAAATACGCCAATAATATAGAGAGAGAGAGAGAGAAAACTTTTTTTCGTGTGTGTGATTTTCAATTCTAACTTAAATTTCTATTTATAGAAAAATGTTAGCCCACCAAGCAGACATTGACTTGCTACCCGATGGCTTTACCGCTACTATTGCCACCCACCACATTTGAAATAAAATTCAGCACATTTCTTCACCAACCACAAGTGGGGCCCACTCAATTCTAGAATTTTCCACCAAAATCAATTATAAACCCTAATTTCCTAATCGTACACCTCTTAAAATTCATAACAAATCATTCGTGAATTTTTAACTGCTCAAAATTTGTGGACATATACTCAACTTATGTATGTATAACATACCCAAAAATTACCACAATCCAACTCTGGCTTGATTAAAAATTATAACCCCCGCAATATATCTCAAAACCCCGATTTAATTTTTAATACCTCCAATCCGATAAAATACCGATAAAACACCTCAACAATAATTTCTTCATTTATAACCACATAAATAAATCCATCATTTATATCCACATAAAATAAATATTTCTTTATCATATGAATCAATAATTAATTATTCACAAATAATATTACGTAATCACAATTATGACAACCAGCCGCTCCTCAGAAAGAGGGGGCTTTTCCGATAAGGATTTCTCCTTATCGGGCGCCGCAATTAGGTGACCAAACCTCTCCTCGATGTAACTTTCTAGACATTGCCAATAATAATGCTATCTAATAATATTATTCAAATAATATGAATTATTGATCCGATAATGGAGATAATGTGCAAAGGACAATTATCGAACAACAATAATATAAAATATCAACGCAGCAATTATCAATCAATAAAATAAAATATCGAATAAAGAATTCACCGTGAAAATTATTGAGTAAAGGCCTTCACGTAAGGATCAATAATTCAACAATACGCGGCAATACCGCAGCGCTATCGCGCAACCACGCCAGACATCGTATTTTAACCACCGGTATTCCAATAAGATTAATTCTGTAATAACTACGCCAGTTATTTTTAACCAACTTATATTTGTCGCTTTCTTCATCCAATCGCTTTCAAGCATGGGCCCCACACATGGTCATACTGTCAGCATTTAATATTCCCCGACAAGACATTTAATATTCCACGACCAAACTAATATTCCCCGACAAAAATGAATATTTTATAACCACTTGCTTATTTTGAAATATTTATGATTTAACCCTTAACTATCCACATTAATCAAATCAACCCTTACTATTTCAAAATAAATAAAGAAATTCCTTTTTATTTAAAAAATTTCGGTCTTACATACCGACATTCCAAAGATCCTTCAGGATCATGTCCTAGAAATGGTCAGCATATCTACTTAAAAGGTAACCTCAAAATCCAAATTTCCAAGACTCCATAAAAGTTATGGATGGGGAGGATTCCTAATCTTAAGTATGTTAAGATAAGGGTTTGTCCAACTTATGTGAAAAGGTTTCAAGGATAAGCTAGGGACAAGATTTGACATGAACAGATTTGTGGGACATCCTAAAGTAAGTTTAGGGTATATGTTCTATAATTCTACTTAGCAAAAGGTGTTTGTTACGAAACACGCTGCCTTCTAAGATAAAGGTGTTTATCATTAAAAGGGGCTAGTGGGAGGATAATAGATCTTGAAGAGTTCAAGAACCACAAAACACTATAAATCAAATAAGAGGAACTTGTAGATAGACCTATTATACCACAATTGAATCGTAATTCTGGAATAGTACCGAAGATACCTGGGAGGTATGGATTCATTATAGATGATGATGATGAGGTACACATCATAGAAGATGATGATCCAGTTACATACGATGAGGTAAGTGTTGTAGACACTCAGAGAAATGGATTGAAGCAAATTTCTCAAATATGGAACATTCGTTTTAATGAGGCAATCAAAAGAGTTTGATTTTATCAAAAAATAAGAATGAACCTAGTGTGTACAAAAGGGTCAGTGGGAGCACCGTGACATTCCTAGTACTATATGTTGATATACTACGGATAAGGAATGACATACCAATGCTACAATTAGTAAAGATAAAGTTGTCTAAACATTCCCATGAATGATTTGGAAGAGTATCTTAATTGGGGATATAAATCTATATAGATAGATTTAAGAGGATGCTCGACTTAACCCAAGGAACGTATATTCATTTGATGCTAAAGTCGTTTAGCATGGAAAACTCCAAGAGATGTCTCATGTCGATGAGCTATGGAGTGTATCTCTCCTAATAGTCCCCACAGACTCCTGAAAAGAGAGGTCGCATGAGTAACAATCATGTATGCAATGAAATGTACGAGACCTGATGTTGATCGGTCATATTCTGGAGAAGATCAACAAAGACGGTGAAAAACATCTTAAAGTTCTTAACCAACACTAAGGATGTGAGCATACATGGTGGGTCCGAATTAAAACTAGAGGACTTTACTGCACTCAAGTTTTTTAGATGCACTAAGACGCAATCAAAAATCCACTTTAGGGTAAAGTGTTACCTTGAACAATGGTGCGATGAATTGAAAGGTTCCAAACAAAAAGAAAGAGTTCTTTGGTTTAGTGATAAAGACAAAGTAAATAGCTATAAATGAAGTCGCAAGTTGATTGTTTGGATTAAAGTTCATTCTGAGAACTAGGAATAGTTCTTAAGTCTCATCTTGGATCTAAACATGTGTTGTGGCACTTTCATTTGATTATAAGAATCATTGAAAGATGGGAAATCACTATAGAGATGGTGGACTCTTAAGAACAACATTACATATCCATTAACTAAAGCTTATCCAACGTTGGGATAATCGTCACTTAGAGAAGAAGAGTATGAGATACCATGACGATTGGCTTTAGTGCAAGTGGAAGATTGAAAGTAGTATGCACACAAGCCAATCATGTTTGATGATAAAGCATATACTTTGTAACAATCTTATTCATTTATTAATAAAAGTATTAATTTATTAAAGGCTTTTAATTATCTACATGATCTTTGTTTTATAATATGTGATAAACCCATAGTTTTAAGCAATGCTTTTGGAATAATGATGATGATCATTCTAATGAGATCTAAATTCTTAGAAAGCTTAAAACTAAAATAGTTCTCAATCATTGGATTACTAAATTGGGGATTAGTGAATCGGGATAGATTGGTACATACGTTGCTTGCTCATTAGGCGAGGATAATTGATCTCATGATCATTTGTGTGGAGACACTAAAGCAAGTATGTAGGTGCTTATTAGAGAATAAGTTCACCGAACGTGGCTCGCTAAGGAATACCTAATGGAGTTTTACTTGTCATCAATAGGAATTCTCAGTAGTGATAGTAGTAGTACAAGTAATCCTTGGACTTGAGATCATCATAGTATCTTGTGTATGATGAGTTATACTTTGACTTATTCCTTAAGACCCTTAGGGTATATCAAAGGGTATGCTTGGGTATAACAAGTTGTACATGGAGATAATATATGATCAATAAAGAATCTACCACTTCTAATAAAAGAAGAGAATGTCCTATGTGATTCGATAAATGACAACCTAGTAGTCCTTGGCTAAAGAAGCGAATGAAATTAGAAAGGAGTTTCTAATTTGCATTATTTAGTGTTGTGCATTTAAGGATCGAAATACATATAATTAAATAAAATAAGACTTGTGATAATTCCATGTCTTATATTTAATTGGGACATTGTATGGTGGAAGGATTGAATTGTCATGGTAACTATTTACTCAAAGGTTCTTTTATGATTAATGTTGAAATCTATATTATCCGGAAAGTCGTTGATCGCTAGAGAGGCTTATCCCTATTGTAGAATAAATATTATTTATTTAAATAAATTAATTATTTAATTTATTTATTTAAATAAGATTAGAATTGTTCTAATTGATTTATTCACAACCTAGGTTTAATATAGAGAACCTAAAGGGTCACACCATAAAAGGAATAATAATTATTTAAGAAGTTAATGGCATAATCGTAATAATATATTATGTATATTTAATTTAATCTATGGTGATAGAATAAATTAAATAGCTTAATATTTATTATTTAATATTATAGAAATATTAAATATAAATTAATAAGAGGAGTCTTATTAATATTATTACAATTATTATTATTTTAATTTCTAAAAGAGTTTAGGAATTAATTTAATATAAGTACTCTCATTTATTCCTAATAGATTAGGAGGGAAAATTAATTAAAGGAGTTTAATTAATTATCCCTAATAAGATTAGGGAGCCCATTTAATTAAAAAGGTTTAATTAAATAATACCTTATTTTAATAGGGTTACTTGATATCTTTATAAGAGGAATCTTATATCAGATACCTAGACTACGTAATAATTTCAATGGTTGGAGAGTACGCTCCTTTTCTATAGAGATAGAAAAACTAGGGTTTAGCCAACCACCCATCTTCTTAAATCCTTCTTCTTCCTTGGTGGATCACCTCTAGAGGCCAAACACTTGGGTGGCTAACGTTGATCAAAGGAAGGAACCAAACCCGGTGGATTCAAGTTGAACGCGAAAGGATTTGGAGGTGAACTTGTACCTGAGGAAACTCGATCTTCAAGGGTATGATTTTATTATTTATCTTTTCGTTAAAATTAATAATTGTGCATAAAGGCTGATCCGGGTATATGGTTTGAAAAAATTTTAAACTCTGATTTTTACACGTTTCCGCACTTTTATGCAATTTGATTGCGTTCTTGAATATTACAAACCCAACACATAGTACTTCATAACTATTTATTCAGTTAATGAAGATTAATCATATGATTCTTGATGTGGTGGTTATATTATATATTCCTAGACTTGCTAAGCTAGTTATGCTCACTTCTTGCTTAAATTATATGATTGCAGCTAAGACCGAGCGAACTGAGGGTTCCGATAAGGATAGAGGCAAAGCCAAGATGGATAAATAGATTATCCTATAATAGACTAGTATATTTGTATGAACTTATACTATGACAATGAAGAATGTATTAGTTAATAGAACCTGGGAAAGGATTTATTATTTTTATAATAAGAATGTAGTAAATATACTAATTTTGATGCTATTTTCATCGGAATGAATGTATAGTTAGTAGTACCATGTAGCACCATATCTGTGGATTAAAAGTACCCGAATTTGGGTGCGTCACATTTCTTCTCCTTTTTCATCAAATCTAGAATGTGACTAATGAGGGTTTGGTAGTTTTGTTTCAACACTTTGTTCTCTTTCATGAATTCATCACATTTATCCATGGCGATTTTTTGACGTGCTTCAGACGCCGCTGCATCTTCTTTCAGTTTGGCGTTGTCTTACTTGAGTCCTTCGCAGAAAAAATCAGCATTGTCATAAAGATTTTTCTCTTTAGCCAGGGCAGCTTTCAGTAGCTCATTTTCCTTTTAGGCGAACTTTTCTTCAGCTTTGATATCTTCATATCTTTCGACAAGGCGTCCGAAGATTGCAGTTGCCTGCAAGTGTTAGTTTATTTTCAAATATAGTTCGGGTAGAGAATGTTTTGATCGAAGACGAGAATTGTGTTAAGAAGTGTTTACATGGCCCTGATGCATCATGTCAATGAAGATGAACTCGGAGGTTGATATGTCCGCAAAGCGGTGGTCGTCGGCTGGAAGGACGAAGTGCTGAAAAAGGTTGATTGGATATTCTTCATTACCCTCCGGCCTTAATGTAATTTATTGTTGGTGTTTGGTTGGGGGAGTTTTGTTTTGGTGGCGAAGGTATTTATGGGGGGAGTGTTCGAGAGATTTTGTAGTGTTGGCTTTCTTAGGTGGTGGTTTGGGAATGGAGTCATCGGTTTCATTGCGCTTTTGGTTGAGATTGGATGAGCTGGTAGGAATGGCTTTGGTGGTTGGGTTGTTTTTGGGGTGAGGGGCTTAGGTTTCGGTTGAAGGAACCTTTAATTCTTCAACGGATAGTGGTGTGATTTTGGCACGCTTTTTCTTAACCTGAATGATCTTTTTCCTTCAGATGTTGGCATGTCTAGAAGGATTTCTGTAAGAATGGGGGTCTAAGTTGTTGTAGGTTTTAAAGCTTTTTTAACCGCTCTCTTTTTAATTTGTGTGGAGGTTGGTTCTTCTGTTATGGCTTCGGTGATGGGGGTTTCTGAAGTTGGGGGATCGATAGATTCTTCAGGGGATTTACCAGATAAGAAGTCTTCAAGATCTTTCCTATCGGTGGTTGCTGGTTTGATGAGTGATACTGCAAGTGAGAGAGTATTTTTAAACAGTTGGTAAGGCAGACAGATTGAACGAATAGAAAGTAGGGTTCGGAACTTGCATTTATAGTCGTAGAGCCACGCTTGTTTGGTTAGAAGGATGAAGCTCCATTCCTTCATCAGCAGTTTCTCCACCAGCTTTGCCATCTTTAGTACTCGTTCAGGGGGGGTATAGCCGAAGTCAACATTCAGGTGACTGTAGGAAGCCTAGTTAGAGAGTTTGTGGGTTTTTGGTCCTTTAATGAGTAACCAGTCTTTATGTCATCCTTTGTTACTGGAAGGGGAGTCCATCAGTGGGCGTTTTTAGATTTTGAGGTTGGGTTTTGGGGGTTGTTTGCTTAAGACTTTGAACTTAGGTTCTCGAGAATTTACTAGTTGGTACAGGGCAAAGAAGAAGTCTATGGAGAGGGGAACGCCTATTTCGTAGCAGAAGGTGATAAAAGTAATTATATGAATGTAGGAGTTCGGCACCAGTTAGGAAAAACCTATGTTAATGAACCCTAAGAGGGAAATGATAAAGGGGTGTAGGGGTAGACGGACCCCTTTCTCGAGAAGAGTAAGGGACATGGCAGTCCAGTCGTCGGGTCGGAGATACATCTGATTGGTTACAGAGGGGGCTCTGAGTTGATGAGTGTCAGGGATTTAGTAGTGTTCTCGGATCACGGCGAGGTCTGTGTTAGTGATTTTGGAGGGAGTTTTGGCATGTAGAACTTTTGTTTCATTGGGACACTCGCGCATCATTTTTTTGAAAATCAGTTTCTGTTTTGGTTGGATTTGGGTTTTGGGAGGAAGTTCTGGTGGCAGTGATGGTGGATGAATAGGTGGTTGTTGTGGGAGGAGCAGGGATGGTCGATAGGGGAATAACGATGATGGGTTCATCGATAGCGGAGGAGGTGTTGACCGGGGCTTGAGAGGAAGTCATTGATGGAGCTTGGGAGGATGATAGCTGGAGTGAGGATTTTGCTAAAGGAAGCGAGAGAGTTTTGAGATTCAAGTGAAGCAAAGATTTGTCTGTTTTAGGGAAAAGGTTTATTTTATTTAGGGGATAGAATTTGAAGAAGCGTGTCCTTTCAGTTATGCCCGAATGCCTAGGGATGGCTCATTGATGGATGTCATGATGGGACACGTAGGTTTAGTTAAAAGGTTGGTTTGTTGTATGTCATATGGGCTTCAAAGGTTCTTGGGCTTGATCTTATTTATTATTAATCATTGGGTCATGTTTGGGGTACTCTTTCATTAAATATTTTATTTGAATGGAAGACTGGGGGCAATGTTGGGCCATGATTATTTGGGTCCGATTTGTATGGTGGGCTGCAGTCCACATGAGGTTGTTTAAACCCACGTAGGATTCTGTTTTGGTAGTTGGAGTATTTTAAGGAATTGAGGATTCTTAGTTATATTTGGTTTCTAAATATAGAAGGAGGTGTTGGGATTTGAACCAACTTCCTTATTTTTAGGAGATCTTATACAATCTCATTAAGAAATTATACCTAATGATGAGTTCTTATTCTATACGGGGAAGGATTCTATGGAAGTGGTAAGATCACTATAAATACAAGGCTTTACTCTGATTTTAAGGTATACACAATTATTATTTCCAGCACTAGAGCATTAAGTTTTCATCGTTAACCTTATTTAATCTGTACTTATTCTCACACCAGAGTTATTCCCCGATGACCCAAGCCGTCAAGCTTTCTTTCAGTGTTTACTCGTTTCTGTGCAAGATTGGACGCGCTTTGGTGATTGGAGCGCGTAGACGGATATTAGCGTTAACAAATATCATATCATAAGAATCACAATTTTTCATTAAATAAAACACTAAATAAATAAATATATTATATTGTATTATAAATATAATATAATATAAAATAAATATAATACATATTAATATATTATATTATATATGCATATATTATATTATATGTTATAATATTGTATATTTAATATTATATTATAATATAAAACAAAATAAATATAATACCTACTAATATATATTATATAATATATTGTATTTTATCAATTATATATATATATATATATATATTAAAATAAGATTATATTTTAAAAAAAAAAAGGTAAACCGCTACACCTACTACCGGTTTGAAACACCTGAACATATTATTATTATTATTATTATTATTAAAGAGTTAAATTAAACAAAGCTAGACCGCCAACTGGTGTAACGGCTTTTACCTTAATGTCTCCCATGCTGCAAAAGTTTGTCCCATTGAAGTGGCTGCTTCCCATTTTCAAAGAGAAGTGTAATTAATATTATTACACCAAGCCGCTACACTAGTTGGCGGTCTAGGTGTAGCCACTTTGTTTTAACTCCTTAATAATAATAATAATAATAATAATAATATATGTTCCAAGCCGTTATTAAGTGTAGCGGTTTACCTTTTTTTAAATATAATTTTATTTTAATAATAATAATAATAATAATTGTAAGACCTTCGAATTTTATGAAATGAAAGTATTCAATTTTTTTATAATTATTATTTTATTTAGTAAATGGTTAAATTAATAAAAGGATTAAAGTTAAAGGTGATATGTGAAAATTTTGTAAAATAAAGCAAGTTGTTATAAAATATTCGTTTGGTCGGAAAATATTCTTTTTATCGGAGAATATTCGTACGATGACACAATCATTGGTGGACCCCACAACAGAATTATTATCGGTGTTAAAAAATGACAAAATTATCTTTTTATAAAAATAACGGCGAAAGTTTTACCGTTAACTGTTGAAATACCCGGTGATAAAAGTACAGTAATACGTGTGGTTGCATAGTAGTAGCACACGGTATTGATTATTGATTCTTACGTAAGAAGTCACTCAGTTATACTCAATTATTACTACAGTAATTGCTGCATAGTATTTCACGTTATTGATTCAATTATTGTCACAGTATCATCTGCACAATTTTTTATATTATTAAATCAATAATTGAGACGATAAAGTTATTCATATTATTATTTGCATTATTGACGATGTCTAGAAAGTTTTGTCGAGGAAAGGGGTTTGGTCACCTAATTGCGTGCCAATAAAGAGAAGTCCTTATCGGAAAGCCCCCTCTTTCCTGGGAATGATCTGGTTGTCAATATTGTGAGTTATAATATTAATGATGAATAATTATTGAAAGATTAAAAAAAATGTTTTGATTGAAGATAAAATGATTTGTGGTAAATATTTATTCAATCTTTGATATAAATAAGAAGTCTGTTATGAGACGTTTGTTGTAAATTTGGTTTATTCTATGGAGCTCATATGTCATCATCTAAGAGTCACTTTCGCCAATAGTACTTACCTTTACCAGACGTCAAATCACTTGCCGTTTCACATTACAGGCGTCGAACCACTTGTCGTTTCACATTACAGGCGTCGAACCACTTGTCGTTTCATATTACAGGCGTCGAACCACTTGTCGTTTCACATTACAGGCGTCAAAACACTTGTTGTTTCACATTGCAGACGTCAAACCACTTTTCTTTTCACATCACCAATCGTCAAGCCACTTGCCTCTTCCCATTAGGGGTGTTCATTGGTAAAAAATGGGACCGAACCGATCCAAACCGAACTGAATACCGATAGTCTCGAAAAATTGATATCGATAATCTGAGACTGGGTTGAACCAAGTATCTGGGACCAATTAGCTTGGTCCCGATCAATCGGCCCGATTTTTACCTACTTATACCTAAATTTCAAATTTCAAACTATTTTAGCCCAAAAATGGATTTTAGCCCAAAACTTTCAAATTTCAAACTTAAATACTGACTTACTTGAATTATGGGGCTTAGTAAGATAGACCTATTACAGCCTAAACCCAAAATTATAAGCCAAAAATTGGCCCAATTGGTATTTATTGTTACATGGTAATCATTTTATAAGAAAAATCTCTTTAAAGTTTTACCAATTTAACCAATATGGGACTTGGAGACAAGTAAATAGTAAAGGCTTCACTTGGTAGTGTTTTTATAAAGAAAAATTTCTTAAATTTTTATAATCTAATCAATGTGGGACTTAGAAACAAGTTATGTAAGATGGTGCCATAAGTTCCCTTATGTGATTTCCTTGGCATTCATTAGTGTGTGAATTTGATTTGATGAGAGTCTAAGTTGGTATTTACATTCCAATATTAAATTTACATCCCTATATTAAATAATAATAATTTGATTACTTGTTATCTTGAATTCATTATTATATGTAATCATTTGATAAGGAAAATTTACTTAAAGTTTTAGCAATGATATTTTTATAAAGAAAACTTTTTTAAAATTTTATAATCTAATCAATGTGGGACTTAAAAACAAGTTATGTAAGATGGTGTCATAAGTTCCCTTATGTGATTTCCTAAATTTATTTACATCCCTATATTAAGTAATAATGTTTTAATTACTTGTCACCTTGAATTCATTATTACATGGTAATCAATTTATAAGAAAAATTCTTTAAAGTTTTACCAATTTAACCAATATGGACACTTCACTTGGTGTCTCATTATAGTGGATTTGATGAGGGTAAAGTTGGTATTTACATCCCAATATTAATAAGTAATCATGCTTTGATTACTTGTTATCTTGAATTCATTATTACATGGTAATCAATTTATAAGGAACATTTCCTTAAAGTTTTACCAATTTAGCCAATATGAAACTTGGAGACTTGGAGACAACCAAATAGGCAAACACTAAGGGCTTCACTTGGTAGTAATGTAGTATGCCATCTCTTGTCTAATAAGTCCCACATTAAATGACCACTACTGCATGTAAGGAAGCCATACCAAATTTCAAAACATCCCACATTGTCTAGTATGTCATCTCTTGTCTTACCTCTATTCTATAAATAGAGGAGACTTTCAAGTAAATTTTACATGGTTAGACAAAAAAACATCCCACATTGTCTAGTATGCCATCTCTTGTCTTACCTCTATTCTATAAATAGAGGAGACTTTCAAGTTAATTTTACATGGTTAGACGAAAAAGTCTTAAAGAATTGGTCTTTCAAGTTATTTTTTAATATATGTCTTACCTCTATTCTATAAATAGAGGAGACTTTTAAGTTAATTTTACATGGTTAGACAAAGAAGTCTTAAAGAATTGGTCTTTCAAGTTATTTTTTAATATATTATTTAAAATTATTTAAATAATCGGTACAATTGGTTCGGTTCGGTTCGGTGTTTACCGACCAAGCCAAACACCCTACCGAAACTGAAACCAAAAATTCGGTATGTACTGGTTTTGTGTACCGGTACCGAACCGGTTCATATTTGTACCGAACCGATCGGTTCGAACCGGTTTGGTTTCCCTAAAAACTGAATAAACCGACCAGTTTGAACACCCTTACTTCTCATTGCAAGGGCTAAGCTAGAAATCTTCTATAAATAGAAGCCTATTTCTTCTTTCATTCTCACCAATTCACTACGACTCACAAGAGAATTCTATAGAGAGAGAATCAAAGAGAAAGAAGAAGAGTATTCTGTTACTACATTATTGCAGTATCCAATCTCCTACTAAGGTAAGGGGTATTCTTTCTTTCGTATTCGTAAGGGGTATTATTTATTTCATATTCGTAAGGGGTATTATTTCTTTCGTATTCGTAAGGGATATTATTTTTGTTTAATATTCGTATGAAATAATATTTTCTTTCATACTCTGTAGTATTTAAGTAATATTATTTCGTTTTAGATTCTGAATTCTACACTCATGTTGTTAAGTATTGCTTCTATACTCCTTGAAATTAGTAGAATATACTTGAAATTTGCGCTTTATCTAGGATCGTTTCACAAGGATATTTTTCTGAACATTTTTGTTAAAGTTTAATCTTTTCATGCTGGGGTACTATTCACGGGGTACTATTCACGAAATACTATTAACAGGGTATTATTCACCCGGGGTAATATTCATGATAAAAATTAATTTCTTTTATGTCCAAATCATTTTTGATACAATATTATTCTTGAATTTTACTCTACAAAGCAGTATCATGTTGACAATTTGAACTTTATTGAATTCTGGATAAATTAAATTATAAATCTTTAAAATTTATCATTTGCTTTCATTTAATTGAATTCTTATATCATTGTCATCATCCTCATGGTTATATTGTTATGAAAGTTATCTTTGGCCCGTAGTGCATAGATGGATTGTTTATCGGTATGATTATGACCAGGGATTATTTTGTATAATCATGACCGTAATGTTACAAATGATATGGTAAAAGTCCTCATTGGCCCATTGTGCATTGATGGACAGTGGTTGGCATGATCATGACCATTAATGATTACACGAATATCCTTGTCCCGTAGTGCATGGATAATTCAGTGATGTGGATTATTTATTAAGCTGAGTCTCAGCGATAAAATTGATGATAAACTTTTTAAATCATAGAAGATAGTAGATATCATGCTCTACTTGACTCTTCTAATGGATTGCTTGTTCCGCTGCAGTTGTTGATCTAAAACTTGTTGTCTATTATATTCTATCAGTTGTTATACTGTTGAAGGCTAAGGATAATTTATTCTGCATTATCTTATTCATAATATTTCTTATTGGGCTAGTTGAGCTCACCCTTTTCTTCCATTATTATCTTCAGGAAATGAGAATATAACTAGGACTAGTCGGGGAATGGATTGACGGTCAAGATGGTGGCTATAGTAGTCCTCGCTATTCTGTGAAATAGTATGATAATAATTGTAATAAGATTAAATTTGAGTTTGGATATTGTCTAGGAGACAATATTTGTATTAAAACTCGCAGCTTATGTTTTGTCGTATTCTGTACGCCAGTTGTATAATTAAAGTTGTAGTTGTATTCTGTACCATGTATTTGGCGACTCAGAATGGGTGATGTATACTTATTTTGGGGGCGTCACAGTTGGTATCAAAGCTTAGGGATATGATCCCTGGCTGAGATGTAAGACTAAAACTAGGAGGGGAGAGACGGATAATTTCTTCGCTAGTATGACCTGCCTAAGCTTATTGTTATTTAACTGGTCGGTCAGAATATAGGGATAATATGTGGCATATCAATTAACCCTTGTTTTGTGGAAGTATTTGAAAATGGCATCCGAAAATGTTGAGATAAGCAATGGGGCACACGAGACCGTTGAGTCACTGATGATCAATAACCAGGATAACGTGCATCAGGAAGGCAATAATCCTCATGCAAATAATAAAACCGACCAAATGATGAACGATGGGATGTTTAGAGGCTTTATGCAATTCATGCAACATCAGGCTAGAGAGACTCCTATCCAAAATGCAGGTGGAAACACTGGGAACTCACGGATGGTCACTGCTAAGCAGTTCAAGGAGCTGGGACCACCAGAGTTTTTGGGAGAGCCAAAACCACTTAAGGTGGAGACGTGGATAAAACAGATCACCAAGATATTTGATGTCATGGGATGCTCCGAGGAGCAAAAGGTTCCCTTTACCACCTTCATGTTGAGAGGAGAGGCAGATTACTGGTGGGAATCAGTAAAACGTACTCAGCCAGCAGCACTCAAAATTTCATGGGAAAAGTTCCAAAAAAATTTCAACGACAAGTACTTTCCCGAAAGTATTCGTCACATGAAAGAAGTAGAGTTCATCAAGCTGGAACAAAATAACATGACCGTTTCACAATACGAGGCTAAGTTTGCAGAGTTATCCTGGTTTGCATCTCATTTGGTAGATTATGAGGAGCGTATGGCGCGGCTGTTTCTAAGTGGTTTGAAACCAGAGATACGTCAATACCTCATTTCTCACAAACTTTACTTGTATTCAGATGTTGTGAATAGGGCTCAGTTATTGAAGCGCGATAATGAGTCAACCCAGCCAAGAGAAAGCAGCTGGCAAAATGATAATACTAGTGGTAGCAGTCATAGAAGCGGTGAGAACAAATGTGAAGGGAATCAACATGCCAGAAATGGAAACCACTTCGGTGGTAATCATGGCCAAGACAATAGAAGTGAAAATTTCAAGAAGAGAAGGTTCAATAATAACGGAAAGACGTCGGAAGCAGCACCAGCACCCGTTTCAAAGGAAGAAGAACGACCACCGGTCGTATGTTTCAAATGCGGACAGGAGGGACACATCCGTCCAAACTGTACGTAGTAGTCTAAAGCGTGTTACAATTACGGAAGAGAAGGTCACCTAGCTCGATTTTGTTGTGTACTCAAGTCAGGTCCAGCTGGGATGGTGACGCCAAAAGATGTCCCAGACAAGTTAAAATCGGTAGTTTAAGAGAGAGCATTTTTTTTGTGACGAGGAACTCGAATGAAGTTATCATGGGTAAGCTAATCATAAACTCTTGCGAAGTCTATACCTTATTTGATACCGGTTCTACCCATTCTTTTATTTCTCCTACTTGCGCTTAACGTTTAAATTTAACTCCGAAGAAATTTGACTTTGATTTATCTATTGAAACTCCGTTGGGAAAAATCTTTGTTACCTCCACTATTTATAAATCTTGTTTGATTAAAATCGGCACCCTCACATTACCTGTCGATCTTATCTCTTTGAAAATACTCGCATTTGATGTGATTTTAGGAATCTACTGGTTAACTACTCATCATGCTAAAATTGATTATTTCGTAAGGTTGTTAGCTTTCATATTCCTAACCAACCTTTTATGAGAATTCAAGCAACCAGACCACTAAAATCAATCACTGTCATATCAAGCCATAGAGTCATTCGTTTATTGAAAAACGGATGTCAAGCTTTCTTAGCTCATATCACAGATTTAAATAAAAATACATCAAATTTGAATGATATTTCTATTATTAATAAATTTTCTGACGTATTCCCTGAAGAATTTCCTAGCCTGCCCCAGAGCGTGAAATAAATTTTGTATCGACCTTGAACCTGATATAAAACCCTCAAATATTTTTTTTTTCACCTAAAACGAATGTATTATGCGCCAAAGACGTTGGCTCGAGCTGTTGAAAAATTACGTACGACTATACCATTCAATACCATCCTGGAAAAGCGAATGTGGTAGCTGATGCGTTGAGTAGAAGATCATATGCGGGTACGAGTGCGATATTGTCAACGCAGATGCCCATTTTGTATGACTTGCAAAGTATGGAGATAGAGTTAAAGACTCTAGGGACCCACGTGATGATATCAAATATACGAGTAGAATCGACTTTAATCGATAAAGTTAAAGTTGCCCAAGCTACAGACTCAGGGTTGATGAATTTGAAGAAGAAGGTTTAAAAGGGCGTTATTGTAGAAGCAAGGATCGACGAAGAGAGGAAATCTGAACCCTCGATTTTATTGGTCTATTTTAAATCCTCGATCAAGTAGGAACTGTGCCCTATAGACTCACTTTATTGCCAAGTATGTCGCGTATTCATAACGTTTTTCTCGTATCGATGTTATGTAAATATGTGGAAGACTCGAACCACATTATTTAATTAGAACTAGATGAGCAGAAGATTTAACGTATGAGGAGATACCTGTTAAAATGTTGGATAAGAAGGAATATATTTTATGCTCAAAGGTTATACCTCAAGACTAAGAATCTAAACAAGGTATCCTCACCTCTTCGGCATACCAGGTACGTACATAAATTTTTAGGGCAAAATTTCATAAGGAGGGAAATTGTAAGACCCCAAATTTTATGAAATGAAAGTATTCAATTTTCTTATAATTATTATTTTATTTAGTAAATGGTTAAATTGATAAAAGCATTACAGTTAAAGGTGATATCTGAAAATTTTGCAAAGTAAAGCAAGTTGTTATAAAATATTCGTTTGGTCGTGGAATATTCTTTTTGTCGGGGAATATTCGTACGACGACACAATCATTGGTGGACCTCACAACAGAATTATTGTCGGTGTTAGAAAACGACACAAATATCTTTTTATAAAAATAACGGCGAAAGTTTTACCGTTAACTGTTGAAATACCCGATGATAAAAGTACTGTGTGACGCCCCCAAAATAGGTATACATCACCCATTCTGAGTCGCCAAATACATGGTACAAAATTTAAATACAACTTAATTAATACAACTGTCATGTAATACGACAAAACATAAGCTGAGAGTTTTAATACGAATATTGTCTTCTAGACAATATCCACTCTCAAGTTCAATCTTATTATAATTATTATCACACTATTTCATAGAATAGTGAGGACTACTAAAACAACCATCTGGATTGTCACTCCGTTCCCCGACTAGTCCCAGCTATATTCTCATTTCCTTAAGAGAACAATGAAAGCAAAGGGTGAGCTCAACTAGCCCAGTAAAGAATATTATGACTAAGATAATGCATAATAAATTATCGTTAGCCTTCAACAGTGTTAAACTGATAGAATATAATAGACAACAAGTTTAACTGCAGCGGAACAAACAATCCATTAGAAGAGTCAAGTAGAGCATGATATCTACTATCTTCTATAATTTAAAGTTATCACCAATTTTATCGCTGAGACTCAGTGTAATAAATAATCCACATCACTAAATTATCCATGCACTACGGGCCAAGGATATTCATTATTATCACCAATGGTCATGTTCATCTCAACAACTGTCCATCAATGCACTATGGGCCAATGAGGACTTTTACCATATCATTTGTAACATTACAGGTCATGATTATACCAAATGATTCCTGGTCATAATCATACCAATCAACAGTCCATCTATGTACTACAGGCCAAAGATGACTTTCATAACAATATAAACATGAGGATGATGACAATGATATAAGAATTCAATTAAATGGAAACAAAGGATAAATTCTAAAGATTTATAATTTAATTTATCCAGAATTCAATAATGTCCGAATTGTCAACATGATACTGCTTTGTGGAGTAAAATTCAAAAATAATATTGTATCAAAAATGATTTGGACTGAAAAGTAATCAACTTTTGTCATGAATAATACCCCGGGTGAATAGTACCCGAATGAATAGTACCCCGTGAATAGTACTCCGGCATGAAAAGGTTAAAACTTATCAAGAATGCTCAGAATAATATTTTTATGAAAAGATATTGGATGAAGCGCAAATATCAAGGATATTCTACTAATTTCAAGAATTATAGAAGCAATACTTACCATAGTAAGTTTAAATTTAGGAATATGAAATGAAATAATATCCCTTCCATACTATGGAGTATGAAAGAAAATAATATTTCTTACGAGTATTGAAATAAAATAATATCCTTTACCTTAGTAGAAACTGAATTTGACTGGAATATCGGATATTATTCTGAGAAAATCTTGCAGAAAAACTACACTCAATAGTATCCTTATACTCAAGAAAAATACTCACAATACTATAGTATAAGAATTTCTAATATTGAAATGGTGTGATTTAGGAAAGAGGGGGTGCCCTCCTTTTATAGTGAAATTTGGAGGCATAAAACAAAGCATTCCGCCAAATTTTATTTTTTTTCTTCTTCTTCTGCCTAACTTTTCCATTCAAAACCAAAATTTCATTCATTTTCCATATGAGTGGGGGCCACCCTTTGAAAACCAACTTTGCAGGCAATATCATCTACTAAATAATTGGCCTAACAATGCAATTTTTTCTCTGCAACAACCCAATTCCAAGATTGAGGGCCCACTTTTGAAAAACAAGTTTGGAGGCATTATTCCACCACCAGCCATTTTTAGAAAAAGAAACAAAGCATTCCAAATTCATTTTGATTACTTCCGTCCTTTAACCACATGCTTATATATATATATATATATATATATATATATATATATATATATATTATCTAAACAATTATAATATATTATAATAATATATTTGAATGAATATTTTATTATAGAAATAATTGTAATTCCACAGAAAATAAGCCCAACTTTTAACAATTATTTCATGCTAAAAATTCCTTCATTTAAATCAAAATTGAACCAATATCCACCACATAATAATTAATATTATAAGCTCACAATATCAACAACCAGATCATTCCCAAAAAAGAGGGGGCTTTCCGATAAGGATATATCCTTATTGGTGCGCAATTAGATGATCAAACCCCTTTCCTCGATAAAATTTTCTAGACATTGTCAATAATGCTAACTAATAATATGAATAATTGTGTCACGTAAATTATTGATTTAATAATGTAAAATGTTGTGCAAATGAAACTGTGACAATAATTGAATCAATAATATGAGATACTGTGCAACAATTACTGTGGCAATTATTGAATAAAACTGAGTGACTTCCCACGTAAGCATCAATAATCAAAGATACTATATAATATTATGTGCTACAATACAACCATGCGTATTACTGTATTTTTACCACCGGGTAGTTCAACAGTTTAACGGTAAAACTTTCGTCGTTATTTTTATAAAAAGATATTTCTGTCATTTTCTAACTCCGATAATAATTCTGTTGTGGGGTCCACCAATGATTGTGCCGTCGTACGAATATTCCCTGACAAAAGGAATATTCCCCGACCAACCGAATATTTTATAACAACTTGCTTACTTTGCAAAATTTATAAATATTACCCATAACTATAACATTATAACAAATTTACACCTTAATATTTAAAAATATAATTCAAAAAAAAAATCTTTATTTATGAAAGTTGGGGTCTTACAACCTCCCCTTCTTATGAAATTTAATCATCGAAATTAGGGTACATACCTGATATGTCGAAGAGGTAAGGATACCTTGATTTCATTTCAGATTCTAACTCCCAGGTCATTTCCTCAACATCGTGGTTTCTCCGGAAAACTTTGACTTGAGGTATAACCTTAGAGCGTAGAATATGTTCCTTCTTATCCAAGATTTTAACAGGTATCTCTTCATACGTTAAATCTTCCACTATTTCATCTGGTTCTAACTCAATAATGTGGTTCGGGTCTTCCACATATTTACGTAACATAGATATGTGAAAAATGTTATGAACACGAGACATACTTGGCGGTAAGGCGAGTCTATAAGCCACAGTTCTTACTCGATCAAGGATTTCAAATGCGCTAATGAATCGAGGATTGAGCTTTCCTCTCTTTCCAAATCTTGTAACTCCTTTCCATGGAGCAACACGCAACAACACATGTTCTCCAACATTGTATTCCACGTCCCTTCGATGAAGATCAGCACAACTCTTTTGTCGATCTTGTGAGGTTTTTATACGTTACCGGATCATTTGTATCTTTTCCGTTGTCATGCGTACCAATTCTGGTCCAAACAATGTTGCTTCACCCACCTCATCCCAGCATACTGGAGAACGACACTTGCGTCCATACAACACCTCAAATGGAGCCATGACGATACTTGCTTGATAGCTGTTGTTGTAGGAGAATTCCACCAATGGCAAGAACATGTCCCAACTTCCTTTGAAGTCAAGGACACAGAGTCTTAATAGATCCTCTAGAGTTTGAATAGTCCTCTTTGAGTGCCCGTCCGTTTGAGGATGATATGCTGAACTGAATCGCAAATCCATGCCCATAACCTTTTGCAAACTGACCCAAAACCGTGAAGTGAATCTTAGGTCTCGATCAGAAACTATGGATACTGGTATACCATGCAGTCTTACAATCTCATTTATATACATACAAGCAAGATGTTCAAGTGAATAAGTTTCTCGTATAGGTAAGAAATGAGCAGACTTGGTCAATCTATCAACAATGACCCAAATTGCATCTATGCTTTAAGAAACCTTGGGAAGACCGGTAACGAAATCCGTGGTAATATGCTCCCATTTCTATTCTGGAATTTGAAGTGGTTGCAATGGACCTTTTGGCACTTGATGTTGTGCCTTAACTCGTTGACAAGTTAGACACCTTGAGATAAACTCTGTGATCTCTCTTTTCATATTTTTCTACCAAAATGTATGTCGAAGATCACGATACATTTTGGTACTCCCAGGATGGATTGTAAACGGTGTGTTGTATGCCTCCATCATGATCTTATACTTCAAATCAGAGTCACTAGGAACACAAAGTTTGGAGTTGACTCTAAGTATTCCTTCTTCATCAATTCTTGCTTCCGGAATAGCACCTTCTTACATTTTCTTCTTCATACGCATAAGCTCCAGGTATATAGTTTGAGCAGCTTTAACTTTATCGATTAAAGTTGGTTCTACTCGTATATTTGTCATCATCACGTGGGTCCCTGGAGTCTTTATCTCTATCTCCATCCGTTTGCAAGTCATACAAAATGGGCCTTTGCGTTGACAATATCACGTGCATACCCGCATATGATCTTCTACTCAATGCGTCAGCTACCACATTTGTTTTTCCAGGATGGTATTGAATAGTATGATCATAATCTTTCAATAGTTCAAGCCAATGTCGTTGCCGCATGTTGAGTTCCTTTTGAGTGAAGAAATATTTGAGGCTTTTATGATCCGTAAAGATCTCCAACTTCCCCCCATACAGGTAATGCCTCTAGAATATAAGTGTGAAAATAACAGCTGCCAACTCTAAATCATGAGTAGGATAATGTGAGACCCCAAATTTTATGAATAAAGATTTAAATTTCTCGAAATATTTTTTTGAATATTATGGTGTGGATTTGATATAATGTTATAGTTGTGGGTAATATTTATAAATTTTACAAAGTACGCAGGTTGTTATATAATATTCGATTGGTTGTGGAATATTCGTTTTAACAGGGAATATTCGTACAACGGCACAATCATTGGTGGACCCCACAATGGAATTATTGTCGGATTGGATTATTGATGCTTACGTGAGAAGTCACTCAATTTTGTTCGATTATTGCTACAGTAATTGTTGCATAGTATCTCACGTTATTTGATTCAATTATTGTCAATATTTTATATATTATTAAATCAATAATTGAGACGACGAAGTTATTAATATTATTATTTGTAATATTAACGATGTCTAGAAGTTTTGTCAAAGAGAGGTTTGGTCACCTAATTGCGCGCCAATAGGGAGAAATCCTTATTGAAAAGCCCCTCTTTTCTGAGAACGACCTGGTCGGTTAATATTGTGAATTATAATAAAGGTAATAAGTTTTGTTTTATTATTATTATAAATGTAATAAAACAGAAAACTTTTTATAAAATTTTGTTTTATTTGATTATAAATAGAATATATTATATTTTATTATGCATAGTATTTGCATAGTAAAATCTTTTTATATAAAACAGAATACTTTTATAAAGTTATTTGTTTTATTAGACTATAAATAGAATATATAATATTCTATTATGCATAGTGCCCGCATAGTGTTTGCATAGTAAAATTTTTTATGTAAAAAGAATAGTTTTATAAAATTATTCGCTTTTACTAGATTATAAATAGAATATATTATATTTTATTTAAAAGATTTTGTTTTATTAGAATATTTTATTAATACTTCATAGTAAATCAATATGGACCGTCCGTTTAAAAGTAAATCAATCTAAACCGTTTATGAATTAGTTACTATTCAGTTCATTCTCCTATAAATAGAAGCTCATTCCTTCATTATTTCTTACGAATTCAAAAAACTCTAGAGAGAAACTATAGAGAGAAAGAAGAAAAGTATTCGCTACTTCACTACTCCAATTATTCGCTTTTTCTAAGGTAAGGGTATAATTTCTTTTGTATTCATGAAGAGAACTTCATTATTCCATTCTTTATTATTACATTGGAATAAGTCGTATACACGGACTACCCTATACTTGGTGAAATTCTTACATTATTCCATTCTTTATTATTATGTTGAATAACTTTGTATGCTGATACCGCATACATGGTGAAATTCTTCATTATTCCATTCATTATTATTCTGTTGGATATATCACGGCATGTGATATTCGCCTAACCTGGTTCCATTAATTATTATTCTGTTGGAACATCATGTTTGTGCGTTTACGCATGACCTGGTTCTATTATTTATTATTCTGTTGGAATATCCTGTCTGTGCGTTTACGCATGACCTGGTTCCATTATTTATTATTCTGTTAGAATATCCTGTCTGTGCATTTACGCATGACCTGGTTCCATTATTTATTATTCTATTGGGAATAACCTGTCTGTGCGATCTATCGCATGCATGGTGAATTTTTCTGCTAGTCCATTCTTTATTATTCTGTTGGAATAACCTGTCTATGTGGATTACCACATGCATGGTGAATGATCCTTTGTATTCATTCCTTATTAAATTGTGGAAATGATCTGTATACGTGGATTACCACATGGCGGGTGAAAATCCATTTGCAGTTTCATATATTCTTTTATACTCAGTTGGTTAAAGTTTTGGATTCTATACTCCATGAAATTAGTAGAATATCCTGGATATTTGCGGTTCATCCAGTATCTTTTCGTGGAAATATTCTTCTGAGCATTCTTGAATTTTACTCCACAAAGCAGTATCATGTTGAAAATTTGGACGTTATTGGTTCCTGGATAAATTAATTCTTGAACTTGTTTTATTGAATTCTTATATCATTGTCATCATCCTCATGTTTATATAATGTTGAAAGTCATCTGTGGCCTGTAGTGCATAGATGGACTTGATATGATTATGACCAGGGATTATTTGGTATAATCATGACCGTAATGTTACAAATGATGTAGTAAAAGTCCTCATTGGCCGTAGTGCATTGATGGACAGTTGTTGGCATGATCATGACCATTGATGAATACACGAATATCCTTGGCCCATAGTGCATGGATAATTTGTGGTTGTGATACTAATGAATATTCTTGGCCGTAGTGCAGGGATGATGTGGATTATATATTAAGTTGAGTCCAAGCGATAAAAGTGATGAAATTTTTTAAATCATTGAAGATAGTAGATTTTATTTTCTACTTGACTCTTCTAATGGATTACTTGTTCCACTGTAGTTAAACTTAATGTTTTTTATATTGTATCAGTTTAACACTGTTGAAGGCTAACGATAATTTATTCTGCATTATCTTAGTCATAATATTTCTTACTGGGCTAGTTGAGCTCACCCTTTTGCTTTCATTGTTCTCTTCAGGAAATGAGAACGTATCAGGGACTAGTCGGGGAATGGAGTGACGGTCCAGATGATAGCATTAGTAGTCCTCACTATTCTATGAAATAAAGTGTTAATAAATGTATTTAGGACTTATTTTGAGTTTGAATACTGTCTAGAAGACAAAATTTGTATTAAAACTCACAGCTCATGTTGTATATTTAAGATTGTATTTGTATTTTGTACCATGTATTTGGAGACTCAGAATAGGTGATGTATACCTATTTTGGGGGCGTCACAGATAATTCCTCTCATATTCTTTGAGTTGTCATGAGACATAGGCTATTCGAGAAAACCCTTCTACGAATCTCCGATAATAACCAGCTAAGCCGAGAAAGCTACGTACTTCGGTCACTGACTTAGGTTGCTCCCAGCTTTGAATTGATTCAATCTTTGTCAGGTCAACAGATATTCCATGATTTGATATCATGTGCCCAAGGAATGCTACTTCCTTAAGCCAGAACTCGCATTTCTTCAACTTGGCATATAGCTTGTTTTCACGAAGCTTATCAGTCTCAAGTATTGCTCATGATCTTCATGGCTTTTGGAGTATATGAGGATGTCATCAATAAAGACAACAACAAAATGATCCAAATATTCCTTGAATACTTGGTTCATCATATCCATGAAGGCCGCAGGAGCATTAGTCAATCCAAAAGACATGACTAGGAATTCGTAATGCTCGTACCGAGTTCTGAAAGCAGCCTTTGGAATGTCATCAGTTTTAACTTTTAACTGATGATATCCGAAACGAAGATCGATCTTTAAAAATAATTTAGCACCTTGCAATTGGTCAAACAGGTCATCAATACGAGGCAACGGGTACCTATTTTTTACGGTGACATGATTCAACTCCCGATAATCAATACAAAGTCGCATACTCCCATCTTTCTTCTTTACAAATAGAACAGGAGCACCCCAAGGAGGCGTACTAGGACGAATGAAACCAATGTCTAATAACTCCTGCAATTGGATTTTTAACTCTTGAAGTTCAATAGGAGCCATTCGATATGGGGCTTTGGAAATGGGTTTTATACCAGGTTCAAGATCAAAACAAAATTTAATTTCACGCTCTGGGGGTAGGCCAGGAAGTTCTTCAGGGAATATGGCAGGAAATTTATTAACAATAGAAATATCATTCAGATTTGACGTATTTTTGTTTAAATCTGTGACATGGCCTAAGAAAGCTTGACATCCATTTTTTAATAAATGAATAGCTTTATGGCTTGATATGACAGCGATTGACTTTAGTGGTTTGGTCGCTTAAATTCGCATAATAAGTTGGTTAGGAATATGAAAACTAACAACCTTACGAAAACAATCAATTTTTGCATGATAAGTAGTTAACCGATCAATCCCTAAAATCACATCAAATGCAAGTATTTTGAAGGAAATAAGATCGATAGGTAATGTGAGGGTACCGATTTGAACCAAACAAGACTTATAAGCAGTGGATTTAATGAAGGTTTCTCCCAACGGAGTTTCAACAGATAAGTCAAAGTCTAATTTCTCCGGAGTTAAATTTAAACATTGAGCGCAAGTAGGAGAAATAAAAGAATGGGTAGAACCGGTATCAAATAAGGTATAAACTTCGCAAGAGTTTAGGATTAGCTTACCCATGATCACCTCATTCGGATTCCTCGCTTTTTGGGAGGTTACGACAAACGCTCTCCCTTGAACTACCAGTTTTATCTTGTCTGGGACGGCCTTTGATGCCTCCATCCCAGTTGGACTTGACTTCGGTGCACGACAAAATTGGGCTTGGTGACCTTCTCTTCCACAATTGTAACATGCTTTGGACTGTTGCGTACAGTTTGAACTGATGTATCCCTCTCCTCCGCATTTGTAATATACGACCAGTGGTCGTTCTCCTTCCTTAACAACAGGTGCTGGTACTGACGTCTTTCCATCGTTATTGAATCTCCTCTTCTTGAAATTTTCACTTTTATTATCTTGGCCATGATTACCACCGAAATGGTTACCATTTCTGGCATGTTGATTCCCTCCACGTTTGTTGTCACCGCTTCGATGACAGCTACCACTGGTATTATCGACTGCTCGGCTACTCTCTCTTGGTTGGGTTGACTCATTATCGTGCTCCAATAACTGAGCACTATTTATAACATCTAAATACAAACACAGTTTGTGAGAAATGAGGTATTGACGTATTTCGGTTCTCAAACCTTGCAGAAACATTCACGTCATTCTCTCCTCATTATCAACCAAATGCGATGCAAACCGGGATAACTCGGCAAACTTAGCCTCGTACTGCAACACGGTCATGTTGTTTTGCTCCAGCTTGATGAACTCCACTTCCTTCATGTGACGATTACTTTCAGGAAAGTACTTGTCGTTGAACAATTCTTAGAACTTCTCCCAAGACATCTTCTGTGCAGCAGGGTGAGTACGCTTTACAGATTCCCACCAGTAATCTACCTCTCCTCGCAACATGAAGGTGGTAAAGGGAACCTTTTGCTCCTCAGAGCATCCCAAGACATCAAATATCTTGGTGATCTGCTTTATTCACGTCTCCGCCTTAAGTGGTTTTGGCTCTCCCAAAAACTCTGGTGGTCCCAGCTCTTTGAATTGCTTAGCGGTGACCGTCCATGAGTTGTCAGTGTTTCCACCTGCATTTTGAACAGGTGCCGCTCTCGCCTGATGTTACATGAATTGTATAAAGCCTCTGAACATCCCATCTTTCATCATTTGATCGGTGTTATTGTTTACCTGAGGATTATTGTCTTCCTGTTGCACATTCTCTTGGGTATTGATCGTTGATGACTCAACGATCTCATGTGCTCCATTGCTTATCTCAACATTCTCGGATGTCATTTTCAAACACTGCCACAAAACAAGGGTTAATTGACATGCCACATATTATCCCTATACTCTGACCGACCAATTAAGTAACAAATAAACTTAGGTAGGTCATACTAGCGAAGGAATTACCCATCTCTCCCCTCCTAGTTCTAGTCTCACATCTTAGCCAGGGATCATATCCCTAAACTTTGATACCAACTTTGATGCCCCCAAAATAGGTATACATCACCCATTCTGACTCGCCAAAGACATGGTACAAAATTCAAATACAACTTAATTAATACAACTGTCATGTAATACGACAAAACATAAGCTGAGAGTTTTAATATGAATATTGTCTTCTAGACAATATCCACTCTCAAATTCAATGTTATTACAATTATTATCACACTATTTCATAGAATAGTGAGGACTACTAAAACAACCATCTGGACCGTCACTCCGTTTCCTGACTAGTCCCAACTATATTCTCATTTCCTGAAGAGAACAATAAAAGCAAAGGGTGAGCTCAACTAGCCCAGTAAAGAATATTATGACTAAGATAATTCAGAATAAATTATCATTAGCCTTCAACAATGTTAAACTCATAGAATATAATAGACAACAAGTTTAACTGCAGCGGAACAAACAATCCATTAGAAGAGTCAAGTAGAGCATGATATCTACTATCTTCTATAATCTAAAGTTATCACCAATTTTATCACTGAGACTCGGCGTAATAAATAATCCACATCACTAAATTATCCATGCACTACGGGCCAAGGATATTCATTATTATCACCAATGGTCATGTTCATCTCAACAACTGTCCATCAATGCACTATGGGCCAATGAGAACTTTTACCACATCATTTGTAACATAACAGGTCATGATTATACCGAATGATTCCTGGTCATAATCATACCAATCAACAGTCCATCTATGCACTACGGGCCAAAGATGACTTTCATAACAATATAAACATGACAATGATTACTTCCGTCCTTTAACCACATGCTTATATATATATATATATATATATATATATATATATATATATTATTTAAATAATTATAATATATTATAATAATATATTTGAATGAATATTTTATCGGAGAAATAATTGTAATTCCACAGAATATAAGCCCAACTTTTAACAATTATTTCATGCTAAAAATTCCTTCATTCAAATCAAAATTGAACCAATATCCACCACATAATAATTAATATTATAAGCTCACAATATCAACAACCAGATCATTTCTAAGAAAGAGGGGGCTTTCCGATAAGGATATATCCTTATTGGTGCGCAATTAGATGATCAAACCCCTTTCCTCGATAGAATTTTCTAGACATTCTCAATAATGCTAACTAATAATATGAATAATTGTGTCCCGTAAATTATTGATTTAATAATGTAAAATGTTGTGCAGATGAAACTGTGACAATAATTGAATCAACAATATGAGATACTGCGCAACAATTAATGTTGCAATTATTGAATAAAACTGAGTGACTTCTTACATAAGCATCAATAATCAAAGATACTATATAATATCGTGTGCTACTATACAACCACACGTATTACTGTACTTTTACCACCGGGTAGTTCAACAGTTTAACGGTAAAACTTTCGTCGTTATTTTTATAAAAAGATATTTCTGTCATTTTCTAACTCTGGCAATAATTCTGTTGTGGGGTCCACCAATGATTGTGCCGTCGTACGAATATTCCCTGACAAAATGAATATTCCCCAACCAACCGAATATTTTATAACAACTTACTTACTTTGCAAAATTTATAAATATTACCCACAACTATAACATTATAACAAATTCACACCTTAATATTCAAAAATATAATTCGAAAAAAAAAAATCTTTATTTATGAAAGTTGGGGTCTTACAACCTCCCCTTCTTATGAAATTTCATCCTCGAAATTAGGGTACATACATGGTATGTCGAAGAGGTAAGGATACCTTGATTTCATTTCAGATTCTAACTCCCAGGTCATTTCCTCAACATCGTGGTTTCTCCAAAAAACTTTGACTTGAGGTATAACCTTGGAGAATAGAATATGTTCCTTCTTATCCAAGATTTTAACAGGTATCTCTTCATATGTTAAATCTTCCACTATTTCGTCCGGTTCTAACTCAATAATGTGGTTCGGGTCTTCCACATATTTATGCAACATAGATATGTGAAAAATGTTATGAACACGAGACATACTTGGCGGTAAGGCGAGTCTATTAGCCACAGTTCCTACTCGATCAAGGATTTCAAATGGGCCAATGAATCGAGGATTGAGCTTTCCTCTCTTTTCAAATCTTGTAACTCCTTTCCATGGAGCAACACGCAACAACACATGTTCTCCAACATTGAATTCCACGTCCTTTCGATGAAGATCAGCATAACACTTTTGTCGATCTTGTGAGGTTTTTATACGTTGCTGGATCATTTATATCTTTTCCATTGTCATGCGTACAAATTTTGGTCTTAACAACGTTGCTTAACCCACATCATCCCAGCATACTGGAGAACATACAACGCCTTAAATGGAGTCATGTCAATACTTGCTTGATAACTGTTGTTGTAGGAGAATTCCACCAATGGCAAGAACTTGTCCGAACTTCCTTTGAAGTCAAGGAGATAGAGACTTAATAGATCCTCTAGAGTTTGATTAGTCCTCTCCGACTGCCATTCCGTCTGAAGATGATATGCCAAACTGAATCGCAAATCTGTACCCATAGCTTTTGACAAATTGACCCAAAACCGTGAAGTGAATCTTTGGTCTCAATCAGAAACTATGGATACTAGCATACCATGCAGTCTTACAATCTCATTTATGTACATACGAGCAAGACGTTCAAGTGAATAAATTTCTCGTATAGGTAAGAAATGAGCAAACTTGGTCAATCTATCAACAATGACCCAAATTGCATCTATGCTTTGAGATACCTTTGGAAGACCGGTAACTAAATCCATGGTAATGTGCTTCCACTTTCATTCTAGAATTTTAAGTGGTTGCAATGGACCTTTTGGCACTTGATGCTCCGCCTTGACCCGTTGACAAGTTAGACATCTTGAGATAAACTCTGCGATCTCTCTTTTTATATTGCTCCACCAAAATATATGTCAAAGATCACGATACATTTTGGTACTCCCAAGATGGATTGCAAATGGTGTGTTGTGTGCCTCCATCATGATCTTATACTTCAAATCAGAGTCGCTAGGAACACAAAGTCTGGAGTTGACTCTAAGTATTCCTTCTTCATCGATTCTTGCTTCCGGAATAGCACCTTCTTGCACTTTCTTCTTCATACGCATAAGCTCCAGGTCTGTAGTTTGAGTAGCTTTAACTTTATCGATTAAAGTTGGTTCTACTCGTATATTTGTCATCATCACGTGGGTCCCTGGAGTCTTTATCTCTATCTCCATCCGTTTGCAAGTCATACAAAATGGGCCTTTGCGTTGACAATATCACGTGCATACCCGCATATGATCTTCTACTCAATGCGTCAGCTACCACATTTGTTTTTCCAGGATGGTATTGAATAGTATGATCATAATCTTTCAATAGTTCAAGCCAATGTCGTTGCCGCATGTTGAGTTCCTTTTGAGTGAAGAAATATTTGAGGCTTTTATGATCCGTAAAGATCTCCAACTTCCCCCCATACAGGTAATGCCTCTAGAATATAAGTGTGAAAATAACAAATTAAACTCTAAATCATGAGTAGGATAATGTGAGACCCCAAATTTTATGAATAAAGATTTAAATTTCTCGAAATATTTTTTTGAATATTATGGTGTGGATTTGATATAATGTTATAGTTGTGGGTAATATTTATAAATTTTACAAAGTACGCAGGTTGTTATATAATATTCGATTGGTTGTGGAATATTCGCTTTTAACAGGAATATTCAGATAACTAAGACAATCATCAGTGGACCTTAATGGAATTATTGTTTGATTGAGAAAACGATAAAAATATTTTATGGAAATAACTGCGGAAATTTTACCGTTAACTCGTTGAAACACCTCGTGTTAAAAGTACAATGTACGCGTGGTCGTATAAGCATAGTACACCAGATGGATTATTGATGCTTATATGAGAAGTCACTCGGTTTTGTTCAATTATTGCTACAGTAATTGCTGCATAGTATCTCACGTTATTTGATTCAATTATTATCAATATTTTATATATTATTAAATCAATAATTGAGACGACGAAGTTATTAATATTATTATTTGCAATATTAACGATGTCTAAAAGTTCTTT
Source organism: Panax quinquefolius (assembly GCA_020205615.1). Taxonomy (NCBI): domain Eukaryota; kingdom Viridiplantae; phylum Streptophyta; class Magnoliopsida; order Apiales; family Araliaceae; genus Panax; species Panax quinquefolius. The sequence goes on along the minus strand of CM035158.1, from coordinate 38,570,666 downwards.
CAAAGAGAGGTTTGGTCACCTAATTGGCGCCAATAGGGAGAAATCCTTATTGGAAAGCCCCCTCTTTCCTGGGAATGACCTGGTCAATTAATATTGTGAATTATAATAAAGGTAATAATTTTTGTTTTATTATTATTATAAATGTAATAAAACAGAAAACTTTTTACAAAGTTTTGTTTTATTTGATTATAAATAAAATATATTTTATTTTATTATGCATAGTGTTTTGCATAATAGGCTGCGTAGTGTTTTGCATAGTAAAAATCTTTTTATATAAAAATGTAATATTTTTATAAACTTATTTTTTTGTATTAGACTATAAATAGAATATAAACATGAGGATGATGACAATGATATAAGAATTTAATTAAATTCAAACAAAGGATAAATTCTAAAGATTATAATTTAATTTATCTAGAATTCAATAATGTCTAAATTGTCAATATGATACTGCTTTGTGGAGTAAAATTCAAGAATAATATTGTATCAAAAATGATTTGGACCGAAAAAAATCAATTTTTTACATGAATAATACCCCAGGTGAATAGTACTCGAGTGAATAGTACCCCATGAATAGTACTTCGGGAATAGTATCCCGTGAATAGTACTCCGGCATGAAAAGGTTAAAACTTATCATGAATGCTCAGAATAATATTTTTATGAAAAGATACTGGATGAAGCGCAAATATCAAGGATATTCTACTAATTTCAAGAATTATAGAAACAATACTTACCATAGTAAGTTTAAATTTAGGAATATGAAATGAAATAATATCCCTTCCATACCATGGAGTATGAAAGAAAATAATATTTCTTACGGGTATTGAAATAAAATAATATCCTTTACCTTAATAGAAACTGAATTTGACTGGAATATCGGATATTATTCTGAGAAAATCTTGCAGAAAAACTACACTCAATTGTATCCTTATACTCAAGAAAAATACTTACAATACTATAGAATAAAAATTTCTGATATTGAAATGGTGTGATTTAGGAAGGAGGGGGTGCCCTCCTTTTATAGTGAAATTCGGAGGCATAAAACAAGGAATTCTGCCAAATTTTTATTTTTTTCTTCTTCTTCTGCCTAACTTTTTCATTCAAAACCTAACTTTCATTCATTTTTCATATGGGTGGGGGCCACCCTTTTAAAACCAACTTTGCAGGCAATATCATCTACCAAATAATTGGCCTAACAATGCAATTCTTTCTCTACAACCACCCAACTCCAAGATTGAGGGCCCACTTTTGAAAAATAAGCTTGCAGGCATTACTCCACCACCAACCATTCTTAGAAAAAGAAACAAAGCATTCCAAATTCATTTTGATTACTTTCATCCTTTAACCACATGCTTATATATATATATATATATATATATATATATATATATATATATATATATATATATATATAATAATAATATTATTTAAACAATTATAATATATTATAATAATACATTTGAATGAATATTTTATCGGAGAAATAATTGTAATTCCACAGAAAATATGCCCAACTTTTAACAATTATTTCATGCTAAAAATTCCTTCATTTAAATCAAAATTGAACCAATATCCACCACATAATAATTAATATTATAAGCTCAAAATATCAACAACTAGATCATTCTCAGGAAAGAGGGGGCTTTCCGATAAGGATTTATCCTTATTGGCGCGCAATTAGATGACCAAACCCCTTTCCTCGACAGAATTTTCTAGACATTGTCAATAATGATAACTAATAATATGAATAATTGTGTCACGTAAATTATTGATTTAATAATGTAAAATATTGTGCAAATGAAACTGTGACAATAATTGAATCAATAATAAGAGATACTGTGCAACAATTACTGTGGCAATTATTGAATAAAACTGAGTGACTTCTCACGTAAGCATCAATAATCAAAGATACTGTACAATACCGTGTGCTACTATACAACCACGCATATTACTGTACTTTTACCACTGGGTAGTTCAACCGTTTAACGGTAAAACTTTCACCAGTATTTTTATAAAAAGATATTTCTGTCATTTTCTAACACCAACAATAATTTTGTTGTGGGGTCCATCAATGATTGTGTCGTCGTACGAATATTCCCTGACAAAACGAATATTTCCCGACCAACCGAATATTTTATAACAACTTGCTTACTTTACAAAATTTATAAATATTACCCACAACTATAACATTATACAAATTCACACCTTAATATTCAAAAATATAATTTGAAAAAAAAATAATCTTTATTTATGAAAGTTGGGCTCTTACAACCTCCCCTTCTTATGAAATTTCATCATCGAAATTAGGGTACATACCTGGTATGTCGAAGAAGTGAGGATACCTTGATTTCATTTCAGATTCTAACTCCCAGGTCATTTTCTCAACATCGTGGTTTCTCCACAAAACTTTGACTTGAGGTATAACCTTGGAGCGTAGAATATGTTCCTTCTTATCCAAGATTTTAACAAGTATCTCTTCATACTTTAATCTTCCGCTATTTCGTTCGGTTCTAACTCAATAATTTGGTTCGAGTCTTCCACATATTTACGTAACACAGATATGTAAAAAATGTTATGAACACGAGACATACTTGGCGGTAAGGCGAGTCTATTAGCGACAGTTCCTACTCGATCAAGGATTTTAAATGGGCCAATGAATCGAGGATTGAGCTTTCCTCTCTTTTCAAATCTTGTAACTCCTTTCCATGGAGCAACACGCAACAACACATGTTCTCCAACATTGAATTCCCCGTCCTTTCGATGAAGATCAGCATAACACTTTTATCGATCTTGTGAGGTTTTTATACGTTGTCGGATCATTAATATCTTTTCCGTTGTCATGCGTACAAATTTTGGTCTTAACAACGTTGCTTCACCCACATCATCCCAGCATACTGGAGAACGACACTTGCGTCCATACAACGCCTCAAATGGAGTCATGCCAATACTTGCTTGATAACTGTTGTTGTAGGAGAATTCCACCAATGGCAAGAACTTGTCCCAACTTCCTTTGAAGTCAAGGAGACAGAGTCTTAATAGATCCTCTAGAGTTTGATTATTCCTCTCCGACTGCCAGTCCGTCTGAGGATGATATGCCAAACTGAATCGCAAATCTGTGCTCATAGCTTTTTACAAACTGACCCAAAACTGTGAAGTGAATCTTGGGTCTCGATCAGAAACAATGGATACTGGCATACCATGCAGTCTTACAATCTTATTTATGTACATACGAGCAAGACGTTCAAGTGAATAAATTTCTCGTATAGGTAAGAAATGAGATGACTTGGTCAATCTATCAACAATGACCCAAATTGCATCTATGCTTTGAAATACCTTTGGAAGACCGGTAACGAAATCCATGGTAATGTGCTCCCACTTCTATTCTGGAATTTTAAGTGGTTGCAATGGACCTTTTGGCACTTGATGTTCCGCCTTGACCCGTTGACAAGTTAGACATCTTGAGATAAACTCCGCTATCTCTCTTTTTATATTGCTCCACCAAAATATATGTCAAAGATCACGATACATTTTGGTACTCCCAAGATGGATTGCAAACGGTGTGTTGTGTGCCTCCATCATGATCTTATACTTCAAATCAGAGTCGCTAGGAACACAAAGTCTGGATTTGACTCTAAGTATTCCTTCTTCATCGATTCTTGCTTCCGGAATAGCACCTTCTTTCACTTTCTTCTTCATACGCCTAAGCTTCAGGTCTGTAGTTTGAACAGCTTTAACTTTATCGATTAAAGTTGGTTCTACTCGTATATTTATCATCATCACGTGGGTCCCTGGAGTCTTTATCTCTATCTCCATCTATTTGCAAGTCATACAAAATGGGCCTTTGTATTGACAATATCACGTGCGTACCCGCATATGATCTTCTACTCAATGTGTCAGCTACCACATTTGATTTTCTAGGATGGTATTGATTAGTATGATCATAATCTTTCAATAGTTCAAGCCAACGTCGTTGCCGCATGTTGAGTTCCTTTTGAGTGAAGAAATATTTGAGACTTTTATAATCCGTAAAGATCTCCACCTTCTCCCCATACAGGTGCGAAAACGACAGCTGCCAACTCTAGATCATGAATAGGATAATTCCTCTCATATTCTTTGAGTTGTCGTGAGGCATAGGCTATGACTTTCCCTTGTTGCATGAGAACATATCCTAAACCTTTGCCTGAAGTATCGCTGTATATGACAAATCCCTCCGAACCAGATGGTATTGTCAGAACAGATGCTGAAATGAGTCTTCTCTTGAGTTCTTGAAAACTCTTCTCACATTCCTCGTTGTAACCAAATTTGTATCTTTTCGAGTCAGCTGAGTTAATGAAGTAGCAATTCGAGAAAACCCTTCTACGAATCTCCGATAATAACCAGCTAAGCCGAGAAAGCTACGTACTTCGGTCACTGACTTAGGTTTCTCCCAACTTTTAATTGATTAAATCTTTGCCGGGTCAACAGATATTCCATATTTTGATATCACGTGCTCAAGGAATGCTACTTTCTCAAGCCAGAACTCGCATTTCTTCAACTTGACATATAGCTTGTTTTCACGAATCTTTTGAAAAATCAGTCTCAAGTGTTACTCATGATCTTCATGGCTTTTGGAGTATATGAGGATGTAATCAATAAAGACAACAAAATGATCCAAATATTCTTTGAATACTCGGTTCATCATATCCATAAAGGCTGCAGGAGCATTAGTCAATCCAAAAGACATGACTAGGAATTCGTAATGTCCGTACCGAGTTCTAAAAGCAGTCTTTGGAATGTCATCAGTTTTAACTTTTAACTGATGATATCCGGAACGAAGATCGATCTTTAAAAAGAATTTAGCGCCTTGCAACTGGTCAAACAGGTCATCAATGCGAGGCAACGGGTACCTATTTTTGACGGTGACATGATTCAACTCCCGATAATCAATACAAAGTCGCATACTCCCATCTTTCTTCTTTACAAATAGAACAGGAGCACCCCAAGGAGAAGTACTAGGATGAATGAAACCAATGTCTAACAACTCCTGTAGTTGGGTTTTTAACTCCTGAAGTTCAATAGGAGCCATTCGATATGGGGCTTTGGAAATGGTTTTTGTATCGGGTTCAAAGTCGATACAAAATTCAATTTCACGCTCTGGGGGTAGGCCAGGAAGTTCTTCAGGGAATACGTCAGGAAATTTATTAACAATAGAAATATCATTCAGATTTGACGTATTTTTGTTTAAATCTGTGACATGGGCTAAGAAAGCTTGACATCTGTTTTTCTATAAACGAATAGCTTTATGGCTTGATATGACAGTGATTAACTTTAGTGGTTTGGTCACTTGAATTCGCATAATAGGTTGGTTAGGAATATGAAAACTAACAACCTTACGAGAACAATAAATTTTTACATGATGAGTAGTTAACCAGTCAATCCCTAAAATCACATCAAATGCAAGTATTTTTAAGGAAATAAGATCGACAGGTAATGTGAGGGTACCGATTTGAACCAAACAAGACTTATAAATAGTGGATGTAATGTAGGTTTCTCCCAACGGGGTTTCATCAGATAAGTCAAAGTCTAATTTTTCCGGAGTAAAATTTAAACGTTGAGCGCAAGTAGGAGAAATAAAAGAATGGGTAGAACCGGTATCAAATAAGGTATAAACTTCGCAAGAGTTTATAATTAGCTTACCCGTGATCACCTCGTTCGGATTCTTCGCTTTTTGGGAGGTTACGACAAATGCACTCCCTTGAACTACTGGGTTTTGTCTTCTGGGGACTGACCTTTGATGCCTCTATCCCAGTTGGACTTGACTTCTACAAGCACGACAAAAATTGGGCTAGGTGACCTTCTTCCATAATTGTAACATGCTTTGACCTGCATGCATACGCTTTGACCGATGTGTCCCTCCCCTCCGCATTTGTAACATACGACTGGCGGTTGTTCTCTTTCCTTAACAACAGATGCTGGTGCTGACGTCTTTCCATCGTTATTGAATCTCCTCTTCTTGATATTTCCACTTCTATTATCTAGGCCATGATTACCACCGAAGTGGTTACCATTTCTGGCATGTTGATTCCCTCCATGTTTGTTGTCACCGCTTCGATGACTGCTACCACTGGTATTATCTACTTGTCGGCTGCTCTCTCTTGGTTGGATTGACTCATTATCGCGCTCCAATAATTGAGCCCTATTTACAACATCTGAATAAAAATATAGTTTGTGAGAAATGAGGTATTGACGTATTTTGGGTCTCAAACCTCGCAGAAACATTCGCGTCATTCTCTCCTCATTATCAACCAAATGGGATGCAAACCAGGACAACTCAGCAAACTTAGCCTCGTACTGCGACACGGTCATGTTGTTTTGCTTTAGCTTGATGAACTCTACCTCCTTCATGTGACGAATACTTTCAGGAAAGTAAATGTCGTTGAACAATTCTTGGAACTTCTCCCAAGACATCTTCAGTGCAGCAGGCTGAGTACGCTTTACAGATTCCCACCCGTAATCTGCCTCTTCTCGCAACATGAAGGTGGAAAAGGGAACCTTTAGCTCCTCGGAGCATCCCAAGACATCAAATATCTTAGTGATCTGCTTTATCCACGCTCTCCTTTAAGTGGTTTTGGCTCTCCCAAAACTCGGTGGTCCCAAATTTTTAATTGCTTAGTGGTGACCGTCCAAGAGTTGTCAGTGTTTCCACCTGCATTTTGAACAGGTGCCGCTCTCGCCTGATGTTGCATGAATTGTATAAAACCTCTGAACATCCCATCGTTCATTATTTGATCGGTGTTGTTGTTTACCTGAGGATTATTGTCTTCTTGTTGCACATTCTCTTGGGTATTGATCGTTGGTGACTCAACGGTCTCATGTGCTTCATTTCTTATCTCAAAATTCTCGGATGTCATTTTCAAACACTGCCACAAAACAAGGGTTAATTGACATGCCACATATTATCCCTATACTCTGATCGACCAATTAAGTAACAAATAAACTTAGGTAGGTCATACTAGCGAAGGAATTACCCGTCTCTCCCCTTCTAGTTCTAGTCTCACATCTTAGCCAGGGATCATATCCCTAAGCTTTGATACCAACTGTGACGACCCCAAAATAGGTATACATCACCCATTCTAAGTCGCCAAATACATGGTACAAAATTCAAATACAACTTAATTAAAACAACTGTCATGTAATACGATAAAACATAAGCTAGGAGTTTTAATACGAATATTGTCTTTAAGACAATATCCACTCTCAAATTCAATCTTATTACAATTATTATCACACTATTTCATAGAATAGTGAGGACTACTAAAACAACCATCTGGACCGTCACTCCGTTCCCCGACTAGTCCCAGCTATATTCTCATTTCCTTAAGAGAACAATGAAAGCAAAAGGTGAGCTCAACTAGCCCAGTAAAGAATATTATGACTAAGATAATGCAGAATAAATTATCGTTAGCCTTTAACAGTGTTAAACTGATAGGATATAATAGACAACAAGTTTAACTGCAGCGGAACAAATAATCCATTAGAAGAGTCAAGTAGAGCATGATATCTACTATCTTCTATAAAAGAAAGCATTCCGCCAAATTTTTATTTTTTTCTTCTTCTTCTGCCTAACTTTTCCATTCAAAACCTAACTTTCATTCATTTTTCATATGGGTGGGGGCCACCCTTTGAAAACCAACTTTGCAGGCAATATCATCTACCAAATAATTGGCCTAACAATGCAATTCTTTCTCTGCAACCACCCAATTCCAAGATTGAGGGCCCACTTTTGAAAAACAAGCTTGCAGGCATTACTCCACCACCAACCATTCTTAGAAAAAGAAACAAAGCATTCCAAATTCATTTTGATTACTTTCGTCCTTTAACTATGTTGTTTATATATATATATATATATATATATATATATATATATATATTATAATAATATTATTATTTAAACAATTATAATTTATTATAATAATATATTTGAATGAATATTTTATCAGAGAAATAATTATAATTCCACAGAAAATATGCTCAACTTTTAACAATTATTTCATACTAAAAATTCCTTCATTTAAATCAAAATTGAATCAATATCCACCACATAATAATTAATATTATAAGCTCACAATATCATCAACCAGATCATTCCTAGGAAAGAGGGGGCTTTCCGATAAGGATTTATCCTTATTGGCGCACAATTAGATGACCAAACCCCTTTTCTCGACAGAATTTTCTAGACATTGTCAATAATGATAACTAATAATATGAATAATTGTGTCGCGTAAATTATTGATTTAATAATGTAAAATATTGTGCAGATGAAATTGTGACAATAACTGAATCAATAATATGAGATACTGTGCAACAATTACTGTGGCAATTATTGAATAAAACTGAGTGACTTCTCACGTAAGCATCAATAATCAAAGATACTATACAATACCGTGTGCTACTATACAACCACGCATATTACTGTACTTTTACCACCGGGTAGTTCAATAGTTTAACGGTAAAACTTTCGTCGTTATTTTTATAAAAAGATATTTCTGTCGTTTTCTAACTCAGACAATAATTCTAATGTTGGGTCCACCAATGATTGTGCCGTCGTATAAATATTCCCTGACAAAATGAATATTCCCCGACCAACCGAATATTTTATAACTACTTGCTTACTTTGCAAAATTTATAAATATTACCCACAACTATAACATTATAACAAATTCACACCTTAATATTCAAAAATATAATTCGAAAAAAAAAATTATTTATGAAAGTTGGGGTCTTACATACAGTAATACTCGTGGTTGCATAGTAGCACAAGGTATTGATTATTGATGCTTACGTAAGAAGTCACTCAGTTATACTCAATTATTACTACAGTAATTGCTGCATAGTATTTCACGTTATTGATTCAATTATTGTCACAGTATCATCTGCACAATATTTTATATTATTAAATCAATAATTGAGACGATAAAGTTATTCATATTATTATTTGCATTATTGACGATGTCTAGAAAGTTCTGTCCAGGAAAGGGGTTTGGTTACCTAATTGCGCGTCAATAAGGAGAAGTCCTTATCGGAAAGTCCCCTCTTTCCTGGGAATGATCTGGTTGTCAATATTATGAGTTATAATATTAATGATGAATAATTATTGAAAGATTAAAAAAAATGTGTTGATTGAAGATAAAATGGTTTATGATAAATATTTATTCAATCTTTGATATAAATAAGAAGTCTGTTATGAAACGTTTGTTGTAAATTTGGTTTATTCTATGGGGCACATATGTCATCATCTAAGAGTCACTTTCGCCAATAGTACTTGCCTTTATTTTTATGAAATAAAAGTATTCAATTTTTCTATTTTGGTAAATAGTTAAATTGATAAAAGTTTAAAGTTAAGGGTGATATGTGAAAATTTTTCAAAGTAAGCAAGTTGTCATAAAATAACCGGTAGTAAAAGTATAGTAATACGTGTGATTGCATAGTAGCACACGGTATTAATTATTGATGCTTACGTGAGAAATAATTCAGTTATATCAATTATTGCTACAGTAATTGATGCATCTTATCTCTCATATTATTGATTCAATTATTGTCACAGTATCATCTGCATAATATTTTATATATTATTAAATCAATAATTGAGACGACAAAGTTATTTATATTATTATTTGCAATATTGACAATGTCTAGAAGTTCAGTCAAGGAGAGGTTTGGTCACCTAATTGCGCGCCAATAGGGAGAAATCCTTATTGGTAAGCCCCCTCATTCCTGGGAACGACCTGGTTGTTAAATATTGTGAATTATAATATTAATGATGAATAAGTTCGTGTTGATTAAAGATGAAATTGATAGTTCCATTGTGTGGGAATTATTAGTGTTAGTGGAAATCGGCATTTATTTCGATAATAATTGATATCTGGAAGTTATCGGGTAATTAATCGGATAAATGAGCAATTAATTGCTATTAATTCACATGATTATAACTATCTGTTCACATGTGTGTACTATTGATTCACATTATTATACACATGAATTGTGAATTTAACTAACATCTTTGGTGGTTCAGGTGAAGACAAGTGATGAAAGTTCTATTTGTCTTGGGTATAATAAAGAACTGTTGATGAGTATTACAGGGATAAAATTGATGATAAACTTTTAAATCATAGAAGATAGTAGATATCATTCTCTACTTGACTCTTCTAATGGATCGCTTATTCCGCTGCAGTTGTTGATCTAAAACTTATTGTCTATTATATATTTATATTCTATTAGTTGTTATACTGTTGAAGGTTAAGGATAATTTATTCTTTATTATCTTAGTCATAATATTTCTTACTGGGCTAGTTGAGCTCACCCTTTCTTTCACTGTTCTCTTCAGGAAATAAGAATATATATAGCTGGGACGAGTCAGGAAATGGAGTGATGGTCCGAGATGGTGGCTATAGTAGTCCTCACTATTTTTATAAAATAGTGTGATAATAATTGTAATGAGGACTCCATTGAGTGTGGATATTGTCTAAAAGGCAATATTCGTGTTTAAACTCTCAGCTATGTTTTGTCGTATTTTGCACGACAGTTGTATAATTAAGTTTGTAGTCGAGTTCTATACCATGTATCTGGCGACTCAAGATGGGTGAAGTATACTTGTTTTGGGGGCGTCACATCAAATCACTTGTCGTTTCACATTACAAGCGTCGAACCACTTGTCATTTCACATTACAGGTGTCAAACCACTTGTCGTTTCATATTACAGGCGTCGAACCACTTGTCGTTTCACATTACAGGCATCGAACCACTTGTCATTTCATATTACAAGCGTCGAACCACTTGTTGTTTCACATTACAGGCGTCAAACCACTTTTCTTTTCACATCACCAGTCGTCAAGCCACTTACCTCTTACCATTGCAAGGGCTAAGCTAGAAATCTTCTATAAATAGAAGCCTATTTCATCTTTCATTCCCACCAATTCACTACGACTCACAAGAGAATTCTATAGAGAGAGAAACAGAGAGAAAGAAGAAGAGTATTCTGTTACTACACTATTGCAGTATTCAATCTCCTACTAAGGTAAGGGGTATTATTTCTTTCGTATTCGTAAGGGGTATTATTTCTTTCGTATTCGTAAGGGGTATTATTTCTATCGTATTCGTAAGGGATACTATTTTTGTTCAATATTCGTATGAAATAATATTTTCTTTCATACTCTGTAGTATGTAAGTAATATTATTTCGTTTCAGATTCTGAATTCTACACTCATGTTGTTAAGTATTGCTTCTATACTCCTTGAAATTGGTAGAATATCCTTAAAATTTACGCTTTATCTAGTATCGTTTCACAAGGATATTTTTCTGAACATTCTTGTTAAAGTTTAATCTTTTCATGCCAGAGTACTATTCATGGGGTACTATTCACTCGGGTACTATTCACCCGGGGTACTATTCATGACAAAAATTGATTTCTTTTATGTCCAAATTATTTTTGATACAATATTATTCTTGAATTTTACTCCACAAAGCAGTATCATGTTGACAATTTGGACTTTATCGAATTCTGGATAAATTAAATTATAAATCTTTAAAATCTATCCTTTGCTTTCATTTAATTGAATTCTTATATCATTGTCATCATTATCATGGTTATATTGTTATGAAAGTCATCTTTCGCCCGTAGTGCATAAATGGACTGTTGATCAGTATGATTATGACCATGGATTATTCGGTATAATCATGACCGTAATGTTACAAATGATATGGTAAAAGTCCTCATTGGCCCGTTGTGTATTGATAGACAGTGGTTGGCATGATCATGACCATTAGTGATTACACGAATATCTTTGGCCCATAGTGTATGGATAATTCAGTGATGTGGATTATTTATTAAGATGAGTCTTAGCGATAAAATTGATGATAAAGTTTTAAAATCATAGAAGATAGTAGATATCATGCTCTACTTGACTCTTCTAATGGATTGTTTGTTCCGCTGCAGTTGTTGATCTAAAACTTGTTGTCTATTGTATTCTATCCGTTGTTATACTGTTGAAGGCTAAGGATAATTTATTCTGCATTATCTTAGTCATAATATTTCTTAATGGGCTAGTTGAGCTCACCCTTTTCTTTCATTATTCTCTTCAGGAAATGAGAATATAGTTGGGACTAGTCGGGGAATGGATTGATGGTCTAGATGGTGGCTATAGTAGTCCTCACTATTCTGTGAAATAGTGTGATAATAATTGTAATAAGATTAAATTTGAGTTTGGATATTGTCTAGGAGATAATATTTGTATTAAAACTCATAACTTATGTTTTGCCGTATTCTGCACGACTGTTGTATAATTAAAGTTGTAGTTGTATTATGTACCATGTATTTGGCGATTCAGAATAGGTGATGTATACCTATTTTGGAGGCGTCACAATAATAATAATAATAATATTTTTAATAGAGCAACATGTAGCGGTGCAAACACAATAATCCTTGCAATCCAACCAAGCAAATTTTAATGAACACAAATTTTAATGAACCAGAGCTGCAAGAATTTACCGAGCCGCTTCTAGGTGTTGCGGTTGAACAAAGCACATACAATTTAAAATTTAAACCAAGCCGCTATTAGGTGTAGTGGTTATGTTTTTTTAAATATAAAATATCACAAAGTGGCAGCCGTTACATAGTGTAGCAACTTGGTTGCTACGAATAGTGTTCGGATTGGATCCCTATATATATATATATATATATATATATATATATATATATGGGTAACGACATTTTTGTCGGGTTAAATGCTTTCTAGGTCACTATACTATAGGTCGACTTACAAATGGGTCACTGAACTTTTTTTTCTTACAGTCAACTCACTAAACTTTATTTTTCTAACAAAAAGTTAAAAATACCGTTAAACTCGTTTGACTGTTAATAGAAAGTACACATCAGTGGCTGAGTTGTCCGTTATAAGCTGATGTGGCGCCGTTTGTGTGACGTGGCAGTGCTTATGTGAATTTCTAGGAAAATTTTTATGAATAAAATGTTTTAAAGTATAATATAAATTATAAAATTAAAAATATTTTTAAATTAAAAATCTTTTCAAATTCGGACATTAAATTTATAATTGAGTCAATTTGGTGATAATTTTAATTTTATCAAATAATTTTTATTTTTATTTTATCAAATAATATTTATTGTAATTTTAATTTTATCAAATAATTTTTATTTTAAAATTATACAAAATTTAATTTAATCAAATTTAAGAAATAATTATTTTATTAAAAATGCAATTTTTTTTTTTTAATAAAATAAAATAAAAATGCGCTTTTAAAAAAATGAAATAAAAAATGCGCTTTTTTAAAAAAACTAAAATAAAAAATGTAGTTGTTTTTTTTATAAAAATAAAATAAAAAATACAGTTTTTTTTTATAAAAATAAAATAAAAAATGCAGTTTTTTGGTTAACTATGTTCCTCCTGTTAAAAAAAGTGGGAAATACAAACAGATAATTTATTTCTAAACAACTGAAACGTGGACAAAAGTGTGCAACATGGAAAAGAAAAAAAACACTTCAAATTTCTATTCAAACTTCAAACTTCAAAAACTTCAGATCTCACCCATCTTTTTCCTCTATTCTCTCTCCTCATCCTTCCTTACTAAATTTCCATTCCTAGATACACGAAAGAGAGTTACAAAAGATGTGCATGATTTCTTCAGATCTAGATCTGTGTTCTACATCTGTGTTCTACAGATCTGTAGATCTGTGTTCTACAGATCTAGTTAAGACATAATGTGATGAGGACATGACATGCATGGATTCAAACAAGACTGAAGGGACGTGGGGATCAAGCAAGGCTAGAACAAAGAGGTTCAAACAAAGTCTCAATGGATTGATCCAAGATGTTTGGGCTGAAGCTAACGTAAGAAAATCCAAAGAGGAGGCAAAAGAACATGAGACATTAATTTGGGTCAATTTAATACAAGCCCAATTTTAATCTTCTTAACAAAGTCAACATATTTACTTACAAAGGAGTATTATGAAAATCCCACGCAGTGAAGGATTTTATTTGGATTCTTAATTTTAAATTCTATTGTAATTAGGATTTCTTTTAATTAGAATTCTTTTCCAAATTGACAACTATATTGTAATTAGGAATTCTTTTTAATTAGAATTCCTTTTCAAATCGACTTCTATTTTCTTATAGAATTAGGGTTATAGTTTATAAATTTCTATTAGGATTTGGATTGTTTTGAGTAGTATAAATAGAGGTGCAAGTTGATGTAATATGTTACATTATTATTATTCATTATTCAATATATTTGTGAGGTTATTCTCTACTTTTGGTTCTTTGAAGAATTCCTAAGTATTTTTCTTAGTTATTTCTTTGAGATTCAATTTGACTTATCATACAACAATTCATAGTTGTGTGTGGCGTCTTCTACCGCATCAATCGTCGATTGTACCGAGATTACCGCTTCAATATAAGCGAGGGGTCAAAGTGTCGTTGGTGTCCATTCAACGCAGAATTTCGAACGCGAGCAATTGTACCAAGATTACCGTCTACATATAGGCGAGGGGTTAAGGTGTTGCAAGCAATTCACCCAACAACTGTGCTAGAAACGATCGGGGCGACGACCACCTCACGCAAGCGTGTCGTGGAGTCTATCATTTGGTATCAAAGCTAAGCCTTTCTAGCAAGTTACTTATCTTTAATTTTTTTTTCGAAATATATATTGCAAAAAAAAAAAAAAAAAATTCATATTCTATCAGTCTTAACCCAATTTTTAGCACACCATCAAATCATCAAATTCTAACCAAGAGTTCATACTGCTCCATCATCATCAATTCTCAAACGGCTACAATTTACGAGTCCGAAGCCTACAAGAGGAGTACAAGACAATCGATCGGTGATTTTTGTGGTATTCTGATAACTACACCATCTATATTTTTGTTTCGTGACAAGTAATTTCGAATTGATTAGTAAAACCAAGAATTTTGCTAGGGAATTCAATAAGAACCTATTAGAGAGAATATTTGAGGTAAAAGGCTTAGTGGTGAGATTAATCGAGGGTAAAAGCCAATTATTGAGAGTATACACGAGTGGACCATTGATTCGAGCGAAACACGTAAGGGAGTGGTGAGGAAACTGTTTTCTACTAACCCTTATTTTGCAGGAAATATGTCTAGCTCAAAGGATAAAGAACTCATGAGAACAACCTTCGACAAATTTGAATTGAAATTCCGGATGGAAGCAATGCATAAAGAATGGGATCTAGATTGAGAAAGACTATAGAGCAAATGCAAGAACAATTAGAAGAGATGAGGGTGTCTATGGCTGAGCTATCCCAAAACACTCTTGGGATGCAAAACAAGACGAGGACACAACAAACTGACGCAAGAAAAAGGAAGACCCCTTACGGTGAGGACAAGAAGTCAAATGGAAGATCGTGAATCTAATTTTCACATCAAAGACACGGAGGTGCTAGGGAAAGAAGAGGTCGGACAGAGAAGATGGCAATTTGATAGCATAAAATGAAGATTCCACTTTTCCAAGGCACGGGTGATCCCGAGGCTTATTTAGATTGGGTAACCAAGATGGAGCGAATCTTTGATCGTCACAACTATTCTGGACCTCAAGAAAGTCAAACCGCCATTACGAATTTTCTCGGATATGCATTGATATGGTGGGATCAATTGATGACTAATCGGAGAAGGTGTGACGAGCTACCGATTACAACTTGGGCGAGATGAAAGCGATAATGAAAAAGAGGTTTGTACCAACATACTATCAACGGGAGATCATTCGTAATTTACAAACTCTTAAACAGGGAAGTCGGAGTGTGGATGAATATTACGGGAGATGGAGATGTCAAGGATCGGGCTAACTTGATTGAGGACAATGAAACATCGATGGCTAGGTTCTCAGGATTGAACCGGGAGATTGCGTACTTGGGTTGAACGACAACATTATTTAGAGTTGGAGGAACTGGTCCATATGGCTACTAAGATAGAGAAACAACTCAAGAGGCGAGTAGGACAACGAGGACAATCTAATGCTAGTTCATCATGGAGACCCAATTTGGCAAAGCGAGAGGAAAAGACAGCTGCGTTCAAGCCAAAGGTGGAACCCAAGCAAGGATCAACTAGCCGAGAAACTCAAGGTAAAACTGAACAACCTTCTTTTGGTCGTAATCGAGATATTGTATGTTTTAAGTGTCAAGGCAGGGGACATATTTCTAGCCAATGTCCAAATCGAGGAAAATGTTGTTACTTGACAATGGAGATGTGGAGACCGAGGGGAAGATAATGACACCGATTCTATGCCACCATTAGAGGAGATAGGTGAGGATGCAATACATGGTGAAATTCTGGTTACAAGAAGAGCACTTAGTACACAGGTTAAGGAGGAGAGCAGTGAACAGCGGGAAAATCTATTTCATACTCGATGTCTTGTGAATGGGAAAATTTGTTGCGTAGTTATAGATGGAGGCAGCTGTACAAATGTGGCAAGCACTACGATGGTGGAGAAGTTGGGGTTACCTACTACCAAACATCCGCAAAAACAGTATCGTTAGCGATGGCTCAATGATAATGCGTACATTAAAGTAACCAAACAGTGTTAGTTCCATTTGCTATTGGCTCAGATATTGATGAGGTATTGTGTGATGTGGTGCCCATGCAGCGTGACATATATTGTTGGGTAGACCATGGCGGTTTGATAGAGGGTTCAACACGACGCGGGTTTACTAACGATATTCATTCGTTCACGACAAGAAGAAGATCTCTTTGCGTCCTTTGTCACCACAACAAGTACATGAAGATCAAATTCATTTGCGTAAAAAATTATGTACAAAGAAAAGAGAGTGAAGAAAAAAAAATCAAGAAGAAAAAAAAGAAAGAAAAAAAAGAAGAGAAAAAACAAATATAATCGGCAAAAAAGAGTGATGTGAGAAGAGCTTTGATTTCTAAACATGACCTATGATTTTACTTCTCAGATAAAGAGACGCTTTTGACTACTAACGCTAATGATTCTTTGCAAGTGTTGTTTCATCTCTCTTACAGAATTCAAAGATGTATTTCCCGAGGAGCTTCCTCATGGACTACCACCTATTCGGGAATTGAGCATCAAATTGATTTTGTTCCCGGTGCGACGATTCCAAACCGTCCAAATTTTATCTGAGTAATCCCGAGGAAACGAAGGAGTTACAAAGGCAAGTTGACGAGCTGATGGAGAAAGGATTCGTGAGAGAAAGTATGAGCCCATGTGCGGTTCCGGTGATCCTAGTGCCGAAAAAGGATGGAAAATGGAGGATGTGCATCGATTGTCGAAGCCAGAATAACATTACTAAGTAAAATATCGACATCCCATTCCTCGCTTAGATGACATGTTAGATGAATTATATGGTCTTGCATATTTTCAAAAATTGATTTAAAAAGTGGTTATCATCAAATTAGAATGCAAGAGGGTGATGAATGGAAAACAACGTTTAAAACTAAATACTTGTCTTTATGAATGGTTAGTATTACCTTTTGGTTTAACTAATGCACCGAGCACTTTCATGAGATTAATGAACCATGTTTTCAAGTCCATTCATTGGAAAATTTGTCGTAGTTTATTTTGATGATATCTTGATTTATAGCAAAAACTTCAAGATCATGCATTGCATTTAAAATCTGCTTTAGATGTACTTAGAAAGAAAAGTTATTTGCTAACACGGAGAAATGCACGCTTTTGTTCTTGGATAGAATTGTTTTTCTTGGCTTGTTGTGAGTTCACAGGGAGTCCAAGTTGATGAGGAGAAAATACGTGCGATCCGGGATTGGCCGAGTCCAACCAATGTGAGTCAAGTACGAAGCTTTCATGGACTCGCAAGTTTCTACCGACGCTTTGTTCTAATTTTAGTGAAATTACAAACACCATCAATCGAGGTCATCAAGAAAAAAGTGTGGGCTTCAGTGGGGTGATGAACAGGAAAAAGCATTTAATTTGATTAAGGATAAATTGACAAATGCTCTTTTACTTATTTTGCCTAACTTTGCTAAAACTTTTGAGATTGAGTGTGATGCTTCGTGTTTAGGGATTGGAGCCGTGTTGATGCAAGAAGGAAAACCAAAGCATGATTTTAGCGAAAAGTTGAGTGGGGCGACTTTGAACTATCCTACATATGACAAAGAGATGTACGCTTTGGTTAGAGCCTTGGAGACATGGCAACATTACTTGTGGCCTAAGGAGTTTGTGATCCACACTGATCATGAATCATTGAAATATTTGAAGGGTCAACACAAGTTGAACAAAAGACACGCACGATGGATGGAATTTATCGAGACATTTCCATATGTTATTCGATATAAGCAAGGTAAGGAGAACGTCGTTGCAGATGCTTTGTCTCGCAAGTATGTTTTGTTAAATACTCTTGATACGAAATTGCTTGGGTTTGAACGAATTAAAGAGTTATATGATAATGACCTTGATTTCTGAAAGAGTTTAAAACTTGTGAAAAGAATGTTGTGGGTAAATACTTTAGAGTTGATGGATTCTTGTTTCGAGAAAATAAACTATGTATTCCTGCATGTTCTTTGCGTGAGTTGTTGGTTAGGGAATCACATGGGGGCGGTTTAATGGGACATTTTGGTGTTGATAAAACTTTTGGCCGCTTTTAAAAGAACATTTTATCGGCCTCATATGAAAAGGGATGTAGAAAGAATATGTGATAGATGTATTACTTGTCGCCAAGCTAAATCTCGTGTTCAACCCCACGGATTGTATACGCCATTGCCTATTCCTAATGAACCTTGGATTGATCTTTCTATGGACTTTGTGTTGGGTTTACATAGGTCTAAGCATGGTTATGATTCGATATTTGTGGTCGTGGATAGATTTTCAAAATGGCACATTTTATTCCATGTCATAAAACCGATGATGATCTCATGTCATTGATTTGTTCTTTAGGAGATTGTGCGTTTGCATGGTATGCCTAAAACTATTGTTTCGATAGAGATACAAAGTTCTTAAGTTATTTTTGGAAGACCTTGTGGGGTAAATTGGGTACTAAATTGTTATTTTCTACTACTTGTCATCCACAAACCGACCAATAAACCAAGTAGTAAATAGGACTTTGCTCGGCATTATTACTGCTATCATTAAAAAGAATATCAAGCAATGGGAAGAATGTTTACCACATGTTGAGTTTGCATATAACCGCTCTGCTCATTCTGCTACTAATTTTTCTCCATTTGAAATTGTATATGGTTTTAATCCTTTGACACCGCTGATTTATCACATTACTGCTTGCTCTCAATATACTAACATGGATGGAACAAAAAAGGCCGATCTTGTTAAGCGATTCATGAAAGAGCCAAAGCTAAACATTGAATCTGGAGAACGGAACAATACATTAAGCACGCGAACAAGGGACGACATCAAGTGATCTTTGAGCCTTGAGATCGGGTGTGGTTACATATGCGAAAAGAAAGATTCCCCGTTCAAAGACGTTCGAAATTGCTTCCGAGGGGAGATGGTCCATTTCAAGTTCTCGAGCGTATCAATGACAATGCCTATAAATTGGATTTGCCAGGTGAGTATAATGTTAGTGCTACATTTAACGCATCGATCTAAGTCCGTTTGATGTAGGTGACGATTTGAGGACAAATCCTTTTCAAGAGGAGAGGAATGATGAGGACATGACATGCGTGGATTCAAACAAGACCGAAGGGACGTGGGGATCAAGCAAGGCTAGAAACAAAGAGGTTCAAACAAAGTCTCAATGGATTGATCCAAGATGTTTGAATGGGTTAACGTAAGAAAATCCAAAGAGGAGGCAAAAGAACATGAGACATTAATTTGGGTCAATTTAATACAAGCCTAATTTTAATCTTCTTAACAAAGTCAACATATTTACTTACAAAGGAGTATTATGAAAATCCCACGCAGTGAAGGATTTTATTTGGATTCTTAATTTTAAATTCTATTGTAATTAGGATTTCTTTTTAATTAGAATTCCTTTTCCAAATTGACTTCTATATTGTAATTAGGAATTCTTTTAATTAGAATTCCTTTTCCAAATTGACTTCTATTTTCTTATAGAATTAGGGTTATAGTTTATAAATTTCTATTAGGATTTGGATTGTTTTGAGTAGTATAAATAGAGGTGCAAGTTGATGTAATATGATACATTATTATTATTCATTATTCAATATATTTGTGAGGTTATTCTCTACTTTTTGGTTCTTCAAGAAGAATTCCTAAGTATTTTCTTAGTTATTTTTTGAGATTCAATTTGACTTATCATACAACAATTCATAGTTGTGTGTGGCGTTTCTTCCACATCAATCGTCGATTGTACCGAGATTACCGCTCAATATAAACGAGGGGTCAAAGTGTCGTTGGTGTCCATTCAACGCAGAATTCAACGCGAAAGAATTGTATCAAGATTACCGCCTCACATATAGGCGAGGGGTTAAGGTGTTGCAAGCAATTCACCCAACAACTGTGCTAGAAACGATCGGGGCGACGACCACCTCACGCAAGCGTGCCGTGGAGTCTATCATAATGCTTTTATCGAATTGTGTCCAGAAAGATACATCAACCAAGAGCTGTTGGTTTATGTTTGGCTCGGATATAATGCTTCTGTCGAATTGGGTCCAGAAAGATACAATCAGCTGGTTTATGTTTGGCTCTTGGGTGGTGATGTTCGGATCCGGTTTTAAGTGAAGTTGTCACACTTTTTTTTGTATTTGTTATAGAAAAATGTTGAATTTAATTGGAATAAATGTAACATTTATTGTAACCAATTCAACAAAAAAGTATGATTCGTGATTTTCTCGTGTATTTTTATCTTGTTCGTAGTTATTTATTGACTGTTGTATTTGTATCTTGTTTGCTTAACTATATATTTATTAAAACCAAAACAAACATGGAATTTAAGTACAAGTTATTTTGGAACTTTATCATGTTTTTGACAATTGATAGGAAAGGCAATTTCTTTTACAAACCACCACGATAATTGATAGGCTATTTGGGAAGTTTGGTGTCCATTTAATAATTTGCTTCTACTTTCAATCTTTATGTTGAAGTTATTTTGGAAGTTTTGTGTACATTTGTGGGTTTTGGTGGAAATTATGCCGCCTTTTTTTGGGTTCTAACCCTAGTATTTTCTAATTGTGGAGATGAAGCACATGGTGGCTCATTCTCCTTTGTGGTTTTTGTTATATTTTTTTCTCTGAAATCATTGCAATTGGAGCCGCCCCTTAGTCTACTTTGATTTTCAACCCAAATTATAACCGTCTAGGTGGGGAAGATCCGATGGGCTGACAAAATATAATTATGGGTTGGTTTTGGTTTTCAAAATATGGTTATGGTTCCATTTAAGAATTAAAACCATATTAACTATTTTTAATACGGATAATGTGGGTTGAAACCATATGGTTATAGTTAAAAATTATATTAATAATATTAACCATTTTAATATTGTTATGGGTTATGGGTTCCATGAAGGTCTGATTTGACACTAATATTATATGATTATGTATATACCCCCACCCCCACCCCCACCCCCCACCCCATCCCAACCCAACCCAAACCAACCCAACCCAACCAAAAATAATAATATTACGTGATTATGTATACACCCCTTATCCCCCACCCCACTCCCACTCACTTCTCACCACTCTCTCCCAAAAAAAATTAATATTAAGTGATTATGTATACACCACCCATCCTCTATCCTCACCCACCTCACCCCACCCCACCCTACCTACCTACCCACCCACCCAACACTCCCTCCCAAAAAAATAATATTAAGCGATTATGATATTTCATCCACTCCCACCTACCCCCACCCAAATCATCTCCACCCCACCCAACACTCCCTCCCAAAAAAATAATATAGGTGGTGTACACATTATTTTTATGGTGGGGGTGGGGGGGGTGGGGTGGGGTGGGGTGGGAAGATGGGGTAGGTGGAGTGGGATGTGTAGGTGGGGTAGGTGGGGTGGATGCGTAGGTGGGGTGGGGTGGGGTTGGTGGGTAGGGGGTGGGTGGGGTAGGTAGGTAGGGGTGGGGTAGGTGGATAGGGGGTGGGGTGGGGTAGTTGGGGGGGTGGGGTGGGGTGAGTGGGTGGGTGCCTGCGTGGTTGAACTTCTTGAATATGTAAATATGGGTGGAAAGAACTTTTGATTTAGATTTGGAATAAAATATGGGTCAAAAAATGATTAACCGGGTTGGAACTATATTTCTTTTTAAAAATATGGTTCCAAACTTTACCCAACCTAAATAAATAAAAATAATTAACCGACCCATTTGGTTCCAGTTAATATGGTTTGACCTAACAATTAACCAACTATATTGTCAGGTCTAGTTCTACTACAGATCTTATTGTGTTGTGAATCGGCGGCGGGATGGTGGTGTGGGACGATGGTGATGGTATTGAGATCCGATCCATGTGATGAAGGCTTGGAAGCTTTTAAAATTAGGCATTCTTTTATCGAGTTCGGGTATTGGATAAAATTAGGCATTCTTTTTTTGCGAGTTCGAGGTTAGAAAAATTGGGCTCCATTGTTTCGCATTTTAATGACTAACTCATTATATCAAAGCGACATCTCTTGGGCTTTTTCTATGATGCTGGGATATATTTTTTTAATTTATTTGTATATTACATACGCCTTGTGTTGTTCATTAAAACTATACGTCTATGTATAATGTAATTGCGCCTTTCTTCTATCAATTGATTTCATTCTTTACCTTCTGATTTCCCGTTTTGATCTTTTTGTCGCTATCGTAACTATTGAGCTTCAAATAAATTTCATTTTTCATTCTTTACCTTCTGCATTTTTTATTTTATTTTTATTATAAAAACTGCATTTTTTATTTTATTTTTATTAAAAAAATAAAAAAACTACATTTTTTTAATAAAAATAATTATTTCTTAAATTTTATTAAATTAAATTATAAAATTAAATTTTGTATAATTTTAAAATAAAAATTATTTGATAAAATTAAAATTAAAATTAAAATAAAAATTATTTGATAAAATTAAAATAAAAATTATTTGATAAAATTAAAAATTATTTGATAAAAATTATCCTAGTTAGAAAAGAAAAAAAATTAGAAATTCACATAATCATTTGCTTATCATCACACAATCTATACCACATCACTTTAGAATCTAACAACTCAAATGGCGACGCGTGTACTTTCCATTAACAGTCAAACGAGTTTAACGATATTATTAACTTTTTGTTAGAAAAATAAAGTTTAGTGAGTTGACTGTAAGAAAAAAAAGTTCAGTGACCCATTTGTAAGTCGACCTATAGTATAATGACCTAAAAAGCATTTAACCCCATTTTTGTCTTAACATTTTTTAATAAATGTTTGTTTACATTGGAGAAGAAATAAATATTACGTTGAAAGAATAAAGATGCAAAATAGAAGAGGAGCAAAATGGACATGACATTTGTTTAAATCAACTTATTAAGAATGACTTATAAGTTATTTTTAATTAAGTTAGAAATTGTTGTTTATAAGTCAAAAATTAAGTTGTTACCAAATATTTAAACAATACAAAATTACTTATAAGTTGGTCATAAGTCATTTTCGAACACCCTCGAAGACCGGATAGTTTTCCCTATATATAAGTTGTTCTGTTTTCAAATGTCCTTTGTTTTGCTTTAAGTTGAGCTAAAGATTTTTAATGAATGTAGCTTCTTCTTTTCTTTTTTTTATAGTAGTTAATATTATTTGATAGGAAATTTTTTTAAGAAAAAAAAAATGGTCACAATGCCGGCAGGAATACAAGCTTTCCGTTTTGCTTCTTTGAAGTATCCCACGTCACATGAACTCATTAATGGTTAGTTTTGTATACCATAAAAAATTGATGTGCTCTTATCGATGGTTAATATGAGATATAATTTTTTTTATTTACCCTTTGTTAATGTAAATTGAAGTTCTTTTTTCCCAGATAACTTTAACCCAACCAGCAGGAGACTGACATGATGTATATGTGAGTTTGGATTGCAGCATTTGAGGAACAATAAGAGATTGTGGTAATGAAAAATATTTTTGACGAGAAATTGTTACTTATTTAGATTTATAAAAATATATTCTTTAGTAATAAGTTACATAATTTTGAAGTAACACGAAGTACAATATACAAAATTCGCAAGCTTGACCGTTGTCTTGTATGAATTCTCAGACTTGTATATATAACTAAACTAAAATGACATTTTAAAAATAAAAATAAAAATAAAAAAGTGATGATGAAAACTTTATTATACCAAATGAGACATATAATATCACCAAACAAATTATATTAGCATTTTGTACTACATGCATAAAGTAAAATATTTATAAAATTCGGAGGATTTAAGAAGAAAGCTATAAAAGTTTTAAATTAAAAACAATATAACTATTTTTTTGGCAAATCTTAATAAGTTTAAAGGGAAAAAACAAAAATTAAAAAAACTTAAAGAAAATAAATGGAGATATGATCCATTTTTAACAAAACCCATAAACCCCAAATCAACAAACTTTTAGAATTCCCAAATCAACGAACCTAGAACTCGCGCCGCCGCCTCCTGCTCCATTAAACACAAGCTGCTGTCCCAAACCCTAAATCAGCCGCCTTCTCTTTCCTTGGTCCATCACCGCCGTCGTCCTCATAAACACTAAAGCTGCCGGCTACATCTTGATTTTAACTCGTCGCCGTCCTCCAGCCGCCTTTCATCTTCCTTCTCAGGCGGGAGTTTTTTGCCCAAATCTATCCTATCGAATTGCAGTCCAAAGAAAGCTTTACCTATAAGAGACCGGTAAAGATTTTTAATCCCTATTATGTATCTTAATCCCTATTTATTATGTGTCTTGTATTAATGTGTATAATATAAAAATTTATATATAATTTTCAAGGTTTTCCGGGTTGTATCCTAAATGGTAAATTTTTTTTTTTGTGTTTCTGAATCCTATATCTTTTTCGACTTCCATTTCCTTGACTGACATTTTGTATAGTTGTAGCTCAAGGTATTTGTGAACTTTTTTTTTGTTTTGTTTCAATTATTCAAGCTGCAGAAATGTTGAAGAAAGAGCAAGGAGAGAAAGACGGATCATCAAGTTATATGGATCTGAAAAGCCAAAAAATGGAGATAAGATCAATAATGAAAGACATTGAGTTTTTGGGTAATTATTTCTCTCTTTCCGCTCTGTTTAATTGTTTTCTTTTGATGATCAATTTGTAAATGCATTTCACATAGGTTAGATAATTTATGTGACCAGAGTCCTCATTTTAGAATTGTGTATTTTGGTATTTGGGTTTTTGTTAATCTGATGGAGAAACTTTTGGGAGTTAATTAGGAGCCTCTGATCTCTCTCTCTCCATGTTTTTATTCTCTCTTTGACCTTTGGTATATCTTTCCTCAGTTGATCAGCATGGTTGTAGTTACATAATGTTGCGTGTGGGTGTATTACTTGGTATTAGATATGGTTATTGTTGGACATGTTTGTAATTGGTTGAATTTGTAAACTTGTTTGAGCAAGCAAAGTCATAAGGGGGTAGATTTTGATTTTCCAAAGTTGAGAAAAGAACTTAATAGTATCCAGATACTAATTAAATAATAAAATAAGAAAAGAGTATATGTCGTTAGTATTATCTAGAAGTAGCAATTTCCATAATATAGGACTACTAATAATGGTGTAGTTTTAGAAGGCTTATATAGCACTTTCTCTATCTTAAGCATATCTAGCATTATAGTAGCATATATAGTGTAGTGTAATGCATTGAGGATGGTTATGATGAATGAAAACAAGAAATGAGCTCGCATTTTGTGGTTTCTCCCTCTTCTTCTCCTCTTCAACTATACCAACTTGCTTAGAAAGAGTAATATTCGTATGCACTTATCTAGAATTATAGTAGCATATATAGTGGAGTAGTGTAATGTATCGAGGATGGTTATGATGAATGAAAACAAGAAATGAGCTCGCATTTTGTGGCTCCCACTTCTCTTCTTCTCCTCTTCAACTTGCTTAGAAAGAGTAATATTCATATGCAGGGACATACAATTAAAGAACTGAACACTAAAACATCACAGTTGTAATACCTAGACGGAGGGATGTTTCTAGCTTGAGAAGAAGCTATATAGCGGCTCGACCTTCTAGTAACATGAGTGCTTGCTGACTACTTCTCAATTGTCCTGCTTCTATTGCTCCACAAAAAGTAAGCTCAGTCCTAATATGGGCTTTGAGTTCTAACAAAAATTATCCTTTTCATATTATCCTCTATTTGGGTGGGCTACTTGAATGTCATCATGCATTGTCAAGAGTTTACCCGAGGCTACACCACCCTTATTTTCAAGATTTAAATCTTCGATGATACGTAGATATCAAAACTTCTTCAACCCAAGGAATACTTGTACCATGTAGCTAAATTGTTGAACAATGACATATACTCTATTATAGATTTACTCCTTTGCACCAACTTAGTGAATTGTAGATATGATCTCTGCTTGTAATATGAAAGCACAAAACGTTGTGTTATTGCAAATTTCATATCTTAACATCTTTTTACAACTGTTTATAGATTTTGTTGATGTTGATTTCACCAAATTCGAGTTGTCTCTATTAATTTTACCATAATTGTTAAGGCGACGCCTAGGCGTCCAGGCGATGAAAAACTGATACAACGATGGGCGCCTTGAGGTGGAGCTGCTAAGGCGGGCGCCTTGAGACGCCTTGGAATGCTTTGGCGACGCCTTGGACGCCTTAGCAGCTCTGGCCCAATCAAAGTATTTTACAGTTCTGATCCATTAACCCATGACCCATTGATTAAAAACCATGACCCATCGATTAAAAACCAGGGAGAAATGAAATAAAACCCTAAAAAACTTATCAGTAATCGGATTCAACACATCTTTATCAGACTACATATTTGTGATGGTTGCAACTTTATTTTCTATGTGGTGTTTGTTGAATTATTCATTTATTTTACTAATTTTTAATATCAAGTGTTTTGTTTTTGGATTGTTATTGCTAAGTATTTACATAATTATGCCTTTAATGTTATTCCACAGTGTTATGTTTTGAGTTTTAATGCGTATGAAATTTTATTGCCAATATACTTGTTTAAGTAAAATCAATAATATATAAATTGCACATTGTAAACGACTTGTCGTCATACGGACGCTATGGCGTCCAGGCAGTCGGCTACCGCCATGACTCGTCGTGACAACTATAAATTTTACTTGAACAAAGAAAAGCTTTTTCTCATTAGTTAACTTGTACCCGCAAAAGAAATTCTCCAAACTGTGAATCCAATACAAAAATATCATAGGGTTATGCTCACCACTAAAAGTCTCCCATCTAACTCGCTTCTATATCAACTGCATCCAATCTACGGTCAGGACATTATTGTGAAAGGTGTGACTAGTTGCTTGCCTAGGCAAGAGGCGCATCTAGGCGCTAGATATGAGCCTCGATTGCTTACGACGCGACTGGTTCAGAGTTGCAAGACGAAAGAGGCTATCGCCTCTTTTTTGAAGGCCTAAAAATCTCATATGTTCTTTTGTTTCCCAAGACTCCATTTGAGCTTTTCATTTTTAACTAGAATGATGAGGTCGACATTTGACATGAGAGGCCTAAAAATCTCATATGTTCTTTTGTTTCCCAAGACTCCATTTGAGCTATTCATTTTTAACTAGAATGATGAGGTCGACATTTGACATGAGAGAAGGTAAGAAAGAGAAGAAAAAGAAACAAATTGGTACTCTCTTTCTCTCTCCCCCTTCTGAATTGTGAGTCGTGACTAGGGCTTCTTCTATTTGGCCGAAGTCTTTTTTTTTTTACCCAGTTAACATTTGGGTCGATCTGTACCCGCCGTGGCTAAGTCACTCGCTCAGCAAATCAGTCGCCTAAGTCATTCAAGGCGACGACTTCGTTGCATGATCGCTCAATTTTCAGTACCTCCACCAAGTTGCCCAAACGACTAATACTAAAAATGGTGGGGGAACTGGGTTCAAAGGATATCTCTCAAATCTCTATAATTTTATGGTAATTCACTGCTTTCTAAAGACACACTAGCCTAACCCAATTTGGACAAGTTTCAAAATTTCAAATAAATTAAATAATACTACGAGTCTAGAATCTTCTAAAATTTTCTTCCAGGGATGAATCTAGAATTTTCTACAATTTACTTCCAGGGCTTTTCGGCATGGGCATGGGCTTTTAAAATCTCTTATATTCATGCAACCAAGTCTCGCGGCCTTGTGCATCAATCGGTAGAATATCACTGGAGAGTGGAGAGTGGTTATGCATTGCAGATTCAGATTGTTGTGCTGCATCACCTTTTAAGTATAAACCCGTATAAACCCACCATATATCAACTGTACACCCTTCAGTGACCTTTTATATTTCCTATTCCCAAAACTATGATATATTTATTTCCCCGTACAAAAAGCTTTCAACTTGGATGGTGGAAATACAATATATCATGCATAGTGACTGATTGTAAATTTTGTTCTCTACTTGAAGATATTAATTGTTATGATATAACAGAAACGGTGGAGAGTATGTTGAGCTAAAAAAAGTATACTGTCAATTAATGGTAAGATGTAGTCCTGTCACTAAATGTTTTCATAAAAGTAAAGTAGCCTTTAATTTTTTCTGGCATCGTCTAATAAGCTGCTTCAGTGCACCACTAACAATATCTTGTTGTAAATTTGTATAATTTCTGGTTTACTCATTTTTGGCTTCAGGCTCCAAACATATGACATGGAAACAAAGGAAGGAGTTGGAAAACAGGAAAGTAATTTCTCTTGGTGGAAAGGTGAAATAGCTATATTCACTTATTTCATATTTTTGACATAATTTCAGCTAGGTTCTAATATTCTGTTCGACACCTGTAATGATCAAGTGTGATTTTCCTTACTACAGCCTGTCAAGAAACAGAGATTACCACAAAGTGTAGCACGAGTAATAATGAAAAAGCAGAAAGAAAGAGATCAGAAAGTGCTACAAGAGGTTCGTAGAATTTTCTGCTCCTCTCTTCTGCTGCCATGTCACATTAGTTATATAATAAAACTACAGTTGTTAATGATAGCTTCCCTCTCGTCTACTGCCATGCCAACTTAGTTATATCATAAAACTACAGTTGTTAATGATAGCACTTTTCAGAGTTCGATACTCGGACGAGTTGGAGGGAAGTTTACCAGTGGTTCTAAAAGAACAGTGGAAAAACGCAACCCTGAGGACAGAGTGCTGAAGTCAACTGTAGGGACATTCAGAAATGGTGTACTTGATGTTAAGAATTTGCTACAACAACCTGCTCCATCTAGGGATGGTGATGGCAGCAGTCATGGAGGCAGTAAAGGGAAGAAGAGAAAGGGTGGTAAAAGGAACCAAGGCAAGAAGAAGGGCGGTGGTCAGAAGCGCCATTAGAACCGTATTGAACCGAAAAAATAAAAAAGGTTCCGAGAGCCAGATGAAATGAGCCACCCTACAGAGAACCAGAGAAAAGTTGTTCTTGCAAGTATGTTTGTAGTTGAAAAGAGGGCTATAAATTTTTTAACATCATTCTCAAAGTTGAGGCTGTTATTTTATTTATTTTATTTGTAATAGCTGTTATTAGATATTTTGATATTTGACTATTATAGTATGTATTTATTTCATTTTCTTTTACTCGCCTAATCTTCATTCGGTGGATTAGAGTGTTACGCAAACTGAAGTAGTTTTTTAATTTATGATTCTATATTTTGCTCATATTATAATTTTTTTAAAAGTTTCATTGCCAAAATTTATATATATTTTTGTAGAACAGAGAGAGTATACAGTTTCATTTTTTTCCTACCTCACAATGAGGTCATGGTTACATGAGATTTCAGTTTCATTGTTTCATTTTAGTATTTGAATATAAAAAGTAAAAGTTGCTTATATTAGGTTGAAAATTATGTAATATTGTGACATTGTCATGTCTTTGACTATGTTTATGTGTATTTCCCATATGGTCATGAACTGTCCCTGTAGCTTCAGATAGGAGATGTATATTTGATCTACAATATTGAGCTGTAAAAGATTTATAGTTTTCCTAATTTGAGAGGAAGGCAAACTAAATTTTGAACTTTACATTGGTATTTACCTCAGGTAAATACTAAATAATAATAATAATAAGGTAAAATGGTACTCTTCGTTTTAAAATTGAAGATATATTTTTTGGAAATTGTTAAATCCACACCAGAAAATGTTATTTTCACAATAAATGTGTCGTTATAGATCCTATAGCGACGGTTTTCACCGTCGCTATACATATACGACACTTGTGAAAATAACAAAAAATATTGTAGATTTAACAATTTTTTTTTGTTCGTTCTAGCATCGGAGAAGTCTTTTTAATTTAGATTTTGAAGAGACTTAAGTTCTTAACAAGTGATTATTTTTGTTCATCCAGTATTATTTTATGTCATACTCCGGTCCATCCGTTTCAAATTTTACGATTATTATATTAAGATATTTTCAAACTCAAAATTTAGATGATTTATTAAAATTATAAAATAAAAAATATAGAATGAGTAATATTTTTAGATAGTTTATAATATTCACTATTATATTTATTAAATTTAAAAGAATTTATATTAATTTTGAGTTTAAAATTTTTTAAGTTAATTTTAAAAATAAAATAATTAAATAATATAAAAAGAGGAAGTATAATGTATATATTATAAAAATGTATCTATTATAAAGATTCTTTATTCGCACTATCTTATTGTGAACCCCTGTAACTATTCATTATGGATTTAAAATTTAACAAAATATAAACTAGATATTCCCGTAAAATGCAAGTGGATTTCTAATGTTGGAATATATGTAGATTTTTTTTTTTTGTTATATTGGATTGAAATTTAACATTCTCGTTTTGGTAAGAATGGATCACAATACTTCATGTATCCAAACATTATGAATAATTTTTTACTATTGAATTATGAGAGGCTTGGTACATGTAGACATGTAATACTTCCTCGGTCATTTTTATTTGTTTTATTAGAGAGTTTTTGTTACTTTTTATTTATCGATTGTAGATTTTAAAGAAGCATTAAATGTTTATTTTACTATATTATCCTTTATGATTAAATGCTAATTTGTTTCTCTTATTTTTTAATAAATTTTAGAAGGTTAGTATTGACTACTCAATTTAGTCAATCAATAAAAGTATTAATTGTATTTTTTAATCTAACTGCATATAAAACTTTAAAACGAACAGAGAGTAATTAAGCTTGTGATTTGATAAGTATTCAATCATAAAGAACACTCCCTAATAATTACT
Source organism: Panax quinquefolius (assembly GCA_020205615.1). Classification (NCBI taxonomy): domain Eukaryota; kingdom Viridiplantae; phylum Streptophyta; class Magnoliopsida; order Apiales; family Araliaceae; genus Panax; species Panax quinquefolius. The sequence goes on along the minus strand of CM035158.1, from coordinate 38,539,412 downwards.
CCATCCAATTCACTATAACAGTCATTTTAGCTTATTTTGTATATTTCATCCCTAATAATTACTCCATCCAATTCACTATAACAGTCATTTTAGCTTATTTTGTATATTTCAAAAATAATTATCGTTTACATATATTTAAGATAATCTTAAATTCTTTTCTTGTAATACTCAAATTTATATTATCTTTTTAAGGATATTTATTACAATCAAACAACTACTATTATTTTTCCCAATAAAATATAATAGTGCCAGTTTTCTTTTAAAATTAAACTATTAATTGTTATTTTTAATAAATGTGCATATATTCTTTTAATGACAAATAATATGGAAGGAAGGGTATTAGGTTTGGATAAATATTATTGATAATTATTTTATAGAGATATGTGATGAGTGGGTTATGTATTTAGACACAACCAAGTGCCCTACCAAAAAAAAGCTTAGAGTTTTGTTGGACTAAAGTTTCACAATGACTTTGGCCCGTGATGGTAGGTGCCTACATCCCACTGTCGAGACCAATTTGTGCCTATTTTATGCTCTTTTTTTTTTGGGTTTAACCCAAACGGGCCAGGCAAAAAATGCTCGGATTTTATTGGGCTAAAATTTTGCAGCCCAAAGCCCGACCCGTGGCGGGCCAGCCCAGCCCGTGGGCTTGGGCCATGTTTTCCAGGTCTATATGTACTTATGAATTGAGTACTTATTACCTTAATATATTGTTAGTCTTGAGGTTATTTAGGGCATTTTATTTGTTTTATTGTTATTTTGTAGGTTAAGGCAACATAAGGGCAAAACAGAGATTTCTAGCATAAAAAAGATTAGAATCGTAATTTCTAGCATAGTTCCAGCTCCAGGGCGCTCTTTGTTAGTACAAACCCAGCGTTGGGGCGCTGGGGAGCAGAAAGACTTGGTCGAGTTTCCTTGTAGTTGGGATTTTGGACTTGAGTTTCTACTAGGAATTAGATTCTTAATGGGATTGGACTTTGTGGAAACTTATATCTATAAAAAGAGAGGGGGTTATTCATCTAAGAGACACATAGATTGAAGTTAGTTGCCGGAGCTTGAAGATTGGAGATACGGGAGAAGAATACAAGGATTGCAGACTGGAGATGTGAAGGCAGAAGAAGACTTACTAAGTTTTTTCTTACTTTTATTCTCAGAGTTGTAATTCTATTGTGATGACTTAGTTGGGATTTTTGGTTTTAAATTAGTTAAGACTGCAATTAATCCTTGTATGTTTATGAATTAATTATCTATTTAATTTCAATTATTTATTCAAATTGAGTTGTGTATCATATTTTGTGCTTATTGATTAATTATTTGGCCAACAATTAACGTGATACATTAGATGAATTCGGGAGATAAAATATAGAGTTAGATCTGAATATGATTTTGACGCCCCCAAAATAGGTATACACAACACATTCTAAGTCGCCAAATACATGGTACAAAATTCAAATACAAACTTAATTATACAACTGTCGTGTAAAATACGACAAAATATAGCTGAAAGTTTTAACACGAATATTGTCTCGTAGACAATATCTAAACTCAAATGGAGTTCTCATTACATTTATTATCACACTATTTCATAGAATAGTGAGGACTACTATAGCCACCATCTTGGACCATCACTTTGTTCCTCGACTAGTACCAACTATATTCTCATTTTCTGAAGAGAACAATGAAAGAAAAGGGTGAGCTCAACTAGCCTAGTACAAAATATTATGACTAAGATAATATAGAATAAATTATCCTTAGCCTTCAACAGTATAAAAACTGATAAAATATAATAAACAACAAGTTTAACTGCAGCGGAACAAGCAATCCATTAGAAGAGTCAAGTAGAGCATGATATCTACTATCTTCTATGATTTAAAAGTTCATCATCAATATTTTATCGCTGTAACACAGCTCAATAATCCACATCATCGAATTATCCATGCACTACGGGCCAAGGATATTCGTTAGTATCACATCCACGAATTATCCATGCACTACGGGCCAAGGATATTGGTTATTATCACTAATGGTCATGATCATGCGAATAACTGTCCATCAATGCACTACGTGCTAATGAGGACTTTTACCACATCATTTGTAACATTACGGATTATGATTATACCGATACATAATTTTTGGTCATAATCATACCAACAACTGTCCATCACTGCACTACGAGCCAATGAGGACTTTCATCACAATATAAGCATGAGGATGATGATAATGATATAAAAATTCAGTTAAATGAGAGCAAGGATAAATTTTAAAGATTTATAATTCAATTTATCCAAAATTTAATAATGTCCAAATTGTCAACATGATACTGCTTTGTGAAGAAAAATTCAAGAATAATATTGTATCAAAAATAATTTGGACAAATTTTTTTTTTTTTTTTTTATCATGGATAGTACCCTAGTGAATAGTATCCCGTAAATAGTACTTTGAGAATAGTACTCCGTGAATAGTACCTCGGCATGAAAAGATTAAAAATGAACAAGAATGTTCAGAATAATATTTCCGTGAAAAGATACTAGATGGAGCGCAAATTTCAAGGATATTTTACTAATTTTAAGAAGTATAGAAACAATACTTAACAAAATGAGTGTAGAATTCAGAATCTGAAACGAAATAATATTACTTACATACTACAGAGTATGGAAGAAAATATTATTTCTTACGAATATTGAACAAAAATAATATTCCTTACCTCAAAAGGAGAGTATTCCGACTGGTATAGCGAAGATTGTGATGCCCCCAAATTCGGGTCCCTTCGAACCTCGGATTCAGTCCGCCACGATACTACTATTGTAAGACCCCAACTTTTTTTTAATAAAAATGATTTTTCTATAAATATCATTTTTAAATATTATGGAATGAATTTGATATAATGTTATAGTTGTGGGTAATATTTATAAATTTTACAAAGTACATGAGTTGTTATATAATATTCGATTGGTGGGAATATTCATTTTAACAGGAATATTCGCATGCGACGACATAATCATTAATGGATCCCATGCGGAATTATTGTCGGATTGAAAAAACGACAAAAATATTTTATAAAATTAACTTGGCGGAAGTTTTACCGTTAACTTGTTGAAATACCCGATGTTAAAAATACGAGGAATACGGCGTGGTTACATAGTAGCACACGGTATTGATTATTGATGCTTACGTGAGAAGTCACTCAGTTTTGTTCAATTATTGCTTCAGTAATTGTTGCATAGTATCTCACGTTATTTGATTCAATTATTGTCAATATTTTATATATTATTAAATCAATAATTGAGATGATAGAGTTATTAATATTATTATTTGCAATATTAACGATGTCTAGAAGTTCTGCCAAGGAGAGGTTTGGTCACCTAATTGCGCGCCAATAGGGAGAAATCCTTATTGGAAAGCCCCTTCTTTCTTGGGAACGACCTGGTCGATTAATATTGTGAATTATAATATTGATGATAAATATTGTTAAATATATTGAGGTGTCTTTTTATGAAGTCACGAAAGTTTTTTTTATATATATATATATATATTATATTATATAAATTTTATTTTATTAGTATTATTAATGTAATAAAACAGAAAAGCTTTTTATATAAAACAGAATACTTTTATAAAGTTATTCGTTTTATTAGATTATAAATAGAATATATTATATTTTATTTAAAAATTTTATTTTATTAGAATATTTTATTAATCTTTGCATAGTAAATCAATATGGACCGTCTGCTTTAAAAGTAAATCAATCTAGACTGCTTTCATGAATTAGTTACTTATTCAGGTCCATTCTCCTATAAATAGAAGCTCATTCCTTCATTATTTCTTACGAATTCATTTGAAACTCTAGAGAGAAAACTATAGAGAGAAAGAAGAAAAGTATTCTCTTCTTTCACTACTCCTATATTCGGTTTTCTTCTAAGGTAAGGGATATTATTTGTTGTACTTTCGTAAGGAGTATTATTTCTTTCGTATTCATGAAGAGAACTTCATTATTCCATTTTTTTTTCTGTTGGAATAACTTGTATCTACGCCATCCACTATACTTGGTGAAATTCTTACATTATTCCATTCTTTATCATTATGTTGGAATAACTTTTACATATGCCAAGCACCGCATACATGGTGAAATTCTTACATTATTCTATTCTTTAATATTCATTTGGAACATCACATGCATGCGTTTACGCATGACTGTTCCATTATTTATTATTCTGTTGAACATCATCACATGCGGTGCGAATTTACTTTGACTGGTTCCGATTATTTATTATTCTGTTGGAATAATCATCGGTCTGATCTATCGCATGCCTAGTGATTTCTTTTGTTATTCCATTCTTTTTATACTCAGTTGGTTAAAGTTTTGACTTTTATACTCCATGAAATTAGTGGAATATCCTTGATATTTGCGCTTCATCCAATATCTTTTCATGGAAATATTCTTCTGAGTATTCTTGAATTTTACTCTACAAAGAAGTATCATGTTGACAATTTGGACATTATTAGTTCCTGGATAAATTAATTCTTGAACTTGTTTTATTCAATTCTTATATCATTGTCATCATCCTCTTGTTTATATTATGTTGAAAGTCATCTGTGGCCTGTAGTACATAGATGGACTTGGTATGATTATGACAAGGGATTAATCGGTATAATCATGACCGTAATGTTACAAATGATGTGGTAAAAGTCCTCATTGACACGTAGTGCATTGATGGACAGTTGTTGGCATGATAATGACCATTGATGAATACACGAATATCCTTGGCCCGTAGTGCATGAAAAATTTGTGGTTGTGATACTAACGAATATCCTTGGCCGTAGTGTAGGGATGATGTGGATTATTTATTAAGCTGAGTCCCAGCGATAAAAGTGATGAAAAACCTTTTAAATCATAAAAGATAGTAGATTTTATTCTCTACTTGACTTTTTTAATGGATTGCTTGTTCCGCTGCAGTTAAACTTGATGTTTGTTATATTGTATCAGTTTAACACTGTTGAAGGCTAACGATAATTTATTTTGTATTATCTTAGTCATAATATTTCTTATTGGGCTAGTTGAGCTCACCTTTTTACTTTCATTGTTCTCTTGAGGAAATGAGAACGTAGCGAGGACTAGTCGAGAGAAACGAATGACGGTCCGGATAATAGCAGTAGTAGTCCTCACTATTCTGTTAAATAGTGTGATAATAAATGTAATGAGGACTCAATTGAGTGTGGATATTATCTAGATGACAATATTTATATTAAAACTCACAACATATGTTTTTTTTGTATTTTACACGACTGTTGTATAATTAAGTTGTATTTGAATTTTGTACCATGTATTTGGCGACTCAAGATGGGTGATTTATACCTATTTTGGGGGCGTCACAACTATCATCAAACTATTTATATCTTTTATTCATAAATTAATAAATATAACTTTGCTTATTACAATTTAGGATATAAATTCTTTCTATTTCT